>CM051699.1:2089651-2412151 GCA_028022725.1 Lycodopsis pacificus | reverse complement strand
ATCCAATATGGATATTATGTAACGGCACGTAGTTATTCCAACCCAGACCATGATCTTTTCCTGAACCTAACTCACTAGCTTTGTTGCTTAAACACCGCAGGGCCTTATGGAGGCGCACTGATTGCTTATGTTGTTTGACATTCTTAAGAAATTGCACAAAAAGTTAAACATTGATCACTCTTTGAGTGACTCAATTTCTACGGCACATCCTTGTCCCATACACTGGCTGACTTACAGAAAGTCCAGCAATCAAAGAATGATTGTCTCAATTTCATGACTCCAATGATAAAACATCAACAGACAGAAATATAACACTGATTATTGAAATATCTGTTGCTTTGCCTCATTCTAATGTTTTCTATTTGTAGGTCATAGTCACTCAAAGCACAGAGGGCTTCAATGAGCCACAGGAAATCAAGACATTGGGAGTTGGAGACTACTTTGGAGAGAAAGCTCTCATCAGGTACAAGCAACATGTTTACAGGAGGCTGAGGACTCAGTGCAGAACTTTAAAATCTAACACATGTTACAAACACACCGCAGAACACATATAACATTGTGTTCCAATGATTTTTTTTTCTTTGTGGTAAATCTGATCACATTAGATGGCTCAATGACCATAAGGTAAGGCCAGTGAACTCTGTGAAGGAATATTTCTGAAACTGTTCGGGAGAAAAGTGTAAAGTGTTATCAAATCAATGTCAAATGAAACAGAGTCTGGATGAACGATCAAAGATGTATAGTCAATTTATTTGCTTGCAAGCAAAAGCGAGAGCAGTTCTCAACAGACACGTAACGCAGAGTCTACTGAGGAGTACCCTCCCCTCACAGCCAAATGCATGGACATTTATGCTCCAGCCAGCATGCTGCTATCTCGCTTCGTAAACAAGGGTAAACAAAGCAGACAGGATGAGAAAACACGTCAAGACAGATGACTTCTCTAAAGCATACTGTCCTGTTTTGATAACCTGAAGGCGGTTTATGGCCCCACCATAAACTATGGATACACTCAGCCAGATGCTCCCTTTGAAGTCACTATGACCTGGTCAATGAGTTAAGTCATAGTGGTTTTGGAGACGGATTACCCCTGTTTTACAACCACACATCATATGTTCCGTAGAGGGTCGTGTCCTTCGGCTAACGCTCAACTCAAGGAAATTGCCGCAATTAAAGCCTCTGTGTCTCCGTCCTTAAAGACAGATGACAATGCGAGCCACCTTGATGGAAACTTACAAGAATGTGATAAGAAACGCACTGTTTGCCTGCAATGTAAAAGCTTACATTCTTTAACCCTAAAAATAAGACTATGACATATTTTCCCATTACAACTCACACTAATACTTTCCAGCTGTTTGCCTTTAGGTGTACACAAGTGTTTACATCACATTACGTGGACGGATTAAAAAGCTATTGTATGATGTTAATAATGACAGTGAATGGTTAACTCCTCTGTTTGTCACGGCCATGTTGTTAAACCACTACATTATCACACAAGTTGAATGAGTGTTAACTTGGTGCACTGTTGTGTCTTGTCCATTGTGTCTTGACGTCACAATGTCTTCCTCAGTTGTGTTTATTGTTGACCACTCTGCCTCTCTGTCCCTCCTTCCAGCCGTATTCCCACTTCATCATTGCCATTTCTCTACCTGTCCACCAGAGGCCCTCAGACATGTCCACCTGGTTCAGTCACCTGACTCCCACATCCAGCCACTCCCTCCTGCCTTGCAGTAACCCCATTCCATTACCTGACCTGCCCACCTGTTCCCCATTGCCCTCAATAGTCTTGCAATATATTTATCAGCCCACTTCCACTCATTCCCAGCCAGGTTGTCAATATTGCTTTGTGCCGTTGCTTTCCAGCCCCTTTCTGAACCGCAACCTGTATCTTACTCATAGCGTGAGTATTATATTAGTACCTGATTAATTTTCATTACCCTGAAATTATAGCCCCACCGATTGTGACGCTACCTCATCACCAATATCTTTACAGGCTGAATAGTACTCTCTTGCCCCTTTCACACGGCCTGTTCAAAATGGGGCTGTTCTGCCTTGCCGTTCTGTATAAAGCTACGGAGGGACCGAGTTGTACCACACAGCAGCGGAGGAGGTGCTATCTGAAATCAAACACTGGGGCGGCAGTTTTGCAAAATCTTTGCGTTGCATTTCCCTATCTACACAGACAGTATTCTTTACTTCCATCACTGTTTTATCACAGAACAGATATGTTTACATTTTAACAAATGAGACGCATGCAGGGGGGATCTTACAAAAAACAATCAAAAAACAAGTCAAAGAGGTCGGTGACAAGAAGAGTCCTTCAGAGTTTAATGGTCATATTACATCAGAAAAATTGATGAGACGGAGGAGAACATGCTTCCTTCAGGACATTCAGGACTTTGCCTTCATCCCACAGCAAACAATACAAACAAACGAAAGATGTTCTTAATGTCACAGCACCTGCTTCATTTGAATCCAGTTGATGCTGTTGGCTATCCAAGGCATGCTGCGTCACACTGCAGTGTGTGCATATGGGTTAGTGATGTGTTTGTTTCACTGAACTGTACATGTATGTTTACAGTGAGGATGTTCGCTCAGCCAACATCATCTGCAATGAGAGTGACACACACTGCCTGGTGGTGGACAGAGAGTGAGTAGCTGGATGTTGTTTACGTGGCATGTTATTATGTACAGCTGGATCCATATACCAGACCCTTTAGTTCAATGTAATCTGCATACCTGATGTTAGATGACAATGTAGACAATAGTAATACTTCAAAAGTACATTTACAATATCATAAACTGTTATTTTTGTTACTGCTGTTCACTCTTTCATAACCACTTCATATTATTCCTAGAGATGGATTAAGGAGTGTGGAGGCCCATAATCACATAATCATCATCATTTTAGAAACTGACCGATCAAAGAATACATACGCAATCTTATAAATCTGAATCTAAGCATTTCATGTCAACCTGGGTAAACTGTCCGCAAGAAATCTTCTCGCTGTCGGAAAACTGCCGTTGAAAAAGACTTTGTGTTCTGCCAGAGAGGTCAAAGAGCTAAAGGTGGAAACCTTGACAATAAGCTTGGCAGCCTCTGGAAGCATTCACAGCCTACATTTCAATCAGGAGAGACTCGTTTCCTAAGTTAACAATGATTTATTACACATGCTTCAAATATGAAAAGTGCAAAGTCTTTGGCGATTGGACTCCATCCTGAAGTACTATCACCGAGGGTAGGGATATTGAGGTCCAACAGGCCTAATCCCCCCTGGAGTCCAGACACTGGTGGTGGTGATGAAAGGAGTTGCTGCCATCTGATGATGGATCAGGAGCCTGACTGTGATGCTGACTGGAGGTGACTGGGGTGGAGGAGGGTTGCAACTGCGTAGCTGAAATGACAACTGACAGCAGCAGAGAGGAGAATACTATTTAAAGTATGACCACAACGATATGATTGGCTTGAGGAACCGGTGTGCCGAATCTGGTAGGTTACTAAAAGTGCCCGCCCCCAATCAGCTGACAGAGTAATTACAAGGAGAGGAAAGATAGAGATTACTAGTGAGTGTCTTCCTGACTGAACTTGCGCTTGAGCTACATTTCAATCAGGAGAGACTCGTTTCCTAAGTTAACAATGATTTATTACACATGCTTCAAATATGAAAAGTGCAAAGTCTTTGGCGATTGGACTCCATCCTGAAGTACTATCACCGAGGGTAGGGATATTGAGGTCCAACAGGCCTAATCCCCCAAAAAGACATGTATTTATATGAATAACTAAATACATACATACCTTACCTACTGCTGTGGTGAATTTCCTAAGCAAATAGACAATTAGTCATGAGAGAACTTTAAGGGTAGACCGTGAAGGAGTAGAGGTTAGCCCCGAGGTAAGAGGACCGGTTGCGTCATAGCAAAGGATAGAGGAATGTCACGATGGACTGCAGACTAGGATACGGGGGGTCTGGAAGACCGCAGACACAGGATAGTGCGGGTCTAGATAGCCCCTAGCGGAGTATGGCAGGATTTCAACAGATCCCGAAACATATGGTGGGGTCGGCCCTGCGGAGGATCCGAGCGCAGGACTGGATAGGTGAGGGTCGAGCTAGACCGCAGACAAGGATAGGTTGGGTCAAATTTAGATCGCAGCGGAGGACAGTAAGGGGTCACGTTTAGACCGCAGGGCAGAATAGGGGGGTTCAAGAGAGAACGTTCACCTAGGAAAACAGTCACGATAAGCCAGGTCACGTGAGACCAGGAGATTGGGGGAAGCAGTGTTAGACCAATCAGATGGAGAAAACGGTCAAGTCACACCAGAGGAATAGAGCCAGACAAACACAGAGCACAGAATATACAGTGCTGATAGGATATCCTATGCACAATATAACGTGATCCCTACCTTAGGGTTACTATAAGGAACATTTCAAGAAGGGTATAATGCTATCCCCTGCTATGAACCAATACCACTAATGAGACCTACCAACGATACACCAATCGATGTGAACATGTCACCACCACCAGTTATATGCATTCCTTACCGGATTTTGAGGCGTCAATGATCTCTGATTATCGAGGACGGTGTTGAGATCGGGCGAATGTAAGATGTAAAGGTAGAGGATGATCAACGACCCCATTTTGTAGGGGAGTAGCCGAGATGCCGTAGTTAGCTGCTGCAGTAGCAGCCCCTATTCTAACAGCGAGCCCTGAGTATAGCTGAGGTGATTAGTTGATTCTAGTGAGGATAACCTCCCCAGGCTAGTTCACCACGTTCAGCTAAAGGAACCTTACCTGGGGTAAGAATAGTAGAGCAACTACTAGGTCTCCATAACAGGAATTCAGCATGGATTTGACAAGCCAAAACCCAGAACCTATCCAAGCCACAGACCCTGTGCCAGCCCCTCCGTATTTGGAGAGTTTAAGCCATGAGTTGCCAGCCAAGTCACGTAGCCATTAGACCTGGATAGTGAGTCCAACAGACTTGCGTGTACTGGCCTTATACCGTGCTGCGTGAAGACCCACATGAACCCTAGCATGCGGGAGGCCGCTTTAGAGAATATAAAGCACATTTTGCATGACTGAGCTCGGCTATTCGCCAAATGCAATGACGTGCCAAACTGCCAGAAACCCCGTAAACATGACGCATGACTTATACATGGCTTGCCGTACACGTTTTTTTTTTTTTAGGCTTCAATGAGCTTGCGTTACGCTATGTGTCAAGTAAACCACTGGCCTTGACAGAATCCCCCAAAACCCACGGATCGCCTGCATCCGTGTTGACGTTTTAGTGAATCAGCGAACCTCACCAGCTTGTTAGCCGAATGTTACACCATTCAAGTGATCGCCCCGTGACCTGACGCGCAGCACCTGTCCTCAAGGTAGATTGTGCCTGTTAGGACAAGGAAGATGCTCTGTCCAACGGGAAAGCGCGTCCCTGGAGGATGAGCCTGACTGGAGCTAATCATACTTTATGTGTAAATGTCCAAGTATGGTTTTGCCACTATCCGTCCCCGTCACAATAGCGCAGTTGTGGCAGATTACTGGATGCCGAGCGCCTGGTCCTGGAGCTCTGAGGAATAACAGCCCTACTCCCTTGCTCTTCTGCGCACATGAACTCATCTCTGCCAGTGCTGCCCGTTTAAAGATGTGGTCTTTTACTTCCGCAGACCATGCCCCACACTTCATCACGGATGCCTTCTCGTTACTGACTGTCACACTTCACCATCGGTAGCCGTTCTTAGCTTTGTTATCAAAACTACATTTAAATCCCATCCTGCCTTGTGCCCTCTGTCTTTGTCACCGGGTTAAGCCGGGTTACGACAAGACACATGGCAGTCTCCACCACATAGACTGTGGACACTTTAATCAGCCTTATGGCCAGCCTCTTAAATGTTCATTCCTCCCCTGCAGTTTAACCCAGTGTGTTTCATATGTCCAGAGACGATTGTTCACAGCCGCCAGGTGAAGCGCCACTAAGCAAAATCTTTTGAGCAAACGCACCCACGCCAAGCATAATAGAGGCACAGATATGAGCTACGAGCCCAATAATCGGACTCCTACCACCTGACTTCACTGCCCAACTATGATGTAAAAGAGAGGAATAGAGCTGAAGCAAATGGTTTAATAACCCTAAATAATGTTGCTGCACACACTGCTATGTGTACGACCATACAATGTAATGTCCTACTTCCATTTACCCTGATTGCACTGGATTTTTACCGCTGCATGCCGATCCAGTTCCATTAATTTACTAAGATTAGGTACTTTATCTTTATAAGATGCAAGTACTTAAAAGCTTCTGTTATGCAATTGAATCTATAAATGCCTCCCTTACTTTACCTGACATATTCTGACATATTCCTTCGACTTCTTGATTTAATAATCCGCTGTTGACTACCACGAACGTCGATACAACTGTTTAAGCTACTTCCTTGGGCTGTGAAGCATAACACACTGGTGTTACTCAAGGATACACCCATAGCATGTTGGTATAGCTGACACAAGCCATGAACCAACCTCCACAAAGCCGCGGAGGGATTGTAGTCATCTGTTCCCTCATATTCATAAACTACTTTATTGCCTTAGCAAAGCCCTGTTAGGAAAGACGTAACGTCTTAAATGTAACATAAAGAAACAAAGGTTAAACATCCTGTAACCTATTGGATCTGCCTGCCAAACATTTACTCCAAATGAAAACTACGCTGTTCTGAAGCATCTCACCAATTGGCCCATCTCCTATAATCCCCAGACATGTCAATAGTGTTTTATCAGTGCACTATTGGTGATATGCACTTCGTCATGAGCACAGCCCGTGCCATATTGAATTCGGAGGTGACAACTCGTGCTCACTTGCGGGCCAACCTGCATCACGCGCCTTCCGTGATTACGTGCTGCGAGTACCCATCGCGCCCAACGAAGAGGATCCACTAAGTTTAACTGCTGCTTAGTTATATTTCTTCCCCTCATAATGAATCGTAGTCTCGTGAATGCGCTCAACTCTCACTACTGGCACCGGCGCTTTCATGCACAACCATGAGTGATGCTGCGGAGCTCCAGACGTGTGCCAGACCTATGATTTCCTCATTTGTCGGGGAATGACGAGGAGCGGAAACACAGTCTCCGTTTCAGCAGCGAGGAGCCTGAACTGTCCCGTGGAGCTGATTTCCCATGGCGGCTGGCGGCGCCGCTGTTAACAACACAATAGAAGCTGCATCGTTTACCAGAGATTGACGACCAGTATTGATGGAGTGGAAGGAGCGGGTGGAGCTATCCGGTGGAACTGCCGGCGTTGTCTGCATCGGAGGCCAGGTGTGCTGGTGGAGAAAGAGTACGGGACGCCGCCTGCGGAGCTCGGATGAGCCCGGCGATGGATCGACTGATTGCGAGTAACTGTTAGCTTGGATAGCCCCGCGAACTGCTCGTCTGCGGGGAGCCGCTGCGCCGCGCTGGGCGAGTGCTCCTGCGCCGGCCACCTGGCGGGCTGAATGCCGGCTCCGGTAAACCATCGCTGTTGAGACCCGACTCTTCCTGAAACCATCAAAGTCGGAATCCGTCCTTGTCTCAGTTACGCACAACTAGTTGTTGTTTACAATGTAAGGGAAATAGCCTCGCTTTGCAACTGCGTAGCTGAAATGACAACTGACAGCAGCAGAGAGGAGAATACTATTTAAAGTATGACCGCAACGATATGATTGGCTTGAGGAACCGGTGTGCCGAATCTGGTAGGTTACTAAAAGTGCCCGCCCCCAATCAGCTGATAGAGTAATTACAAGGAGAGGAAAGATAGAGATTACTAGTGAGTGTCTTCCTGACTGAACTTGCGCTTGAGCTACATTTTACTACAAAATAAAAAGCTTTATTTATTATTATTGTGACGCATTGTTCATCATCCAACTCGTTTTACTCTAAATATATAATTTCAAGTGAAATTGTAGGCAAATCTGTGTTAACTCACTAGCTTTGTTGCTTAAACACCGCAGGGCCTTATGGAGGCGCACTGATTGCTTATGTTGTTTGACATTCCTAAGAAATTGCACAAAAAGTTAAACATTGATCACTCTTTGAGTTGACTCAATTTCTGCGGCACATCCTTGTCCCATACACTGGCTGACTTACAGAAAGTCCAGCAATCAAAGAATGATTGTCTCAATTTCATGACTCCAATGATAAAACATCAACAGACAGAAATACAACACTGATTATTGAAACATCTGTTGCTTTGCCTCATTCTAATGTTTTCTATTTGTAGGTCATAGAAATGGGTAGTAAACTGTCCGCAAGAAATCTTCTCGCTGTCGGAAAACTGCCGTTGAAAAAGACTTTGTGTGTCCAAGCTAAAGGTGGAAACCTTGACAATAAGCTTGGCAGCCTCTGGAAGCATTCACAACCTACATTTTACTACAAAATAAAAAGCTTTATTTATTATTATTGTGACGCATTGTTCATCATCCAACTCGTTTTACTCAAAATATATAATTTCAAGTGAAATTGTAGGCAAATCTGTGTTCTTTCAAATAATGTTGACATGGAAGCAAACAGAGTTTGGTACGTTTGGTTATATTCGCCTGAAAGTGAGAGGATCCCCAACAGTGTGCCAAATATACAGTGGCAATGGGAGGTCATGTCCAACACTTCACCCCTATGTATGTTCAACGTTTGAGGTATATACATACGAATTCAACCTATTCCTACTTTTCCAACTATTCCTCCTACTTTACCCTCTTCAAAAATACTACAGCCAGCAATGTGTAGCGTCAGCCTAGCAGCTTCCAGCATCCACACTGCAACGCCTTCAGAGATTGTGTTTCTAGTAAAGGATCTTATTCAGCACAGGGACTAGACTGTTGGCTTTACAGTTGGAGCCAGTAAAACATTATCCATCTGGGGACAAAGGTAATATGTTTGGACAGATCCCACTAAGTAAGCATCCATGCTAAATATGACATACTGGTTAGAAAGCATGCTAGCTGTGCTATTCTACACTAGGAGATGTGTCATCATATCACCTGTGGTCTGGGGCAAGTTCATAAACGCATTTATGCGTTTATTAAGGACAAAATTAAATAAACTGAAACTACTGCTAGTTTTCTGCATAGCAATGATACCCAATACTGTGCTTATAGATGACAAACACACACACACTGTAAATAAAAGTTATTCATGTCTTTGCCCCCTGCCTCCTCCTCTCTAGCAATTTCAACCAAATGGTGGGAACGTACGAGGAACTCCAGGCTTACCTGAAGGAATACGTGGAGGAACTTTCTAGGAATGATGAGAGGAGACATGCCCTGTACGTGCACAATGATAGAATAGCACAAACATGTGCAGCTCTATGAATGTTAATCAAGCCTCCTTGTAAAGTGACAATTGTAGTGACTGATTGCATGTCATATAGTTATTACTGCATTTTCTGCTTTTCTGATCATAAGCTGATTTGAAGTTCAGTTTGCAAATGAGTCAGTCTAGGCCTACGAAGCAGATGTAATGGTGTATCCTGTGTTACTCCTCTGTCAGGCCACACTCTCCTCAGGTTGACTCTGCAGAGGCCCAGGAGCTGAGGAAGCTGAGGGAGAAGATTTCTCTCCTGCCTTTCCAGGAGCTCGAGGTCATAGCTACATTGGGCATGGGAGGATTTGGACGAGTGGAGCTGGTGAGCTGCAGTAACACTATAATGCCCCAACTATCACCGGTTATTAGTCGGCCCCTCTTTATACTGGAAATCATTGAGCTGGATTCTGTTTACAGCCGATATCTTTGTTTTGCCAAACCCAGATCTTGTGATTGTTTAAAACTGAGCCATATATCTGCATATATAAAGGGGTAGTGTCTGTGGCATCAATCTTAGGATTGGTTCAGTGGATATGATAGGGTGAGGGATAAAACATCTGGAACACAGGGACAAACATTCAAGTGACACACAGCTTTTAAGCCATTCTCGAAAATCACGAGAAAAGCCTGAGATTTCCCCAAGTCTGTTCATTTCATTTAAGGCAGGTTGTTCTCATGAACTGTTTGTAGCCATACCTCCGAAAAGTAAGACACAGTAATTCATATATAATCCGAAAAATCCATGTGTATGTAATCCATGTAATCATGAGCCAGAAGTCAGATTTATTTGTCACGTAACTTCCGTACTTCAGTAACGGCACTTCTGTCGTTTTTTTAAACCCAAACCACGATCTTCTCCTAAACCTAACTAAGTAGCTTTGTAGCCTAAAAATCTATCTCAATGTAGCTTGACTTTCTTAAGAAAACAAAAAACAACAAAATAACTTTTCGTAATATTTCATACGAACCATTGAATGAAGATACGTTAATGAGAGTATCGCTCGTTGAGTGGCCATTGGAGTGACTGCAATTTCTACGTCTGCAACTGCAACACTTAGCAATGATGGTTCATTTTAATATCTTTAATAATTTTTTGTTTACATTCATACAGACATTCAGTCAATGTTTAGTTGGTGTGTTTGTGTGATGTTTAGCTGTAATATACAGTTCTAGTGTCCCTCAGTGAGCATTGCTTGTTTCTCAGGTGAAGCTGAAGAATGAGGACACCACGTTTGCTCTGAAGTGCATTAAGAAGAAGCATATTGTGGACACCAGACAGCAGGAGCACATCTACTCTGAGAAAAACATCCTTCAGCAAACAAACTCAGTGTTTATCATCAGGTGTGATACACTCAGGTTTCTTTGTTTCATAAAGAGCTATTTTAGGATATTTAGTTGTATTCTGTAAGTTACATAGTAAGTATATAGTATGTTGCCTCTTTTATTCCTTAGGAGAAGATAAAACGGGGGCTGCTCAGGGTGTGGGTTTCTCTGTGGAGTTGCTATGGAACTTGCTGGGAGAATGCTTGTGAACAGGGTCCCACCACTGCTCTGAGATTTATCTGGACTATGACTTTAAAGAACAAAGGCCTTGTGCAAGCATTCTGTTGACTGTCATTCAAAGGGAAAAGTTCAGCCAAAATGTGATGTTCATTCTCCCACTTAATAAATAGAACACTCCTATCACTCAGTTTCTTCTTCATTACTTCAGAGGTTTTTCTAACGGCTCTGTGTTGAATGAAATCTAAGAATGCCCATTCTTCAAAGTTCCTGTTCATGGGCTCTCAAAATACAGAGAATGAGGACGAAAAGTATTTTTCTCTGAAGAGCTGTCGCATGAGGTGAACTATTGTAATCTGCAGTGCCTCACTTTTTTTGGTGACCTGTTATAGGTCAATAGAAGTGCGTCATAGGCATGTTGGATGCCATGGAATTTGATCATCAGTAATATATTTTCAGCATTGCATTACCATAAGAAGACATCAATGACAATGCAAAACATGAGTTTCTGCTAGACGTGCACCCCAATGTACAGCATGTATCGTTATTTAGTTAGGGGTCCTAATTTGAGTTCATTCTTGATCTGTTTTGTTCTATATGCTAGCAGAGGCTTTAGGAAGTGTTCTTAATGCAACACAGTAGTTAACAAAGAGTCTCTTGGCTGTCTGTGTGTGTATTTCAGGTTATTCCGAACATTTCGGGATGATAAGTTTGTCTACCTGCTGCTGGAGGCGTGTCTTGGTGGAGAGCTGTGGACTGTGCTGCGGGACATGTGAGTGTAGGTCCTTTTGTGCCATTCATAACAACTACCCGCTGTGCTCCCAGAAGAGATGCTTCTATTGAATAGCGTTAAGGAGAGTAGTGGCATGCATTAGCAATAGTTTAGCGAAAATGATTGTGTTCGGATTTCCACAAGCCAATAAATTGATACAAGACACTCGGACAAGAATTTTCAGAAAGAATGGTTATAACCATAATTCTGTTAGCAGTGATATGCTTTGATTTTTCATGTTAATAGAAAGCTTTTTCTGGGACCATGAAGAGCCCAGGGAACTGAGTACTATATATTCAATTCAGATTGTTTTTGGCTGAACTATTCCTCTGGTTGAATTTCCAGTCTGTTGCATCTGTAACCGCTGTCAGTGGTGACGTCACAGTGCACTGATACACTCTGGAATACATTTGTACAGAACTACAGTAAGGTGAGAGGTTGAGGCTCAACAAAAGCAAATGCACCACAAAGACTTAAAGAATATAATAGAGATAGGGGATGAAGTTGGATAAAGATGGATGGGGGAAAGTCTGGCTGGCAGAGGAAAGAGGGGAGCTGGCGGCTGGATGTGAGCAGCAGACAGGCAGGCAGTGATCCTGTGGGACAGAGAGACAGAGTTTGAGATGAACCAGAAGAAACACACAAGAGATAACTTCAATGCACATTTCAAGAGGCCTGAGTCTTTTTCAAAAATATTTCAAACTGCATGACCACTGATCTTTTACAAATTGTAAACACATCCCTTCTCTCAGGTGTCTTCCCACAAGCCCTAAAAACTGCAGTTATTAAACCACTCCTAAAGAAGGCTAGTTTAGACTCCGCAACAATGAAAAATTATAGGCCAATATCAAACCTCCCATTTTTAAGTAAAATAATTGAAAAAGCGGTTTTCCAACTTATTGGCCGTAAATAACTGCTTTGATGTTTTCCAGTCAGGCTTTCGACAGCACCACAGTACTGAAACTGCTTGTTATGTGGTAGTGTAGTTAGTGGACCCAAACGCACGCACACAGCAGGTTTACTCCAGCCAAGACTTTATTTAACGGTGCAGGAGGAGTCACAGAAGGAACCAACAAAAAACAAAGACTGACTGTCCAGCAAATTAAAGTCACTCCTATAATCTCCACCGGAGTCGGGAGGGAAACTCAACCGAGGCCGGGACAGGTAGCCTCCGGAGTCGGGAGGGAAACTCGACCGCACTCAAAACTGAAGAAACAGAAAACAAACAGGTAACAATCTTCACTGAATTGGTGTTCAGACTTACGTGACCAGACTGGTAACTGGACGGACTGACAACGCGCCAGAGGACAGCTGGGGGTATTTAAGTCCGTCGGAGCTGAGCCGGAATTCCCCACAGCTGAGCCTGGGGAGAGGGGCGTGGTTGGAGATGGAACTCGGGGGTGGAAACTATAGGCTGACACAAAACAAAACATAAGCACATGGCCTTCAAACAACAACACTGACAGGGGGAAAAACAGAGGAGCACACACTAGGTCAGACCGAGATCCTAACAGTACCCCCCCCTCAACGGGAGCCTCTTCGCGAACCGCCTGGTTTACCGGGGTTCTGTCGGTGGTAGTCGCTTATGAGCCCCGGATCAAAGATCCTGGATCGTGGCACCCAGCACCGCTCCTCAGGTCCATAACCCTCCCAGTCCACCAGGTACTGAAACCCCCTACCGCGACGGCGGACATCCAGGAGGCGATTGACCGTGTAGACGGGGCCCCCCTCGATGAGTCGGGGGGGGTGGAGGGGGTGCTGGCGGAGGATTTAGGGGACTGGAGACAACAGGCTTGAGGAGGGAGACATGGAACACCGGGTGAATCCTCATGGAGCAAGGCAACTGCAGCTTGACCGATAGCGGGTTGATGATGGAGACGATGGGAAAAGGACCGATGTATCTGGGGGAGAGCTTCCTTGACTCGGTGCGTAGGGGGATGTCCCTGGTCGAAAGCCAGACCAATTGTCCAATACGGTATGCCGGAGCTGGGACACGACACCGATCCGCCACTCTCTTATTCTGCTCTGCGTGCGGAGCAGAGCCACCCGAGTCTCTCTCCACACCCGTCTACAACGACGGGCATTGTGTTGGACTGATGGAACTGCCACCTCGACCTCCTGGCTAGGGAACAGGGGAGGCCGATAGCCCAAGGAGGCCTCAAAAGGACACAGTCTGGTGGCAGTAGACGTGTGGGAATTGTGGGCGTACTCAACCCACGGGAGGTGATGGCTCCAAGAGGAGGGATTAGTGGCGGTCACACACCTGAGGATGGCCTCGAGCTCCTGGTTCAGCCTCTCCGTCTGGCCGTTAGTTTGCGGATGGAATCCCGAGGAGAGACTGGCCGTGGCGCCGAGGGTGTGACAGAATGCCTTCCATAACTGGGATGAGAACTGCGGGCCACGGTCCGAGACTATGTCCGCAGGAATGCCATGAAGCCTAATGACGTGTTCGACTAGTAGGTCAGCGGTCTCACGGGCCGATGGAAGCTTGGGCAGGGGAATGAAGTGGGCCGCCTTTGAGAACCGGTCCATCACAGTCAGAATGACGGTGTTACCGTTTGACGGGGAGAGACCCGTTACGAAATCCACTGCAATGTGGGACCACGGACGTTGTGGAACAGGGAGTGGCCGTAGTAGCCCCATGGGGGGATCGGTGCGAGGCCTTGTTCCGGGCGCACATAGTGCAGGCCCGCACATACGTACGGGTCTCCTCTTCGAGGGACGGCCACCAAAAGGTGCGGCGGAGCCAGTCTATAGTCCGCCGGATGCCGGGGTAACCAGAGAGACGCGAGTCGTGGGCCCACCGCAGGACTTGGGAGCGGACGGACGGAGGGACAAACAGACGATTCAGAGGGCCCCCTCCGGGGTCAGGTTGAGCCTGCTGGGCCTCACGTACCACCCTCTCAATCTCCCAGGTGACAGCACCGGGCACGTACGCATCAGGCAGGATGGTGTCGGGAGTAGAGTTCCCCTCTTCCGGGGCAAACTGACGGGAGAGTGCATCCGGCTTGGTGTTCTTGTGACCTGGCCGATAGGTGATGGTGAAATTGAAGCGGGCGAAGAACAAAGCCCAACGGGCCTGGCGAGAATTGAGGCGTCTCGCCGTGTGGATATACTCCAGATTTCGGTGGTCGGTCCAAACGATGAAGGGGACCACCGATCCCTCCAGCCAGTGCCTCCACTCCTCCAAGGCTAACTTGACAGCCAACAGCTCTCGGTTGCCTACGTCGTAGTTTCTCTCAGCAGGGGAAAGTCTACGGGAGAAGAAAGCACAAGGATGGAGCTTAGAGTCGGAAACTGACCGCTGAGACAGTACGGCTCCGACTCCGGTGTCGGAGGCGTCCACCTCGACGACAAACTGGCGTGTCTCGTCTGGGTGGACCAGGATTGGAGCCGAGGCGAACCGCTCCTTGAGAGCAGAAAAAGCCCTGTCGGCCTCTGGGGTCCATGAAAACAACACCTTGGAGGAGGTGAGTCACGTCAGTGGTTCTGCCGTTCGGGTAGTCCCGGATGAACCGTCTGTAGAAATTAGCGAACCCCAGAAACTGCTGGAGCTTCTTTCGTGAGGTGGGCACCGGCCATTCCGTTACGGCCTTAACCTTCTCGGGGTCCTTTCTCACCTGACCCTCCTCAATGAAGACGCCCAGGAACTGCACAGAAGAGACGTGGAACTCGCACTTCTCAGCCTTAACGAAGAGCTGATTCTCCAACAGTCGTTGCAGCACCTGGCGGACATGGTTAGTGTGCTCCTGGGGATTCGGGGAGAAGATGAGAATGTCGTCAATATACACAAACACGAAACGGTTGAGGAAGTCACAGAGGACGTCATTAACCAGTGCTTGAAAGACGGTGGGGGCATTGGTCAATCCAAACGGCATCACCAGGTATTCAAAGTGTCCCAAGGGTGTGTTAAAGGCCGTCTTCCAATCGTCTCCCTCGCGAATTCGGACCAGATGATACGCGTTGCGTAGGTCCAGCTTGGTGAATATCTTAGCCCCAGCTAAGGATTCGGAAACAGAAGAGATGAGTGGCAAAGGATATTTATTTTTGATAGTAATTTGATTCAAACCTCTGAAATCGATGCAGGGACGGAGGCTCTTGTCCATCTTGGAGACGAAGAAGAAACCCGCTCCCACAGGCGAAGATGAGGGACGTATGATTCCTGCGGCGACTGACTCAGTTATACATTTCTCCATAGACTCGCGTTCTGGCCGGGAGAGATTACATAGCCGACTAGTGGGAAGTGGGGCGCCCGGGAGCATGTCGATAGCACAATCGTAGGGGCGATGAGGGGGGAGTGAAAGAGCCCGCTCCTTGCTGAATGCCTCTCCTGAATCCAAATATTCCCGGGGCACGGTGGAGAGGCTAGGACCGGTGTCAGGTCTGCTGGGGGGGGGAGCTTGCCGGGGGACCGCAGATCTGAGGCAGCAAGAGTGACAGGTGGAGCTCCAGCCGGTGATCTTACCCCCAGCCCAATCAATTTGTGGATTATGATCCTTAAGCCAGGGAAGTCCCAGGACCAGGGGTGTCCGAGGGGTAGGAAACACGTAGAACCGGGTCTTCTGGCTGTGATTACCGGACACGAGCAGGGAAATTGGCTGAGTCTGGTGTGTTATCTCTGCCAGTGAACTGCCATCCAGTGCGCTCACTAGCTGAGCGCACTCCAACGCTTCCACGGGAATCCCATTACTCCTAATAAACTCAGTGTCCAAAAAGTTCTCCTCAGCCCCTGAATCAATGAGTGCCGACAGGTGCACAGGCCCAGAAGATAAACTCAGGGTGGCAGGAAACAGTGCACGAGGCTTAGAATGGGGAATTCTCTCTGAATCATTCGCCAGCATCCCCACTCTTACTGGCGAGCTCTCTCTTTTGGTCGAATAGAGCAGACGGCCATGCGGTGTCCCGACTCACCACAGTACAGACAGCTTCCTGAGAGGATGCGTCGCTCTCTCTCCTCCGGAGAGAGATGAGTCCCCCCGAGCTGCATCGGCTCCTCCGGCTCGAAAGGGGGAGGGGCCGAGGTAGGAGAACGGGGGCGCGCAGAGCTGTACCGTCCGGACGGGGTTGGGAACTGAAGGCTGGGGCGGGACGCCAACTGACGCACCGGATTGGACGGCTGGAAGTTCCTCTCCCGGCGGCGTTCCCGGATACGGTTATCCATATTGATGGACAGAGTGTAGAGCTCCTCTAATGACTCTGGCTCCTCCCGGACTGCGAGCTCATCCTTCAACAGATCCGAAAGGCTGTGGCGATATATCCCCTTAAGCGCCTCCTTGTCCCAACCGGACTCCGTGGCCAGAATCTGGAAGTCCACCGAGTACTCCGCTGCGCTGGTGGAACCCTGACGAAGACTGAGCAGGCGCTGAAAAACGTCCCTGGTGTAAACTGGGTGGTCGAATACCCTCCTGAATTCTTCCGAGAAGAGCGCGTAGGGAACCCGGTTTGGGCTACACCTGTTGAGCCAAGCCTCCGCCCAGACCAGCGCCTTGCCGCGCAGCAACCCCACCGTAAAGGCCACCCTCGCATTGTCCGAAACAAATGTGCGGGGTTGCTGGGTAAAAACAAATCCACACTGGAGCATGAACCCTCTACATTCCCCGGACGCTCCATTATAGGGCACCGGTGAGGGAACAAAGGACTCACGGGTGCTGGATGCGTCCTCAGGGACCGGCTCCGAGGGAGGAGAATGGCGTAGCGTGAAGTCCTGCAGCAGGCCGCCTATCCCCGCTACCTGGGCCCCGATAGATTGCTGCGCGTCCGATAGGTCCCGCAGAACCTGATGGTGTTGCCCGAGGAGCGCGCCCTGGTTGGCCATCGCCCTCTGCAGCTGATCCGCAGAAAGAAATTCTGCTGCGGCGGCTGGGTCCGACATGGTCAGTCCGTTCTGTTATGTGGTAGTGTAGTTAGTGGACCCAAACGCACGCACACAGCAGGTTTACTCCAGCCAAGACTTTATTTAACGGTGCAGGAGGAGTCACAGAAGGAACCAACAAAAAACAAAGAGTAACTGTCCAGCAAATTAAAGTCACTCCTATAATCTCCACCGGAGTCGGGAGGGAAGCTCAACCGAGGCCGGGACAGGTAGCCTCCGGAGTCGGGAGGGAAACTTGACCGCACTCAAAACTGAAGAAACAGAAAACAAACAGGTAACGATCTTCACTGAATTGATGTTCAGACTTACTCGACCAGACTGGTAACCGGACGGACTGACAACGCGCCGGAGGACAGCTGGGGGTATTTAAGTCCGTCGGAGCTGATCACCGGAATTCCCCACAGCTGAGCCTGGGGAGAGGGGCGTGGTTGGAGATGGAACTCGGGGGTAGAAACTATAGGCTGACACAAAACAAAACATAAGCACATGGCCTTCAAACAACAACACTGACAGGGGGAAAAACAGAGGAGCACACACTAGGTCAGACCGAGATCCTAACACTGCTCTTGTTAAGGTTTTCAACGACATCCACGTAAACACGGACAATGGCAGTCTTAGTATAACTGGATCTCAGAGCTGCATTCGACACGGTCGACCATGCCATACTCCTAGAAAAACTAAAAATCTGGGTGGGACTCTCTGGCACAGCACTTAACTGGTTTGAATCCTACTTGAAGGACCGAGAATACTTTGTGTCTGTAGCTGATTACACATCAGAGCTGACTAAAATGACATTTGGTGTTCCCCAAGGTTCAATACTGGGGCCTCTTCTGTTCAACATCTACATGCTTCCACTAGCTCAGATTATGGAAAACAACAAAGTGCGTTATCATAATTATGCAGACGACACACAAATCTACATAACTATGTCACCAGGGGACTATAATCCCATACAAGGGCTGGGTAACTGCATTGAACAAATCAACAACTGGATGTGCCAGAATGTTTTTCAATTAAACAAAGATAAAACAGAAGGACCGTGAATTGTTTTTGGTACCAAGGACGAACAATTGAAAATCACCGCTCAGCTTCAATCACTGATGTTAAAACCCACAAACCAAGCCAGAAATCTAGGTGTAGTTATGGATTCAGACCTCAACCTGAACAGCCACATCAAGACAATTACAAAATCAGCCTACTATCACCTGAAGAATATATCAAGGATTAGAGGACTTATGTCTCAACAGGATTTGGAAAAACTTCTCCACGCATTTATCTTCAGCAGACTGGACTACTGTAACGGTGTGTTTACAGGTCTCTGTAAAAAGTCTGTCAGAAAGCTGCAGCTGATTCAGAACGCTGCAGCTGGAGTCCTCACTAAGACCAGGAGGGTGGATCACACTCCAGTTCTGAGGTCTTTGCACTGGCTTCCTGTCCAACAAAGAATTGACTTTAAAATCCTGCTGTTGGCTTACAAAGCACTGAATGGTTTATGGCCAAAATACATCTCTGATCTGCTGCTACCTTATGAACCATACCGACCCCTTAGGTCGTCTGGGACCGGTCTACTTTCTGTTCCCAGAGTCAGAACTAAACATGGAGAAGCAGCGTTCAGTTGTTCTGCTCCACATATCTGGAACAAAGTCCCAGAAAGCTGCAGGTCTGCTGAGACCCTCAGCTCCTTTAAATCAAGATTGAAGACGTTTCTGTTTGCTGCTGCCTTTAATTGAACCACATTCAATTAATATATTAATCAATTTCCTGCATTTATGCATTTTACTACTGTATTTTATTTCTTACACTGTTTTTTTATGTTTTAATGCAATGAATGTTCTTAATTGTTTTTAAATCTCCTTTTCGTTTGCCTTGTGTTTTAATGCTTTTAATGGTTTCATGTGAAGCACTTTGAATTACCTTGTTGTTGACATGTGCTATACAAATAAACTTGCCTTGCCTTGACTTGCCTTGAGTCGTGCCCCATCACTTTGGTTGAAATAACGATCTGTCGATGAGTGGATGATGAACTGTGGTTGATATACTGCAGAGTACTTTGTTGGCTAGAGGCATGTGCCTATTTGGCTAGTGCTTCTGCTGTACATTACGTTTTTACTGTGGTGACCCATTGGATTAGGCGTTAAGTCGCCAAACATGAACTGCACTGTCCCCGGCAGTTTTCTTAAAACTGGCCATTGGTCGGCTCTGTGTATATTCATAGAGTTCCATTAATTTGTGGATCTCTTCCCAACCTATCAGGAGTTATTTTGATGAGCCCACAGCTAGGTTCTGTACTGGGTGTGTCTTAGAGGCCTTTGATTACCTCCACACTATGGGAATCGTCTACAGAGACCTGAAACCTGAGAACCTTCTACTGGATGCTGAGGGTTATGTCAAAATGGTAAGCCTCTGTCAAAATACTTTTTCCTGTGATGTCCTTCAGAGTGTTATTCATTGTGTGTGTATTATTTTTGTGTCCTCAGGCAGACTTTGGCTTTGCTAAAAGGATTGGCCTTGGAAAGAAGACCTGGACGTTCTGTGGGACTCCAGAGTATGTGGCCCCAGAAGTCATTATGAACAAAGGCCATGACTTTGGAGCTGATTGCTGGTCCTTGGGAATCCTCATATTTGAACTTCTTACTGGCAAGTGAGTCAGTGAGGTAGAATCTCCTACTCTTGAGATATTTGTCTTTTAGAAGAAAATATAAAGCAAAGAAATTTGCTCTACATAACATGAATACCGCGCTGACACCCGTCATGTGTAATGCAGCACGATTGATACTCTGGAACTGTTAGGACTGTGTAAATGGATGATATAGGAGGGAACAAGTTTTTAGGGATCCTTTCATCCTTTAATTTCTGTGTCAAAAAAATAGTCTTTTCTTAGTCCTCTTGGTAGTTGCTGTGATTCAACATGAATGCCAACAATGCCACCTGGGGAATTACACCCCGGGAAATACCTTAATATATGGTGTATCATTTGTTAAGGGCACACAGATTCATTACCGATTTTTTGACAGAGACGTGTTTCATAAAAATGTATCGAAAATGTATTCATAAAGGAATCAATGAAAATCATCAAAACAAATATCAGCCAAAACATGCAAAAACAAAGGAAAAGCTCCAGATGTCTTGAAACGTATGACGGCCTCTGACTCCAACATCCCGGAGGTAGACCAACCAACCTTGCAGGGGGACATCTCGCACACATTGATCATAGTGCTTCTTACGCTGAGCAGCTGTAACCTCGAGGTGCTTGGTTGCGCCCTCAAAAGCATGTCGTAGCCGGGTTTGGTGTTCCACAATATGACTTGGCACGCCGAACTTGCAGAACCACTCATTGACCAGCACCGTGGCCACTGTTGAGGCCCATTGGTCGTGTGTTGGAACTGCCTGAGTGTACTTTGAAAAGACATCAGTCATGACCAGGACATTCTCCATCCCATTCTTCGACGGCTCTAGCATAGTAAAGTCAACAGCAAGTGTTTGATTTGGGCGAGAAGCAGGTTGAGTGTTTTTAGCTAGCTGACAACGTTCACACTCCAGACACCATTGCTTAATCAGACTCTGCACTCAAGTGGTTTCAGTCCTACCTTTCAGGCAGAACTGAATATGTCTCACTGGGAAGATGCAAGTCCAGACTGCTCCCCGTCTCCTGTGGTGTTCCGCAGGGGTCGGTCCTCGGCCCCATCCTCTTCATTATTTACATGCTCCCCCTCGGTCGTGTCATCAGCAGACATAGGATGTCTTTCCACTGTTATGCTGACGATACACAGCTCTACATCAAAACTGCCCCAAGCCCCTCTGCAGCCATGTCATGTCTCACCTCCTGTCTTGGGGAGATAAAGGCGTGGATGAGCAACAACTTTCTCCAGTTAAACAGTAGCAAAACCGAAGCCCTCCTTGTTGGCACTCCACACCAGGTTCAGTCATCCTCCATAACTCATCTCACCTTCCAGTCAGTTCAGCAACCAGGCGATGCAGTGGTGCAGCAAGCTTGGCAAACCCCTCAAAACTGAGGTAGTAGCTTGCAAATCCTAGGAAGGAACGCAACTCAGATCCATGGTTAGGCTGCTGCCACTTTGAGACCGCTTTTATCTTGCCACGGTCTGTGGACACACCATCCCTGGATATGATGTGGCCCAAGTATCTCACCTCTGGTCTGAAGAAGGAGCACTTTTCCAACTTTGCTTTGAGGTCCTCCTGCTGCAATCAGCCCAGTATGGCATCCAGATGCTCCACGTGCTGGGCTACAGTGGAAGAGAAAACAACAACATCATCAAAGTACAGTAACAACTGACAGTGCTGATCTCCAAAGATCCTCTCCATTAATCTCTGGATACTTGGGGCATTGTACAACCCAAATGGCATCCGGTTCCACTCGAACAGCCCAAAGGGGGTGCAGAATGCAGTCTTCATTTTGTCCTTTTCTAGGACTGGTACTTGGTTGTACCCAGCAGCCAGGTCCAGAGTCGAGAACCAGCGGGCCCCTGACGAAGTGTCAAGGGACTATTCAATACGGGGCAATGGGAATGCGTCCTTGCGGGTCTTGTTGTTCAAGAGCCGATAGTCCACAAACAGGCTGCCATCCATCTTTACCAGCACAATGGGAGAGGCAAAAGGGCTACTACTTTCTCTGATAACCTGTGCCTCAAGGAGCTGGTGGATGCGAGTCTTTGCTGCCTCATACTCTATACTAGATTAGTGCAACCTATATCTCCCTCATGGGCAGAAAATACACCACTGTACTTCTGCAGTAAGGACCTGGAGAATTACACTGTGGGAAATATAAACTTAATGACCCTAATATATGGTGTAGAACAGGGGTGTCAAACATACGGCCCGTGGGCCCGCCACGTCATTTTACGTGGCCCGCGAATCCCCCAGCAAAAAAAAAAAAAAAAAAATGTTTTTTAAATTTTTTATTTTTTTACAAAAAATTAAAAGTTAGATGTGAAAATAAAAATATCCCCATGGTTGAAATTATGAGATGAGCCATTTGCGGCGCCGGTCTCGCTGGGGGCTATTTTGTGTTCCTTCGCACTGGACGTGCCGGAGAGGGGGCGTGGCTTATCACCCTGAAAGCCATTCAACTGTCTGCCATTAACCATGGAAAAAATAACCTCTATTTCTGCTTAGTACGTGTTGAGGAAGTCACAGATATCCCGGGAAACAAAACTAAATATGTTAGGAGTAGTTAAATTTACACCGTCTTACATTTACAACCGTAGGTTGAGGGCAACCGTGATGCTGATGTGGCCCCAGAGTGAAAATGAGTTTGACACCCCTGGTGTAGAATCTGTTAAGGGCACACAGATTCGTTACTGATTTTTGGTTGTGGCAACCTGGCAACCTTTACTGCCAAGCCCTGCTAGCTTATCATAAAGCCTAGAAGCAGTTGAAACCAACTTGCCTGGTTCTGTTCAAAGTTTCAAAAAATGAATGTGACATGATATTATTTTTGTCCTATTTTTGTCCTTGTAACTTTACTCTGAGAAAGATGCAAATAAACGTATTTCCCAAAAATGGTAAACGCCTCCTTTTGAATGGCATAGTCGGAATGTTTACAATGCAACTAACCTGAAAACCTGTTTTTCTTCCAGCCCACCCTTTGCTGGCTCAGACCCCATAAAGATCTACACCATGGTCCTCCATGGCATTGAGAAGGTGGACTTCCCTAAAAGAATAGGGAAGCGTCCAGACGAACTCATCAGGACACTCTGCAAGTACGGTGACTCACAAAGCATGACCAGATATTAGGATAATACTGCTCTGTCATTTAAACACATATTCAGAAGAGATATATTCAAAATAGGAGATGTCCCAGCATTGTGGTCCAAGACATGCACAGTGAAATCTGGTCTGCATTTGTTGGAAGGCTTACTAGCTGGTGCATGATTATAGAGCATGAGGCGGATTGATTTTTTTCACTGAGGGCCCTGTGGACAATACATTGTGAAAGATGATTCAAATTCCTTGTATGCACAAGCACACTTGGCTAATAAAGCTGATTCTGATATTAATGTATCCATTCAAGCAAAATCAAGAAGTTCTGTCAAGAGCACTCAATCCCTTTATTTCTAGCACTGTCTCCTGGAACCATTACTATCTCAACTCCAGTTATACTGCGCATGAGTAATACCCCATAGTTCAAGACAGTGTCCTAGCCTTCATTCAATAGCCTTGGAGCGGACCAGGCAGTATCATCTTGACAGTGACTGAATGATTATGTTGCAGTCACACCGATGTGGGTCGTATTATCGATATACATTTGTCACAAATACAAATACATTTGTGCACAAAATGAGATGCTATCTCATTCTGGGTTTATTAAGCCAGGTGTTAGACTAATATAATCATGTAAGTGTGTTAAGTTTCCTGGCTGTTTCTTTTTAAACATTTACAGGTTATTAATCCTGAAATTAAACAACAAAAAATGTCTTTCACTCCTAGGCTAAACCCAGTAGAGAGGCTGGGGAACAAAAAGAATGGCATCATTGAAATCAAGAAACACAAGTAAGTTTACTTCCCAAATGATATCATTCCTTTACAAATCTACTTCCTGTTTGAATCGGCACCCACCCGCATGCCCAGTGTACGTAGTTACGTGATATTTGTTTTCAGGCGTTTTAGTCTGGACGGAGATCATCTCGAAAACGATGCTGAAACGCCGTGTGGACGGAGATGATATTAGTGTGGATGTAGACTCAGGGAGCCGCAACAGAGGGGCTGAAGAGCCGCAGGTTGCCGACCCCTGATCAAGGAGAACGGGAACATGTAGGACAGGTGTCACTAATAGGCAGAGTCCGAGTCCGGACCTATAACCGATCTATTTTAACCAACGCAGCCTTTCTAGCCTTTACGCCACTCGTTCAGCGGTATATACATTGTAAATCATCTCACATGATGCTACTCGGGCAATCAGATATGTGTATTCCGATTAGAATCGCCCTCGACTGGAGTGCGATATTCACACACTTTGGAGAGACGGGGAGAGAGACCCAACAGTCAGAAAAGGACGTGAGTCAGAAGTTATTTTACATGGCGTTCCCCAGAAAGAGAAGAGTGGACAGCTTAACCAGAGCCTTTAACCAAGAATTCCCATGGACACTTCAAATGTTCAGAGGCCGTGGAAATTATTAAAAGCGGTAAACGAAGCGCCACTACGAGACAAAGCACAGATCTTTTGAGCAAACGTACCCACTCACATCTAAATGAAGTCACAGATAATAAACCAAAGAGTACAATATGATCAGAATCCGAACACATGAATTCACTGTCCAACAATGATGTTAACAGAGAGAATAGAGCTGAAACAAGTGTTAACAACCACAGATAAAGTCCCTGCACACAGTATTGATATCACTTCCTACATGAATGAACTAAATTTAAGGACATTTCAGTTAAATTCATTTTTCTAAAATGAAGTACTTTATTTTAAGAGTCACATTGTTCAAAAGCTTTCCATTATGTATTTTCTTTCTAAATGCAGCCCTTATTTTAATTGAAACGAAATAACGTTTATTTATTATTAGAGAATGTATTATTTATAATTAATCCCGTTCAATTTGAAATCTGACAATAAATATTATCGAAATATTGTCAGTTGTTGACTACATGCAGACGTTAATACAACTGTTGGCTACGTCAATATATAAGGGACTAAATCACAGCGCAGTTTACACATTATTGTGATGTTCCAGACCTTTGCAGGAGGAAATTCTCTCTAACTGGACCTCACTGGATTTTAATTGAATACCCCTGATGTAGGTGTAAATGCCAAAGGGGGGGGGGGGGAGAAGACCACGCTGTCACTGTTCATATGTCCTCAACAGTCATCCGCCTGCCTGATAATAAACAGCTGTCCTGTGATGGGGATCGTGCATTCAACATAACATGCCAACGCACAAACATTGCCTCTTTGACCTTCACATGGGGTGGAAGACAAAAGCATCCCGCTGTAAAACCCTCAACCTGAAAGAACTTCTTAAGTTTTTGGGAACAAAGGAGGGATTTGGGCTGAGGGTAACCCCGCTACGGTCACCATGGAGCAGCAAGCAACTGGGGTGCACCAACAAGGCGGGTAGTTAACACACTCTCTTAGCTGAGATCAATGCAAATAGCAGAGCTGTCTTGAATGACAACGCCTTCAGAAAGGAGTGCTCCAGAGGCTGAAAGGGACTCTTCACCAAGACCTTGAGTACCAATCTCATCACCAGGCATTGCCACAACTTTGCCTTGACCACTTGACCATTTGACCACTTTGCCTTGTAAGAGGCAACAGTGGATTCCACTCTTGCCGCCTGGATGATCTACACAATCTGTACAGACAAACCAGCCCTTCTCAGCCTGTCCCTCTCAGTAGCCATGCCTGGTTAGGATGGCCTAGAGTGGGCAGGGCACCTATCTCACCTGCCTCCTGAGACAGAACCCCCAGGGTTGGGCTGCCATCATCTGAGTCATTTCTGCATACCACGGCACCAAGTGGCAACCTGGAGCTATCAGAATGATTGCTCCTGTCTCACTCTCTACAGTATGAGATGGACAGGGCAAATTGTTGAAAGGCGTAAAGCAGCTTTCTTGGGCACGTAGGCACATCCCCACGGGTTGTTCTGCGTTGCCAGGGAGAACCATTGTGAGCAGTACGTGTTGCGCCTGTTGACAAACTACAGGCTCTCTGCCATACTCAACAGGGCAGTGGACCGAACTCCACTGCGTGTTGACATAGGCCACCATTGTGTGGTTGTAGGTTGTAGGTCCTCACCACCACCACCATGCTTCCCACGTATCAGAGATTTGAAGTCCTGGAGGACAAAGAACACTGCCTGTAGTTGGAGGAAGTTAATGTGTCAAGTCCCTCCCCAACCTGTCAATTTTGCATCTGTGAACACTGTGACGTACAAGGTCACTCGTCCCAGCAACGTTCTCTTCAATTGGTGTTGTTCTCTACAACAGGTAACCAAGCGCCGTTTGTGTTTCTTGGCAACCAAGCTGAGGCTGGCAAACCATATCTGCAGGCACCACATGTGCAGCAACCCCAGAGGCACCATTGAATGGTCAGCCACCATGAATGCCAACGCCTGCATGATGGTCAACACGGTCACTGTCACCGCAGTTTGCCAATTGCCTACATAAGGGCTGTGCACACAGGTCAAAATGGGAGTTGTAATTTCAAATAAAGTTCAACTTTGAGGTTTTCTTTGTTTCGTTTGTTTTATAGGTGGTTCCAGGGCTTCAACTGGGACGGTTTGAGGCGTCACAAGCTGCTATCTCCATTGAGGAGAGAGGTGAAACTAGGATCTTGCACATGTGTTCGCAACAAGTCCCACAGCAAATCTGTAAAAACAACATTTCACTTCAATAGACTCCAATAGAAAAATGTGATCACCTTTATTATTATCTCTATACGGGCATGCTGATTATGACACTGTTTGTGACAAAATGTAATAGAAAACTTGAGAGGGATGGATGAATGTGATGATTCTAATTAGACAAACCTGTCCAAACCTGTGTGTATATGTGAGGTGAAGGGTGTGAATATCCCCTCATTCAGGTCAGCCAGGTCTTTGTTTGCATCAGCTGGGGGGTGGTCTAGCTGTTGATGTATCAGATCAGAGATTCTATCTTTTAAGTATTGGTAGAAGTATTCAGATCCTTTACTGCAGTAAAAATACTTTGCAAGTAATGCATTCAAAACTATACTTAAGTTAAAGTATGTAACCAGCTAGATGTAGTTAAAGTAAAAGTATTGATTGTACAGTAAAATGTTCCCTTTCAGTGTCTCCTTCGAATGAGTCGGAGATCGCTTCGGGTGCTAACCACAAAAAAAATACCCGGAAATGTAACTATATAGGGGAACAGATCATAAAGAAAAGTTCAAGTAAATGAAAAAGTTTGTTAGGAATATTTTGTTGTTCATACATGCAGTTGACACATATTTTCAACATAAGGGACAAATCATAAAATAAATAAAATGTAGAGTGGTAGATACCGGTAGATATACACTGGAGTTTAATCGTCTCCACTCCAGTATAGAAAACAGATATATATATTTTCATACACTATTTATTTTAACATCATTTATCATCATTTTTAATTGGTTACTTGGTTTATTTATTTGCCAAATTCTAAATATGATGAACTTTGGTTGAAATTGAGGTTGCCACATTAACATGACGTGCACTCACTGACTCAACTCTGACTGCCAGTAAAGAAGTTGTGCATGATCCCATGCTGAAGAAATGTGATGATTTCATGATGATTTGCCTTGTTTCTGCAGCTGAAGGGGCCAATGGATCACAGTCACTTTGATATGTTTCCTCCAGACACAGAGGAGCCTCCTGATGAGCTGTCTGGCTGGGATAAAGACTTCTGAAGACTCAGATTCTATAGAATCGAAGCGCCAGCAGTGGACCTGGCTCATGAGGCTACAGTGGGTTAGCAAGTACAATGTTTTCCAGAGAATTTAGTTGAAGCCCATTCCCTCACCTCAGCCCTGATCAACATGAAATGACTTTGTGACAGATAAGACCTGTGGTTTAGCAGGAACTTAACAGGCTTCTCATCTCCTGAGCGAGGAAGTACTTCCTCCAGTTTTCACAGTATTTTACAGATGAATGCGTTTCAGATTTATGCCATGAAAAGGCTATGGTGGCATCAAATATGTCCCTTATTTTTAGTCGGCAGTTAGGGGCACAGGTCCAGCACATTGAACCCAATCATATTTTTCCGTTTTGCTCTGCTGTGCATATCATGATCCCTTATTTTTGTAATATTGTTTCATATTTCTAATATATTCCTGCACTGTTTGGCTGTGAGTTGTATCACTGAGAAATCTTCTGGTCTACCTTTTGGTTACCAACCTCTAACTCCAGCTCCCTCTCAATGACCTTTTTTCTTCCCCAAATACTAATAATGGGCCATGCTGGTTTGTTCATCAAGCTTTCACCACTTTTTTGTATGTTTCCAAGTATTGGTTGTCCTATATTGGTTAAGAATAGTCCTAAATGTGACCGCACAATACTGTATCGGTGAAGGTATAAATAGATATAGATAAATAAATAAATAGAATCTTCCGCTTGCCACATATAGGGCATTCTTACTGGTTTAAATAAATTAAGATTGGATGACAGGAAAGCCAATAAATCACTGATCAAATTCCTCTGAAATATTTGGATTATAGAATGTGGCGCCCCAGAGGGATGACATATCACAATTAAAATGATCTTCCTGCTTGAATTAACTTAAGTAACACTTTGTGTATTTACTGTGCCAATAAAATAAAGAATTTCAGATTAATTTGGGGTGTGATGGGAGTTCAGATCACTGCAGCATAATATGACTGTTAAAGTCATACTATATGAAAAGTTTTTTTTTAAAAGGATGTCGTATGAGTACACAAATATAGCACTGGTAACTGGTAGCACACATTTACAGTAAAATTCCATTGTGTGAATCAAAATATTTACAAGTTCTTGTACTTTAATGAATGTATAGTGGAAGAAAGCGATACCATGTGGAGTAACAACAGGGCAATTTGAATAGATCTAGATTGATCAAGCATTGTTTAATTATAAGGGCTGTTACACAAAGTGTGACCATTTAACACATTCTCACTCCCAACTTGTCAGATACATCAGGTTGGTGAGTGGACTGTACTCTTCAAACTATGACGCTCCAGTTAAGTTTAGGCAACAGAGCCATTTAGATAGGTTTAGGAAAATCATTGTGAACTACGTCAACGAAGTAAAACTACGTAAAATCGGTCACAATTAAAAAAAAACACCAACACTTTGGGACTCTGGTCTCAAACCCCAGTGTCCACGTACGTGTCTAACTTAGTTAGCCGGATACTTTTCAGCAGTGGCGGCTGGTGGAAAATTTTCTAGGTAGGGCCATCCTATCAATTTCAGCAAACATCCCAGTATGATTTCATGCAAAAAAAATTGAGCATCAAACACGCATTATTACTTGGCAGTTAAATATTTAACATTTATTCCAACATGAAAAAAGCAGTAGATAACACTTATATAATATAATACAATATAATATAACATGTTTATTTATTGAGATGCCCCTATGGACCTTGTTATAGGAGGTAAAGATCAGGAGAAGTAAACATGAAGTGTAATTATGAATACTGATGTTAAATTAAGCTATGATGAGTTTTCACTGTTAATTTAGGGGGAAAAAAGTGGCCCGGGAGTTACTGTCAGACCGGCCCACTCAATACACGGCGCGCTGCCCACTCAATACACGGCATGTATTTCGCCGGTCTACGGCGGCCATTCGCACCTCCGCCGGCCCTGCCCCGACAGACGCCCGGCACGACCACACGGCGCAGACCGCGGTTATGGAGAAACGTTTTTAAAAGCACCGTAGTGTCCAGCCGTGCTATGGCGTCCTCGGATCGTTGATACAGTTTTCACTGATTATTGACTTTCGGTATTAGAGTAAATTGAATGTGTTCTGTGAAGCATATAATATAGTCGGGGCTGGCGATGTCAGAGACGGCCCAAACCCCGTCGGCCTACCGGGGATTCCCCCGGTATCCCCGATGGCCAGTCCGCCCCTGCCTGTGGATACGTATGGTATGTCGAAGTAATCAGCGTACTTTTCGGAAGAAAGGAAGTTGATTGACTGACTTGTACGAAGTAGTGAAGCTTCGCATGTAGTCTGCTGTCTGATTGTGAGGTCAGGCTGATCTGATATCAGCTCTTTGGCTGCAGAATCTCCGCCAAAGTTCTCCTCTCAAACGAGTCTTGGAGGAGGAGTGCTCGCGCTGGCGCGGGCGCCTGTAGAGACTTCTCCTGACGAGAACGAGCAGCTAGGGGGGCCTGATCGTTCTGGCCCATAGCTGAATCTATTTGAGGGCGCTGATTGGCTAAATTGTATGTCACTCATTTATATCTTGAATCAGCAATTGGCTAAACTGCTTCATAGACCCGTCTTTTTTGGGCCAAAATGATTAGGCCCCCCCTAGCCTTTTTTTTTTTTCGTGTGGCTCATGGTGGGGCCATGCCCCATGGCCCTCTATTGACCAGCCGCCACTGCTTTTCAGGATAAGATGACGTAGATCAGGCTTTTCGGTTCCACGAAGCAAGTTCGGCAAAATCACCATGGCAACACATACAAAAGCTTGAACCTGCTCCAGCGCAGGCTCAGTGAAGGTAGCTGGATAAGCTGGTCACTCCCCCGGAAAAAATGGCAGCTCCTGTCATATACGGTAGTCTAATGCGCTTGCGCATATACTGAGGGTTATACGGGAGTTCATGAAATGCATGTAAAGTGAGACACACGGTATCCTTAAAACCATCTGAGCAAACTAAGAAGCCTCTATTGCATTAATGTGCAGCTCCCTTCCTCAGAGATCCCATTGATGAAGGAGGATATTAGTTAGATTAGCGTTGTATAGGGATTCTTCCACATCGCCAAGATCCGTTATCACATCATGATGACTTCCTATATGAGCGCTATCGATTCTGCCGACAAGGAATCATTTATTTACAGACCTTCTCGAGCCATACATTGAACACCACACGCCGCAGCCGAGCATTGACTGTCTCACAGACTGGATGCAGCCTTGCGCTGTTCTGCGAGTGCTACATTTTAGTACAGTGTCGGCGATGCGGAGAACATGGGGAAAGCCGCTGTTCGTAAAGTTTATTTGTCGCTTAATAAACTTATGGATGTGTTCATTACATTACCATGGCACATATTGTATTGACACACCATTCTGAATAATGTGATTGTGCTTAGTGTTTACTTGCTCCCATGTCCTCTTGGGTTGCATACATGGGGTTAAAGCACTCATAATGATATGACAGTGTTATTAGTACACCAGCACATCATTATTGTAGAACATGATTAAGGTGGACTCATGATAAGAATAGAGAGAATCACACACTATTTCTTTTCACTGCTTCAATTGATTGAATGTCTGATTATGAATAATACACATACTGATCCGCCCATAAACAGATTCTCACACACACACATATTCAAATTAGTTCTATATGGTAATCTACACATACATGTATATACACATATATAGTAGGCTACATGATACATGAGGGCATACAGTACATATATCCTCATATTAATGAGTATGCTTCCTGTCTAGCCCTCGCAGCGGTGGCGGTGTTCGATTTTGCCGTGATTATGGTCTTGAATTCCTCATATGTGTTCATGATCATCTCCTGCTGGTCAGCGGAGTAAAAAGAGGCTCTTTCTTTGAGTTTATTTGACATTGTACTGTTAGAAAATCATGGTTTCGGTGATCGACGCTTCCCCCTTTTGACGTAGGACGGGCACGCGCAATTATCCTGATCCTGATCGTCTGGTTCAAATTAACGAGACTGTTTGAGAGCGGATTAGCCTTGGAGAAACCGACATAGCCTGACATCAATCATCTCGTTAATTTAGGCTGGCTAATAGGACATTTGATCGACTTTGCTGAACCACTTACGTGGAACGGGGCCCTGGTTACTAGTCCTGTTTTTGTTTGACCCATTGACCTGCCCACTATAAACAGCCTCGCTCACATTTAAATGACTTCACTTGAGAGCGTATCACAGTTACGCTGACACATTTTAACCTGCAGTCAGCCCTGTTTACATTCTGTACAAATGACAAAAAAAGCAAGAAAGGTGAAGTTACTGCACACAAAATGAATTGATGTGTCATTCATAAGACATTTGGTGAGAGCAGACTGATCAGTTGAATGAGTTTCAGTTAAAAATAAGACAGTATACAACTGCTTTCTCTGGTAGTGTAGTACTCTTCTTGACTGATCAGTGGAGTGTGTGTGGTGTGTTTTTGTTTGAGCACTCAAAAAGACAATCCTGATCTTTCCTGTATCACAATCTTTACACTCCTTGTCTTTAAATGTGTGGCCATCCTGCCACACATTTAAAGATGTAACTCCATCCTCCTGGCAACAGTAGTGACTAGCATCAACACAAAGGCTTGATCGACTGCAAGTGCTAACCTCGCCAATGATTGATGTACTGTATGTTAAATCTGGAGTATAATACTTGAAAGATTTCATCTTCCCTTGGGACACAGTGCGAGTGACAGTATACAGTAGCTTTTAATAATGTGTGTGCATTGACTTTACTCAACATTCAAACATAATCACGCTCTGCTTGTGATCTGTACAGTTATGTGATTTATTATGCTAAACGTTTTATTTGATAAATGACTATTAATGTAAAACATATATGCAAAACCTTAGGCATATGGAGTTGAAAGCATTTTTAGTAATCATCCATTACTCCGTGGATTTTATCGAGCTGTGTTCACTGTCTCTAGCAAGCCACACGTCTAGCAAGCCACACGTCGACTGTTTACTACAGCTGTAGGAACACAAAATAACTTAACGGCAATAAACCGACAAAAAGGGACTCCGAAATAACTACGTAATGATGCCGATTTGTAGGCTACCTGTCTTCTCAATGGAGATCTGATGGATCGGTGCTAGGCTATGCTAACATTGTAGCAGCTCCACCAGCACTCAATAACGTCATGTAGACGTAAATACGGCAGCGTCTATTCATTGTTTGTACCATATGGTGTACACACACACATTTATACACATAGTTTGGTCCGGTCTCTGTTGATATGAGGTATCGTAGAGCTCTGGGTGAACACAGACGGCTATAGTATTTATTTCCTGATTCAACAACAGCAGGAAGTCAGTGATGACAGGCGGAGCAACTCAACGCTGATAGCGTCACGCGAATATTTCGCCGAAGTTGAAAAATTTCAACTCATGCGTTTGGCAGCAAATTTGCATCCATCGCGCCATCGCAAATTTGCGCCGCACCAGTCTCATCGCGTCTGTGCATAGACTTTGTATGTACTCGCGCCGCAAATTCGCACAGCGTTTGGTGTGAACGCAGCATAAAGGGTCAGTACAACAAATGTCTTCCCTTCACAGTTAGTAAGTATACAGTTAGGTAATGTTTTAACTATTGAAGTAATACAAATATGAATGAACCTAAACGCATATTTAAAGCAAATTATTTTACATAGACACACTGATATTAAATCAGCAAGAAATATGAAATGAGTAGTGGTGACTAGTGGTGGCACTCCTCTGACTAGTGGTGACTACTATTGGCACTAGCAGCTTGTGGCACCTACTGACACCTACATATAAGCAGAGGAAGAGTATTTTTGGATTGGACTTTTTATGGGTTTTAATTAAAACGTTTATACATATATATATATATATATATACACTTTTAATGATAATAAAACGGATGATTTTTTTTGTATTATTATTTTAGCCGATTGTTGTAAATTACTATAAAGTAATAATTTGGAACGAGTGAATTATGTTCTGTTGTGGAATATTTCCTTTAGAAGTTCAGGAGTGAAGTTGGTTTTATCCAAAGTGTTGATGAATGATCAAAGTTTCAAAAAAGTCAATTTAATGTTTGCAAACAGAGAACACGAACACCGTCACGTATCACAAGTGAAATGTGCTCATGCTCTAGAGACGCAGAATCAAAACAAGGTATTTATACCGGCCAGCACAGAGGAGACAGATAAAGCACAGGAGACAGGCACAGAAAGGTGGGGGCGTGTCTCCCTGTGCGAACCTTCACTGACATTAGGTCTTCATGAAATGTTTAGTCTATTAAGAAGCAGTTGATTGTAGAAAGAACACTTCATTCTTTACCAGAACGAACAGTCAAAGTGTCCAGACATCTAGACGCCTGTACAAATGAATTTTCTAACATCAACATATCACACAGAAAATGTCAGGAGGACATGTTAAAACATTTTCATCATTACACTCCACTCTTTTGGTTACAACATAACCACAATTAAACACAGTAAAAATGTAAACATACTAAACTAGAGAACAAAGGGTAGACTGCCTTTGTCTCAACAGACCCCAGAGGATTATTCTGCCTCTGTCTTGAGAGGTCTGTTCCTGGCTAGATCATGAAATGTTGGCAAGAAGAGGGTTGTTCTCCTCTTCGTTTCCCTCATGGCATAAGATTAGTTGTAGACAGTTAGCACAGATCACGCAAGTGTCTGTAGGCCACTGCCCGTTGTGATCCCGTCCGCGAATCACTGCTTGTCCTCCTGTGATGGCACCGTTGGTTCTTTCGGTGGTGCCGGTTGGCTGACACTTGACGCAGGAGTTTGCTCACCTGAAGCTTCTCCAGGGTCTGGAACCTTTTTGCAGTGTGATGCGTGGACCCAAGTTGCTCTCTCAGCTACCTTTACTGCTGTGTGGGTGATGAGGAGGATCTGAAATGGGCCCAACCAGCGTTGTGCTCTCCAGTTCTTTCGTCTAAAGTCTTTCACCACTACGAAGTCACCGGGTTTCAGCTTGTGGAGCGGTCCCTCAGCTGGCCTCGGGAGGGCAGCTGCGACCTGTTGCCTTATGTTAGATAGAGCAGAGGACAGTTGTGCACAATATGTTAACATTTCATGTTCGCATAAGGCGGTTGATGGGAGCGGTGCCTTGGGTGCTTCTGTGCCTACATGAGGAGGAAAACCAAACAATATCTCAAAAGGACTCAGATTGCTGCGTGTTCGTTTCCTCATACGCATGTACATCAGCACTAGAGGCAGGGCTTTTGTCCATGGTAACCCAGTGTCAGCACAACATTTTGCTAACTTTGTTTTGAGGGTGCCGTTCTCTCGTTCAACAGCGCCACCACTGGCAGGATGGTAAGCACAGTGTGTTCTTAAGTCGATACCCAAGTATGCGCTTAATTCTGTAATGGCCTGGTTTACAAAATGAGAACCGTTGTCACTTGATATTTTAGTAGGAATGCCCCAACGAGGAATGATTTCAGAAATCAATGCCTTTGCCACTGTTGCAGCGGTCTGTTTGCTTGATGGAAAAACTTCAACCCACTTTGACCACATGTCCACTATCATCAGACAGTGTTTCTTACCTTCAGATGGAGAGAGCTCAACAAAGTCCATCATAATGTGTTCAAAAGGCCGTGTTGGAGGTGGATGTGCAGCTTTGCTAGACACCGCTACAGGCCTGCCTACATTGTGAGTAGAACAGGTTACACATGCAGAACAAAATTTTTGTGCATATGAGGTGAAACCCTTTGTGAACCATGTTTCATTTAATGCGCTCAACATTCCTCCTTTTGACACGTGGTCAAACCCATGTGTCAACTTAGCATAATGATTGAAATAGTGCTTAGGCAGACATGGCTTAGCATCATTTCCCACCCAAAGTCCATCTGTGTAAGTACAACCTGAACTAGACCACAGCCGTCGCTCTTCCGGAGTGGAGAGAGTTTGCATTGCTGTAAGAGAAGAAGGAACTGACACGCATGAAAACACGAGAGCAGTGGAAGTGGGGACAGGAAGTCGAGCAGCAGCTTTGCTAGCTGTGTCTGCGCTTGCATTTCCTGTTGAAATATCATCAGTCTGATTAGTGTGTGCTGCACACTTACATACTGCAATGGCTGAAGGCAAAAGAACGGCCTCTAACAGCTCAGCAATGAGAGTGTGATGAAGGACAGGCTTACCGTCAGACTTCAGGAATTTGCGATGTTTCCACAAAGCGCCAAAATCGTGCACGACGCCGAAGGCGTAACGAGAGTCAATGTGGATAGTAACGGTTTTACCTTTAGCGAGTTTACATGCTTCAGTGAGTGCAATGAGCTCAGCTGCCTGGGCTGAGAGGTGACATGGCAGGGAACCTGAACACAGCATATCAGAGTCAGAAACAACAGCAAAACCCACAAGATTAGTACCAGTCTGAGGATCGCGAGAGGCAGATCCGTCTACATACATTACCATCTCGCTGTTGGGCAGCGGAGTGTCCAACAGGTCAGGACGAGGAGTGCACTGAGCTTGGAGCTCAGCCAAACAATTGTGCTCCTCACCATCCCCAGGAATAGGAAGTAACGATGCAGGGTTAAGATTAGTACAGCGTTTGACAGTTACGTTCAGCATGTCTAGGAGACATGTGTGATTACGCAAGTATCGCGCTGCAGAGAGATGAGAGGACTTTTGTTCGAGGAGTATCAACGATACTGAGTGAGGTACTAGCAGTGTCAGCGGCGCGTAACCGACAATGTCACGTGATGCAGCGAGCGCTCTTTCGCACGCGGCCACAGCCCGCAAACATTGTGGCAGGCCAGCAGCGACTGGGTCGAGTTTTGCGGAGAAATACGCAACTGGTCTGAGTTTGTCGCCATGAGATTGTAGCAACACAGAAGTCATGCAGCTCTGTCTTTCATCTACTGTTTGTGTGAACGGTTTATGCGGATCTGGCAGACCTAAAGTAGGAGGAGTTTGCAAAGCACATTTCATTTGTGTGAAAGTGTCATGGCCTTCTTTTGTCCAAATGATTTTGTCATGTGCTGTGAGATTCTTACCGTGGATCAAAGATGACAATGGCTGTTCCATTTGTGAGTAGTTAGGTATGAAAGACGGTATGAGGTATGAACACATTCCTAAAAAGGACATCATCTGTTTTTTAGTGTTAGGTTGAGGCAACGAAACAATTGAAGCGATTCTTTTGGGGGAGAGAGTCTTACCTTCTCCTGAAATGTCATGGCCAAGAAAATGAACGTTTTGTGTTCCAAACTGTAACTTTGAGAGACTTGCCTTGTGGCCTTCCTGTGCTAGGTGTTGTAGCAGCTTTAATGTATCTTTCTGACACTGTGCCTGAGTAGGAGCTGCGATAAGGCAGTCGTCGACATACTGAAGTAGTGCAGAGCCTGGTGAGAGAGTTAGACTTTCTAAACTTTCCCTAAGAGCGTCATTGTAGATTGTTGGTGATTCTGTATACCCCTGACACAGCCGTGTGAAGGTGTAAGGTTTTCCATTGAAGTTAAAGGCGAACCAAAATTGAGAATCTTTGTCGACTGGGACGCTGAAAAAAGCATTTGACAGGTCAACAACAGAAAACCATTTAGCGTCAGGTGGAATCTGAGCTAGAATAGTATATGGATTAGGCACATTCGGTGCGCATGCGTGGACTGAAGCGTTTACTGCTTTCAGATCCTGCACAAAACGCCACTCAGTGGGTTTGTCTTTGTCTCTGATCTTTTTCACAGGGAAAATCGGTGTTCGCACTGGCGAATCCGGACATGGAACGATCACTCCTGCTTTCAGGAGTGAATCAAACACTGGTGTAATACCGTCAATGGCCTCCTGTCGCAGAGGATATTGGTGTTTGTGGGGTCGGAAGTCAGAGCGTGGAGTAATGACGACCGGTTGGCAGTTCTGGATCAAACCCACGTCATATCTGTGCCTCTCACAGAGGGTCTGTGGAACAGAGGCAAGAGCGGGAGAAATAGAGACAGCGTTGGAGATGAACGTTTTAGCTTTGTTGTTATGTTCATGAAAAACATAGACAGAACGTGAAGCTGCCGTGTGAAGAACACAAAAACAACGATGGAACCCAGTCGACTTTGAGCGTAACACAAGTGGATCATTTGTTGATTCCCAGTCAGTGAGCGCTTCGCATTGTGCCACGAACGGTCCCAGATCTCGCCATTGGTCATTTCGACCCTTAGACAGCGAGATGTGAGGAGACGAGTCTGCCACTTGAAATAGTTCTTTCTGTGTGGGAGAGAGAGACACAGAAACAGCAGATTTGTATGTTGACCAAAACAAGGTGGAACACACAATAGCATCATTGATGCCTTCAAAAAACGTATCCTCGTAGGATTCATCTGCACCCTCATAGGACATAGGAGACATAGGAGGTGCAGTGGAGATGTTCTGGATTCATGCGTTCTGCATGAGGCGAGACACGAGTGTCAACTTCTCGAACAAGTCGTATGGCTTCTTCAACAGGAATCCACCATTGATAAACATGAAGTGGAAGAGGGGCAGCCATCTGCATCATGTGCTGTGTGGCTCGGTGTCTTCAGTCCGTCAGGAGACGATGTCAAACAGATGCCATAAGCGCACATCAGGTCTCTGCCCATCAGATTAATGGGACAGAGTGGCGAAAGTAGAAACGAATTTTTACTTTAATGTCAGGTCTTCCGTCAGTCTGGTCAGTGTGCACACTCGTCATTGGACAGCTAAATTTTTCAGTTACTGTCAAACCAGAAGCCCCTTGTGAATAAACATACCGCCCGCTCATCTTCTGATGAGGAAAATGTTTCTGTTGAATTACTGAGTGAGTGGCCCCTGAATCTACCAAAAACTCTAACTCTTTTCCCTCAACAACAACAACAGTAGTCGGCATGTTTTTGAATGATTGTGATGGAAACATTGCATATGTGTGTTTGGTGTGTCGTTGTGATGAGAGCAGGCGCTGCTGCTCCAAATGTGAAATGGCGAGCAGGAGAGCAGCCTGTTGTTCTGGAGTATGTGTGTGTGTGTGTGTCAGGGGACAGGAGGAATGATTGTTTGAGTGTGTCGTTGTGATGAGAGCAGGCGCTGCTGCTCCAAATGTGAAATGGCGAGCAGGAGAGCAGCCTGTTGTTCTGGAGTATGTGTGTGTGTGTCAAGGGACAGGAGGAATGATTGTTTGAGTGTGTCGTGCCTGTGTGTGTGCGTGTGTTACTGAGCGTGCGAAGCAGTTCTTCATTGCGAGCAAATGTATGTTTGAGTGTGTATCACTTCCCTGCATCGGAGGCTTGGGGCAGGAAGCCGCTCCCCCCGTCCGCGTGTCGTCTCCCTCCCCCGCATCACGTCAGTCTGAGGTGCCGAATGAGTCACGCCCCCCCTCCTGTCCTGTGTTTCGATGCCGAGGACCTCCCTGGTTGAAATGGTGAGGACAGTCATTGTACCAGTGACCAGTTTCGCCACAGTTGAAACATTCGTTGGGTTGCTGGCGAGAAAATCCGCTTTGGCGGCCATTTTGGAAACGCCCTCTACCACGGTTCATCCCCCTTCCTCTGCTCCTCTGTCTGCCCCGCCCATAGTTATTACGTGGCTGGAAAGGAAGAGTTGGTTTCCCTCCCTCTGCGCCTAGCGTCATCTGCTGGACAGCTTGAAGCATGGCAAGTTGAGCCTTTTCACCAGTCTGTTTACTGTGCTTGTCCTAGCGTGTCTGATTGTCATTAAACATTTTGTAATTGTGGCGTGCATGTTTTACCACTTCGTCAAGTCGGGCGTCCTCCAGGCCGATCACAGAGCGTTCAGTGGCAGCTTTGACGTCGGGCAGCAGTCCGTTGACAAAGGCGTTTTTGAGATGTGTTTCCCACACAGTCATGATGCTTTTGTCAGCTGGCTCCTCAAGACCGCTGTGCGTTTGGAATGTAGACATTAAATGTTGATGATAGGACGTAACATCTTCGGTTTTACCTTGTCTGGTGGAATTGATGAGAGCCATGTTGACTTTGGATGGAAATCTGAGGGCGATCTCATCGCAGACAGCGTTGATGAAGGTTCTGTAGGGTCCGTTCGCGTTATCCCCCCAGTCGAGTTTCATTATTCTGGAATCGCAGCCATCTCCGGTGACAACAGTTCTGATTTTGCTGAAGTCAGTCGGGCCGACATGTTTAACCAGCAGTCAATGGACCTCTGGACCTGTGGGCATAAATTCTTTACAGAATATCAGGAAGTCTTTTGCAAACGCTGTACCGTTGTGGATGCTTGGCAGATGTGATGAGGCCAGCAGAATGTCAGCTTGTGTCCAGGCTCTGAACACGAGCCCTGGAGTACCGTCAACTCCTGGCACTTGAATCATCGGGGCACTGACAGTGAATTCATCATCAGGTTTCATGTTCGGGGGGGTGTTTGTGCTGAGGACGTCAGCGGAGCTTCCTGCAGAGCCGCTCCATGTGGTGCTGTGCGGTGGCGGGTCTGAGAATGGGTCAGAGCCTGAAGGTGGAGAAGATGGGTCCTGTTGGTATGCCGCGTTACTGTATACAGCCACGCGTTGTCGTTCGCGGTGCTGGCGTGTGTCGGGCTGGGCGGCTTTGGGTCCGTGTTCTAGATGAGGAGGAGGAGGAGGCGGCTGAGGTCTGGGGTCGAGTTGGACGACGGGTTGCGGGGAAGGTCGAGGACACACGTCGAGGAGCGGACCGCTCACACCCGTGAGGCTCGGATATATGGGAGAAGAAAAAAGAAATGGGTTATTTGAGCGTGTGTGTGTGTGTGTAGTGTCCACGCGTGTGTCCACGCTTTTCTTTTCTTCTTTCAAACACGTCATTTGTTTCATCATCTGCTTTCTTTCCCTATATTCACACTCTTTTTCCCATATATTCAGGCAAGTCCGATTTTTCACAATCATATCTAAATCTTTAATTCGAACCTTTTTGCCACTCTTTATTCCTTTCATTTTAACTTCTAAATCCCCAAACATTTTAAGTTTAGCGGCACTTAATGAGCCATTTTCTGGAAACCCAAACTCCCTTGACCAGTATGGAAGGCATTCCAGACATGACGCTCCGTGTTTCTGTCGCATTAATTCAACAATCGGACCTTCTGGTTCTGGTGATTTTGAATTTTTGCCACCCATGTTCATCTGGTGTGGACGTCGACGCTACTTAGTACAATGCAATCGTCACTGCAAAGTTGAGGTTCTTTATTCATAGGAAAACTTCACAAAACCTTGTTTCTTTTATTCATAGGATAAAAACTTCAGAAAAACCTTTGTTTCTTTTATTCATAGGCTAAAAACTTCAGAAAAACTTTGTTTCTTTTATTCATAGGCTAAAAACTTCAGAAAAACCTTTGTTTCTTTTATTCATAGGCTAAAAACTTCAGAAAAACCTTTGTTTCTTTTATTCATAGGCTAAAAACTTCAGAAAAACCTTTTTTGAAATTCACGTATTACGTTATTACCGACGAATCTTATTCTATCAAGTGCATTAGTAGAATTCACGTATAAAGGTAAATAACAACAAATCTTATTTCAACTTATTTGAGTAGAGACACGATCAATGTTACGATCTCAAAAAGCTCCATTATTTTGAGTGAAAATCGTTATCGTAAAATGTCACTTCGTTCTCCTCATAAAATCACATGAAATAACACGTCAGAAACCTAGTGGAGTCACATGAAGAACTCATAAAACAACCACACAAATGTCAGAAAACAGTTCTATTCCCCAAATAATAATGACTCCTTGATCACTCATCTGTCTGCTACGTTTTACATCTTTACAGATTTATGTTTACAGTTTACAATTGGAATTTCAACTTCTTACCCGATTTGTAGAAATTAATTATTTTCGTGGGATACGCGTGACGTCAATCAGGTCTCCTCGGTTTCCGCCGGTCTTTCTCTCTGGTCTAAGGAGGTATGAGACAGGAAACTGGTTGTGTATTCCTGGGAAAGGGCCCTTTCCTCCGGACAGTCCTGTGGAGCCTGACCGACGGTCAGCGTATCCTGTTCGTGACGCCAAATTGTTGTGGAATATTTCCTTTAGAAGTTCAGGAGTGAAGTTGGTTTTATCCAAAGTGTTTAAAATAAACAGAGTCTTGATGAATGATCAAAGTTTCAAAAAAGTACATTTAATGTTTGCAAACAGAGAACACGAACACCGTCACGTATCACAAGTGAAATGTGCTCATGCTCTAGAGACGCAGAATCAAAACAAGGTATTTATACCGGCCAGCACAGAGGAGACAGATAAAGCACAGGAGACAGGCACAGAAAGGTGGGGGCGTGTGTCCCTGTGCGAACCTTCACTGACATTAGGTCTTCATGAAATGTTTAGTCTATTAAGAAGCAGTTGATTGTAGAAAGAACACTTCATTCTTTACCAGAACGAACAGTCAAAGTGTCCAGACATCTAGACGCCTGTACAAATGAATTTTCTAACATCAACATATCACACAGAAAATGTCAGGAGGACATGTTAAAACATTTTTATCATTACAGTTCCCTTTTGTTTCAAAACCAACAAAATCATACTTAAATAAAATGAATGGGAAACAAAAAGGTACAACGTGGTTACTCTAAAGATGTAAACAGAGAACGGGTGGCTTAGGTGACTCAACTAAAATCAATACTATGATGATAAAACTGACTTACGGCACCTGACCAATCATAACAACAATGGATGTGGCTCCGCCCGCTCTGCTCGGCAGCTTCTTGACAGGTGCCGAACGAGTGCCGCTCGCTTGCCGCTGTCGTGACACCTGACTGACGCTTGCCACTGACTAGCCACTGCGGTGCCAGTGCCACAAGCTTGCTGAAGAAATGCACAAAGAAACTCAACCTGATCCTGGTTCTGGTCCACCTATCCATCTCTTCGTCCGCAACTCAGTCCTCTCTCAAGTGCTTCAGTGGGCCCATGTCTTACGGTTTGCCTGTCATCCGAGATTCAGTTGCACCTTTCTGGTGACCTACAATTAACATGGATCGCCAAGTCTATGTGTCCGCCTTCTCTGTGTGCGCTTGAGGGAAAGCCACCCACCAACTACTATCTACCCCTTGCCGGTTCCTGGCCGACCGTGGTCCCACATCACCCTGGAGTTTGTTACTGGTCTGCCTCCATCTAAAGGTAACTCAGTCATCCTTACCTGAGTGGACACATTTTCCAAAGCAGCACATTTTGTGGCTCTGTCTAAACTCCCATCTTCATCAGAGACGGCGAACCTCCTTGTGCAACATGTGTTCCGACTTCATGGCACCCCTCTACACTATGTCGGATCCCAGACCTCATTTCATCTCCCAAGTCTGGAAGGCTTTTTGTTGTGTCCTTGGAACTTCGGTGAGTCTTCTGGCTATCATCCACAGACCGACTTGTCAGACAGAGCGGGCGAACCAGGATCTGGGGGCAGCTCTTTGCTGTGTTGCAGCCCAAAACCCATCCTCCTGGAGCACTTATCTGCGAGACGCCCATAACTCCCTCACCATAACTCCTAGTGGTGTCCGTTCGGATCAGCCCTCACGGTTCGGATCACTCGTGAACCGCGGCTCAATCGAGTATTTTTTTTTTACAGTGTAATCATCATAGTGTGTAAAGTTCTACTGTTGCTGTTCCTTTTCAAGTAACAAGTCCCCGAATATCAATGCAGCGTGTCAGTGAACAGATATAAAGCAGGAGTGTGTTCACGTGAACGGAGCAGCTTAGAAGCATTTAACGGTGAAGTCATGGCGAGCGGAGGAACGTCAGAAGCCGCGGCGTCATTTAAGTCACAAGTTTGGGAGCATTTTGTCTTCCCTGTAACGTATAATGACGGATGAGGGTGGTGGACGAAACCGTTACGGAATGTAGGCGTTATTTAAAGAGAGACACAACAACGGCAAAACATCGGCATGTCAGCGACGGGGACACTCCGGTGTAGAAAACAAAGGATTTCTAAATCTGGTTAAAATGCTTGAGCCACGCTACGAAGTCCACTCACGCACCCACTTCAGTGTGAAGCTGTTCCAGACCTCTATGAGAAGGAAAAGACTGTGACCGCTTTCACCATGGCGGAGTGATTCATAGTCTGGCGCTGTAGACACGCCCCCTCTGTGAGAGTCACACAGACACACACCTGGTTCAGGTACTGACAGAAGTATCAGAGTGAAGCTAGACAGGCCCAATAATATTCCAGTCACCACAGAAAGGTCGACCCTCTCCCCAGACAATGGAGATATTCTCATCTTTTTGAAAATAATGTCACAGTAATGGTAAACATTATTGTGTATTTGAATGGCATCACCTGACAGGAAGTAAACACAGACCCAAGTTGTTGCCGAGCAGTTCAGTGTAAACAGTGGAAGCTAGCTCACTGGCTGTTTCTTTCTTTCAATATTGATGAAAGGACGAGGATATCAGAATTGAGTATTCTTGAATGTTTTATTTATTTATTTAATTTTGTTTCAAATTGGACATCTTCAATATTTTTGTTTTCATGTAAGACTATAGCCCAAAGTTCTTTGCTTCAAGTGTTCTTGAAGTTCTTTAATTAATAAATGGAAAGCAAAGTTATATTTGTTTCCTCCCCTTTTCTTTGTTGATCCGAAAAATTATCCGAACCGTGAGGTTTGTGATCCGTGACACCCCTAATAACTCCATTCCAGTGCTCATTGGGTCATTTACCTCCTCTTTTTCTGTCTCAGGAAAGAGAAATCGCAGTCCTCTCTGTACAGTCTCACCTCCGTTGCGTCCTGAAAATCTGGAAGGATGTCCGCTCAGCTCTGCCTCGGTCCGCTAAATGCAACTGGACTTTCACCGCTCGCCACTGGACCCCTTCTCCATTACCAAACAGATCAGGTGTCCTCGAAAGATGTTCCTTTGAAATATGTGTGCAACAAACTGTCCCCTCACTTTATTGGGCCTTACGAGATTCTGAGCATCATCAACACATCTATTGTCAAATGGAAGTTATCCGACGCCATGAAGATCCACCCCACCTTACATGTGTCCCAGATAAAGCCCTTTTCTGTTAGCTCGCTGTGCCCTCCAGCCGATCCCCCCCCTCCCGCCCGGATCATCGATGACCATCCAGCCTTTACGGTTCGGCAGTTGCCGGACGTATGCTGCCGGGGCCGTGGGTTCCAATACCTGGTCGACTGGAAGGGATATGGCACAGTGGAGCGGAGTCTCTGGCTAGCTCATCCTGGATGATTCTCTCATCCGGGATTCCCTTCCCTTCAGCGTCGCTCTCCACCATCCCCCACAACCATCCTCATTTCCCTCTCCTTCCCCTTTTTGCAGTAAATTCCCATTCCCTTTCATTTTAATGGTGCGTCTGAGTCTGCTTTTGGGGCAAACACACTGCTGAAATGTAACACAAAGTGGACCATGACTACTTCTCAAACTACTGTTCACAAGCTCAAGTATATACTTTCACGTTCAATATTAACCTGACGTATCACTGCTTAGCATGTCTCAGCTAATATGGTACGCATGGTGACTGTTATAGCAAATCAATGCACTTTTTGCCTTTTGCCTGCTCACCATGTTATGTGCTGTGGTGGGTGTAATAACCCAGTGGGTGAACACATTTGAATGCAACTCACTCACATTTGCTTTTCAATTTCTGTGGAGGTGGATTCTAGAAAACAATTAGCTCATTGCTTTAAAGGTTCAAGTGTTCATCTTTGTTGTCATTGTGCAATACAGGAGATAGCACAATGAAATGCAGTTGTAGCCCCTCCATGCTGCACACACACAACACATGTATTAACACATATTCAAATATTATATATAAACAAGAATAAAATCAAACAAAAAAGGCAATAATAAAGTAAGTTACAGTAGGACACCTCTAACCTCCAGCAGCAATTTCCTCAAGTAGATCAATGTCTGTCATCAGTGTTTTTTTGGTTGTGCTTATTCGCTGTGACCACTTGAGGCCAGTCAAGACTGATGATCATTTCTGTAAGCAGCAATTTAACAACATGATCAACATTCATGTAACATCATCGTCATTTTTATTCAGAAATAACAGTTTCTCAACAGTTTTTGGTTTTAAACGATTCCTTTTTTTTGACACAACCGCTCCGGCCTTTGAAAACACCCTTTCACAGGGTACAGAAGATGCTGGCGTGCACAAAAACGCAAGAGCAAGTCTATATAAATTTTGATACAGGAATTTTTGCCTGAGGGGTTTATATTGCTGTCAAACCTCCCGGCAAAATCTGTACCACTTCCCGAAGCATTCACGTGGTACAGCCGGGCAGCGAGGCTTCGGACGTCATCATTTTTGGCTCCTCCCCTAAATGAAGCAAGCCTCGATACGCGCTTCGAGGAAACGCCCCCTCCATTACTCGACACACGCTTCGAAGTGTCGGCACATCTCGTAACATCAATAGTAAAAATAGATATGGGTGGATACAATTTATATCAATAAAAGACTCATAATTTTTACAGTTCAAAGGTTGCAGTTCATGCAAATGAGCATAGTTTGTTTGATATGTACATGATTTAGCACGTGGCTTTCTCCCTAACAACCTAACTTGTGTAGCAGTATTATGACAATCTTTGTTTAATTTTGTCTTTGTTTAATTGGCTTGTCCTGAAACTAACAGCCAATCCAAGCCCATTCTCAGGTAGAGGGGTGGGGCTTAGTCGTATGCTGCCAGGTTCAGTGTGTTAGAGAGGCAGAAGTGAATGATCGTCAAGTGACAGTGACTATTGTGAGAGACCAATAATGTTCATAATGTAATGGCTGACGACCAGTTATCCGATGGTTTGGACTGTTGTGATCTACAAGAGGTAAATATGTGTTTGTGTATTGTTTGCTATACTATGACTAAATGTTATAGTGTAAAACAAGTTTTGCGAATCGTGAGTAGCCGTTAGCATTAGCATAATAATCGTTCATACTGTTAGCTGTGCATTTTAACTATAGTTGTTAAAACAAGCTATTACTAAATCGCCATGAAGTAGTGTATGGACTTGTTGCTGAGCTGATTTATCTGATTCAGGAGACGGCCGTTTGTGACTGTAAGTGAGGATCGGGAAAGCTCCTTGGGACCACTGTGGAGAACTGTTTCCCGCGCACGTGTGCGTGCGTGTGTGTGTGTGGCTGTAGACTGTTGCTGCTGTTTCTTCTGCGCTCTGCCTGCCGTCCATTACCCAGCTTCCCCTCACCTTCCCCCTGAATATTCCTTGGATTCCTGAGTACTGACAAATGTGCATGTGTTTTTTTGTTTATTGCCTGTGTGAACAAGTGAGCGGCCATCACAGTTTTAGGCCTCTACGCTCCCAAGCCACGACTCAGGCCTGCAACTTCCTTACTTCTATTGGAGGCACCGCCAGTTATTTTAGTTTTCATAATGGAGCAAGAGTTGTAAGGATAATTATATTAATATATAAGAACAGGTAATCGCGCCATTGTGTTTAAAACTGTACTCGGGCCCCGCCCATAGTACTACTACACCCAGCAGATTCATATAATACTATATAGCTACATGGGACAGGTGTTACACCTGTATATCTAAAGACAACGCCAGCCTCTTCATTCGATCAATACATCTGGCTGACTGGAAAGCTGAGGTTTGACAGACTGTGTGGTTACTCTATCTGGAGAAGGAACATTATTGAACTCACTGCCTTCAATGCGTTTGTGACGGCATTATTGCATGGCCTATAAGACCTTGACTATTGACCCTTTATTTCAGTCAGCTCTTTTTTCTTTGTATCTTTCCAGATGTTTCAATTCCATGCTAAACTTTTTTAACTTATTATATTATCGCTCCACATGCCTCAAGTAAAATCAATTCTGTAAACAAAATCATATCACACATGAGTAAATTATTTTGATTTAATTTTAAATGAAAAATACATTTAAATATGAATGCAATATGCATACTGAAACATACAATACATATACAGTTGTCTGATGTCATGCAGATAAACATCAGATATAATTTATAAAAAAACATGTCTTACAAAATTCAACTTGCATCCCCTCTTTTACTGAGTACAGTTTACAGTAAAGACACCGTTTTTCCTTTTTAGAGTACAACAGCATGCCCTAATAAAGGATCCCTCGTATCACCATATCCAAACAATATTGCTGAAGCATTACCACATATACTTGACTAAGTTTGCCATCAAAAGATATGTTCTCAGGTTACTCTGTAGAGCAAAACAATCATTGTTTTTTTATTTCTTTGTATTTTGTTCTCCATCCATTGTGCTGGGCAAGGATGAAGGTGTGATATAGTCATCTTGCAATCTTCCAAGAGTGTTTTTTTTCATAGCAAAAATAGTAAGTGTATTTTGCCCTGTTTACCAAAGATGTATATATAGATGTACTGTCTTCATCGCCAACTACATATACAAACTGGTTTGGTTTTAAAGGCGTGTTCAGACTGAATCTAAGGCACATTTTTGAGGTAGCTTGACTGCATATCAAGTCAATGCAAAAACACAAGTATATGCCAATGGTTACAAATTTCCTCGGCGCGACAAGAATTGAAGCAAAGTTTTGATTGCGTGAACTGAAATGTTGAAACTTATCACACAAAGGTGAAAGTAGTCAGTCAGGAGGAGAACAGCAGGAACAACCACAGCTCATGATACGTTTTGAGAACAATGGATTTGTACATTGCTAGCTAGCAACAGCTAATGTCTGTACACTGGCAAAGAAACATGGACTGCTAACCAGTCCAGTCTGAACGCACCTTAATAATACTACTGAAAGTCAATATTACGACAGTTCAGGTCAGCTGCTGGTGTTTCACACAGTTTTATACTTGTGACTTTCCAGTGAGTAAACACTTTGTGGAGAAAATATGATTTACAAGTTATTTCCTCGGCTAGAAAACCTTTTCTTCCAATCAGATATATTGAAGGGTTCAATTCTCCTACGTGTATTTTAAAGCGTTCTCCATACACATTATCTCTGCATGCACTCTGGTTATGCAACATCATACATAAATCAGTCATTTGTCTAAAACATCATATGACAGAATGAAATGTTTCACATTAGTTAGATTGCTACAGACTTTGCAGCATCCTAATGTAAACCTATAGAAGTGTAAGGAATATCACCAGAGCATGTATAATGCACCCAATCATTCAATTATGTCACAGTGTGTTATTTTACACATATAGTAGGCCGTGGTCTTATTCATGATAACATCCCCTATACCTTTCATGTACACTGCAATATACAGTTAGAGTTTCACATAAACACTCATTATGCTGAGGGAGATAACTCTGGAACTTTTAGAACATGAAAATGTAAATGAGGGCTTTTTTAGTGTTTGTACTGGGGAGTTGACTTACCAGAAGACCTCATCCTGCGATTTACAGATTCAACAACAGAGACTCATTGGGTTTTCAGTCCAGAATGGCAGCAGTGCTCCAGCAGTGCCATGTAGTGGTGGTTTACAGAAAAGCACCAGAGTTTCGTCTCTTAGCTTCTATAGTCTTTGTTTCACCTGGACCATATCCTCCTGTTTTCCCAGTTTAACAGCTTTTGAAGAAATAGAAACAAATTACTTGAGCATTGGTTGATTATGCATGCTGGTTATTCTCCCAGATCTAATGCTAGACCTTTAAGTACGGTACTCGCAGTCTGCACTTGGTGAATGTTTATTGCAGCCAAGGGAAGTCCAGTTTGCTCTGGTGGCCCAAGGCTATCATGGAGTTCCTGTTTCTGCAAGCAGGTTCTACTGGTTCCAGATCAGGCCTGTAAAGAAGAGGAGTTATTACTGTGAGCTACTGGTATTTTACAGTGTTTCTGGTGGACATCAGGGATACTCCTTCGGTTTGCATCACAGCAGCTCAGCCTGGGCGTGTGAGAAAACATATATTATCCATTATTGCCACATAGTCAGAAGCGCTGTAGTTGGCCGGCGTGTATGTCTCAGCAGGAGGGTGGTGTTCTTTCTAATGAATCCTGGACTGTGGCCACATCTCACCATGACTGAGCTTGAATCCACGGGATAATTCTCCCACTCCTCCAGGCATACCTCCGGCCTGACTCTCCAACCCCCTCATCTGTCCGCTGGGTCCGTGCCAAGCCCCGGTTAGAACAGAGGGAGAGGCTGAAGGGCCAGCAGCCCTCCACCTCCCAACAGATTCCTACACTGCTCAACCTCTCAAATAAAGAAAAGCCACAGTTCATCCACTCTCAGGCAAAAATAATAGCTCCCTGTATCTCTAGCTGCCAGGAACCTGTCACACTCTTCTTGTTGCTCAGCAGTCATTGAAGCTGTCACCACTTTTCCACCCCAAAAAATGCCTTTCTTTCCTTCCATGCTGGCCTTTTTTCACTACAGTCAAATTACCGTCATTCCTTCTCTTGTTTTTTGGTTTTCTTCAAGAAACAAAGGGAACAGGCACAGCTCATTTTCAGGGGTTTTTCCCTGGTGCCATTTCAATCCAAAATGATTAGATGAGCACAAAACACTGAAGTTAAGCGCTTGTCAGGGAAATATCTTGAAACGGATTTAAGATTTTTTAGTGTTCCATACCGCTTTGACAAATCTAGAGGAAAGGGAAATCACGATGAAATGATTATAGTTTTCATATCTTTCACCACAAAGTGAAATATGAAAATCTGTGTGTGTGGTATGGACATTTTAACATCAATCTGACATCGTGTCAGAGTGATGTTTTGTTGTAAAAGTCTTCATGGAGAAGGAATGAAAACTGCAGTTCGGCTGAGTTTTAAATCTATCATAAATATTTCTCTTTTTTCTGTTTATAGTAATTCTAAATAAGCCTCCAAACCTCTGAACCCAAAAAACCCACAGGCAGGATAGAAAAGCATGTTTTCTTTAAACAATTGCCAAAAAATCCACCGTTTATCATAGCCAGATGCAGTAAAAAACGTCATTATTGTCGGATTTTCATCTTTCCGATGGTCCTTAAAAACACCATGTGTGACAAACGCTTTCATCAAAAAAAAGCAGCCGAAACTAAGCTTAAAATTGTAATATTTCATTAAAAACATTTTATTCTACATGTCTCATTTAAATGTTGCCTCAAATAATAAATAAATAATAATAAAGTTTACTCTAATCACATCCTGTAAACAAACTTGCGCTCCTCAGTGCAAATAAGAAGCTATGATTGACTCGACTGATATCAACAGTCTTATGAAAAAAATTCCAGGAAACTTCGACTGAACTGCAGGCTATTGACCACAGCAGAGAGGAGGGGAGGACAGGAGAGGTTGTTAGTAGAGGTTGTACAAATGTGAACAGCTCAATATACAGTATATAACACGTGGAGCCTCCATTCTTTTTCCAGTATTGGTAACACTTGTGGCAACTTGGAAATATAGTTGTATATATAGATTCCGTTGTTTGCCAACCTTTGTCAAATAAATTATCAAAGAAATTATTATATTTTCTTTTTTTGTTTCCATATAGATGCAGGACTTGAAATTGAAGCAAAAATGTGATGAGCGAAAAAGACCCCCCGAAACTGGGTGTTAAAGTACAGATCATGTGATCCAGAATAACCATAAGCATCTCTATCAGTGAGGCGTCTCCTTGGTCAAAAGTCAAATTCAACAAAGAATGAGAGTGGAATTTGAGGGCAACCGGAGACGACTCTCGGAAGAGTACAAAGTGTGGCGTTGCATTTTCACTTTGTACGAAAGGGTGACGTAGCCACTGAAGATGTGCTTAATACCCTCAGCAGTAGCCAGCAGGATGGACTGAACTGTTAACTCGTACATTCGAAAATGCTTGTCTAACACACAGCTGGAGTGAGTTTGCCTCTGTGACTCACCAGCTGCTGAACCAATCCATTATCCTACAAGCAGGGAAAGGCAAGATCCTGGAGTTAAGGGGGTCGACCAACCAATGTCCCCGTGGGGGCAGCTGTGTCCACTAATCAGCAGGTCGGGGTTTAATACTGATCCCCAAAGTGCTCCCAATGGCTGTGTGTGAATGTGTCATTATAGTGATGCCAGAGGCTTCTGTCCAAGCAGTCAGATAAATGAGTAGGGATGAGATCACGTTGCACGTTGTATGTACAGGTGAACGCTTGCTTGTGTGAAGAGCATTGAGGGGCGGGATAACTAGAAAAGTGCCATTCAAATGTAGTTCCATTACCATTAAATGGAGATCAACAAGGCTTTTAGCAGGCTTCAACATCAGGAGATCACCGGCAATGTGGTCAAGCAGGGTTTGGGTTACGGCTCTCGGGTTGGGAGAGTCTCCAAAGAGAGCCACCAAAATAGAAAACTGTGGTTTTGGCGGCGGTGACGAGGACAGAGCACGGGCCATACAACATCAAAGCAGTGTCACATGATCAAAGGGAGGCTTGGCGGCATAGGAGAGCACTGGGTCAGTTCGCTTGGCCAACCTGTGGAAGATCCTGCAAGTCAGGCTCAGCTTCCTTCTCAGGGCAAACTATGACACCCTTCCCTGCCCCTGAAACCTCCATCAGTGGTTCAGTAATAAAGCTGTGGCCCCCTCTGTGATACCACTAACGCTAACTTCCAACAATTTCTGTCAATGTGCATTGTCCCTGGGGCACTGCAGATGGTGGGATGACCAGCTCCTGAGGAAGTTAGCTGAAGTACTGCAGACGGGTCAAGAACAACAACCGTCCCACCTTGAACACTCACTGTTGGAGGTGGGACAGGCAGAAATGTTCAGCAGGTACTAAAACCCACCCGTTCAGTTCAATTAGTGCAGTTTTGATTGACAAAAATATAATTTACAAAAGTCCAGGACTTTCAGTCAGTGTTCCAGTTCATCCCAAAGGTGTGTGATGGGATTTAGGTCAGGGCTCTGTGCAGACCAGTCAAGAACTTCCACACAAAACTGGGAAAACTATTTCTCTATGGACCTGGCTTTGTGCCTTCCCAGCATTAGCGCCCGCTCTCCCTCATCAAAATTAGGGACCTGCCGAACCAGCATTAGCATCTGCTCCCCCTAATCAAAATGAGGGACCTCACTAACCTCAGCCATTGGCACAACGTTGGAAGAACGGTGTTGTATAAAACGTCATTGAAAGCTGCAGCATTAAGACTTTCCTGCATTGGATGCAATGTGGCCGAGACCAAAGCAGAAAAGAACAGTTACCTATGAAAGTATGTGGAGAGGGGTCATGGGTTGTGTTTTTACTTTGCGTTGATGTAGTATTGTGGTCCATATACAGTTTACAGAGAATACACAGCACAAAGTGTAGTCTTAGTGTATTCCTCACGTGTAGAGTTGTGGGCAGGACATCTTAAGTGAGGCGGAAGTCAGTCCCAGCCTGCTTTGGTTCCTCATCTTAGTTTTCCTCACCAGGTCTTTGACTCTGCCCCATGTGTAGTTTTCACTCAGCTGAACACAAAGACAATTTAATACAAGTTGACTTTCAGCTGTGACAAGTGACTTCTCGACCAAAGTTCTAGAGCCTACCAGCAGCCCCCACATGCCTCAATGTTTGTTAAGGTGTGTTCAGACAGAAGGTGAGGGTCATTCGTGCAAAGTGGACCGCTGGACCGTTTGCCTGTGTAATGTACATTAGCTGTAAGCTAGCTAGCGATGGATGCACTGACTGTGTCTGTTGGAGTGTGTCTGTGTGTGTTTCTGTGTCAGCTCATCAGAAACTTAAGTTCTCTTTGTTTTTTGTTCCAGTCTCTCTGTTTTTGTCCTCTTGTCTTTGTACATTTGTGAAGCTTATTCGTAAAACCTCGAGATAAGGACAACTTTTTCATTCCATTTTCAACTAATGCAGACCGATTCGCCTCATATGTCTTTACATTTGTTAAAATATACCAAGACAATGCAGAATGTGATTCTTGCAGTGGGCCTATAGCATGAACACATGACTTACCCTGCGCTGGGGAATGGAGAGGTATTCAGTGCTGTCCCCGAGGAAGGGGACCTCCCCCTCAGTGTAACTCCTTCGGTACAAGCCTCTCCTCCATAGTGGGATGGGTGTCAAACCTGCACTGCTCATGTCTGAAACACAAATCACAAACAGGAGGTAGTCAGTGTGTGTAACTACCACGTGTGTTTTGGATGATTTTAGCAGACTGCCGTTGATGTGTAGGTGTTTTTGTTCCGGTACTCTGCACTGATCTGACGCCCACCTGCTCTCATCCCCGGCTCTCTGACAGCAGCGGTGTGGGCGGTACGGAGGTCCCAGTGGACCACCGGTCATAAAATGTACCCAAATTCACAATATGTAGGATATTACTAGTCTGCCTCCGGCCGTTTAAAAACAACAACACGAGTGGTCCTCTGGAGATGCCTGTGGACACCAAAGTGTCTTTTTTTGATACCACCAAGTGGCAAGGTCAGACATGCTCTAATTCTACATAGAGGAGCTTTAAAGAGGCATTGTTGCTGCTGTTGTTGTTGTTTGGCCACCTGGGGTCAATGAAGCAAGTAGAAAACATCTGACATATTATCACCTTATAAAGTTGTTAGTGGCATATCAACGAAAAATGGCCTCATATTTACAGAATCATCAGAGGACCAACACTGCATTTTGAGTCCAAGCCAGTGTCCCTAAAATTACATTTATATCCTGCTGGGGCAGTTTGCATTACGTTTGTCGAAATAATTTTGCCATTGGTTTATGTTCAGTGGCAATTGTTATCCAGTTCATGAGGCACGTATCTTATTGAACCCAACAGAGGCCTGAAGAGGTGGTCGGTGTGAAAGCACAGGAATTTGACACCAGAGACTGGAATTTGTGTCCTATGGCCAAGAGCAGTTAGGCTTAGGTCGGAGAAAAGATTGTGGTTTTGACTAAATATTAGACAAACACGCCGTGTCTCATGTAACCACTTACCTTTTCTGCCATTTCTCCCTCCACATAACCAACTGTTATTAGTTGCCTAAACCTAACCATAAATAAGCTACTCATGCTTTTGGTGCCACGGGTGGACATTAAGTAAGTAGAAAACACATCGTCGGTGAACTGCAGATGTGTTCAGTATTAACATTTTGCAAATTGTTGCCGACATGTTAATAAAAAACTCTTCTTGACAATAAATATAAAAAAACAGAACATAAGCCAGTAGCATTATTCCTAACATCTCTTAGGAAATGTATTTGCAAACATATATTTTAGGAGACAGGGTTGTCTTGTCGAGTTAGCTGTCTTTGGTCTGCATTAACTGTTTGCTACTGAGTCAGTATTGTGCAGTGGCTTTTTTGCTGAGAACAGCTGCTGATGGAAACCAGACCGATGAGACCCTCATTTCCAAACACCGGTCCCAAAAAGGCTTGGACCGGTCAAGTCTATAAGTATTCTTACAAAGCCTGTTTTCCAGTCAAGGAGGAGTTCGGCATGTACACACTGTAAATTGTCACTCTGACTTGTAACGTGTCAAAAAATATTGCAGTGGTTAAAGCACAACAAGAGTTTGTGTTTTGAGGGATTGGGTTCATTTACATGTTGGGATCCTTTGCTTGCATGTTGAGAAGGGAGTGAAGACTGTTATGACAAATGGTGATGGAACTCAGTCCAGGCCTGTTTTTGCCTCTGTTCATCCCACTCCCTTCTTCTTCCACGTCTGTATAAACACACATCCCTTCATCACATGGGCTCACAGTTTCTACATATCATGCCCCTCGGCTCGACAAGCAATGGGATGAATCTGCAAACTAGGTCTACAGATATGTCTCATGTTTCTGTGTGTAAGGCTGCATTCACACCAAATAATGACGTTACAGTGAAAGCGCCGGTCGAACAGATCAACATTTTTGAGAAACGCAACCCAACGTCCCGCTACGATGACCAACAACTTAACTGGCTACAAGAAGAGGAGCAGCATGATTAACCAAAACACAATGAAGGATAACGTTAGCTTTAATGTTTAGTCACTCAATTTGGCCCTGAGCACCAGTACACGACCCACCGCTTTGATGAGTCTTGCATCCTGGTTAGTTATTGAAAGTGTTTATTTTAATCTGTCGATGAAGAGAGTCAGTCACTCACAGGAGCCAGAACACTAGCAGCATGATGTCACGTCAAGTGTCACTCACAGACCAGCGCACAACCCTGCACTTATTGCTGCAACACCTGATTTGGTGTGAGTGCAGCCTAAGTATATGAAAGTTAGTCGATACACATTTTGAGTAATTCTTAGTGAACTTTGGCATTGAGGGGCTGTGACTCACTGGTAGAGCAGGTTGTCCTTTAATCGGAAAATCGACCGTTCGATCCCCAGCTCCTCCGGTCCGCATGTCGAAGTGTCCTTGGCAAGATACTGAACCCTCCTGAAGACTGTGCCACCGGTGTGTGTGTGAATGGGTGAATGTTGACATGTAGTGTACAGTACTTTGGGTGGTTGACAGACTAGAAAGGTGCTATATATCTGTCCATTTACCATCGCCTTTTCCTCTTTGTCAGTGAATGCAACAACCCAAAATAAGCCATAACTTAACCCTATGCCTTACCCCAACTCCAGGAAGAACCCTCTGAAAGGGTTCCATATGGAACCTTTAGAAAAGGTTCTACCAGGAACCATGAAGTGGTATCCTATGGGAACAAGGCAATTAACCCTATATTGGTTCTACTTAACACCTCTATTTCTAAGAGTGTACAACATTTAACCTTGGCCCAGTCAGAGATATCCACTCCACTTCCTGCACCTAATCTGCCCCCCCCCTTCTCTCCTGACTTCTCAACCTCTTCTACAGATCCAGTTTCCTGCCTATGAGAGGAAGAACGAAGGCATTCCAGAGTCCACAGGACATCATATGTTCCTGCCATGAGCAGGATGCCGGGAATTACGCCCTTGTCCCACTCGAGTCATAATTAAATTTTCCCCACGAGACCATCCAGCTGTCAGCCACAGTGACCTGCTCTGAAAACAACAATGATAGCATGAAACTTGAGCTCTGCTAGAGCCTTTTAATAACATACCTACAGTAATGGATCCAATTGAGGAATATGTCAGACAAAAATAATCTTGAATACGCAGTTGTGCATGTGTGTTTGTTGACACATCCCACTAGGGCAGGTTATTAAGTGCTGATCCTACTAGTAATTAAATGCTAAAGGTTAAATAGGTGGTTTCAGTGACCTCCAGAGAAAACAACTACTTTATGTTTCAGAGAAAGTCTGTCCACTGAAGAATGAAGCCCAATGCTTTCACTGTACTAGATGAAGTTGCATCTGACAACTTACTTGTACTCACTTGTCCTGTTCTATCCAAACTGCCACTCTTGCATTCATCCCTGCAGCTCCTGCTGCTGCTTGTTGGTTCCATCATTTCTAACACTGAACCCACCAAAGCAATATCTTGGCAACGGCAGCAAAAGGTCTGACAAAAGCTCAAGCGGACAACTTAGCCAGATTGTCTTACCCACCTTATCTGGAGGTAAAGCCGAAATGCGCACACTTGAAATCTGTCATGACACCATAGAATTGTCAGATGGTTGAAGAGTGTTTGAAACCTCCTTTCCTTTCCTTTCCCGGATTTAGGAGTTCTGCACCAGACCGTAAAAAGCGAAACTTCAGCTAGTTCAGAACTCTCCCAGCAGACTTTTAACAAAGACCAAGTCAAGAAAAAGACAGCGCATTACTCTTGTTGCTCTGAACTGGCTTCCCAGCAAATGGTAAATGGACTTGCATTTATATAGCAGGTGACCCATTCTCACACACACATTTGTATACTGATGGCAGAGGCTGCCATGCAAGGTACCACCTGCTCAGTAGGATCTTAACTAATGCACATTCAGACACACTCACAGCCTCCGGAGCAATTTGGGGTTCAGTATCTTGCCTATACACTTGCTGAGCTACAGCCACATTGCATAGAGCATTGCATTTAGGTAATGTAGTACATTTTTATCTTATTTAATTATTAAGTACTATAGGTAAAAGATGAAGTGGGATGAACATCATTAGTATCCATTTACAGAATATCAGTGATATTGGTGGCAAGAGGTGCCTGCAAAAAGCCCAAAGGACATTAAAAGACAATATCAACCCAGCCACAGCCTGTTCACCCTGCTGCCATCTGGCAAGAAATGGCATAATAGGACTACAAACTGCATTTCATTGCGAAACCCTGTTGTACATTGACAATAAATGAACCTTGCACCTTGTCCATGGGACCTTTGTTGCATATCATACCCCTCTCTCTTTCCCCGTTTCCAGCAAGCCCCCAGGAGCAGCATCAGTGGCCACACAGTGGAACTACAACTTCCAGTTCCATCACGTAATGCCATGGGGCCCAAAAATACCTTTTTCAATAAACTTACATTGGGAACGAGATGTTTGTAAATCAGTACATACATATATATATATATATATATATATATATATATATATATATAGTGTACCGGTATATAGAATAGAATATATATATATATATATATACACACAGTATATATGTACGTATTGGACCGTGGGCTGGGGAGTGGGGTTAAAGAAAACACCAGTGCCCTTGCTCTATATGGGCCCATGTAGGGGATCAAGGTAATTTTATCTGAATTCTATACTTAGAAGTCAAACCTTTTTTTGCTCCATGTGTTACTGAGCCATTTTCATGGAATGAACAGGGCGCCACCTCCAACAATCCAGAGAAGTGCTCTCCGTGTTTGAACACTAGTTTGTTCAACAGCACCTTGACAGGAACCATGTGATAGTTGTTTGATGTAGTATAATTTCAGTATAATTTCCTTCCCTTGTCCAGCAAATGAAGTAAAATATGCCACAACATTACCTCCTCTGGTTGGTATGAGTGGAAGCCGGGTGACCTCATGGATGGTGGATAGGTCAGAAAGGGTTCCACTGGGTGATACAAACTCACTTCTGGACTGTCTCTTCTGAATGTCCTGGAAAGCCAGGCTGGCTGCACCACAGCTGCAGTGATGCAGGAAAAAGTCCTGTTCAGGAAAATTGGAAGGAAGAAGAGACAAACATGTATCTATGATGTGATTTTACTGTTTTTTTAATAGAAAATCACCTTCAACTAGATTGTAACATATGTCAGAAAAGTTGTCATGTTAAATCTCCCATAAATAATTTTCCATCAGGGGTTTGCTGAAATGTTCTGATAATCCTGATCAGTCATTTTACACTCAGTCTGAACTTATTCGAAAAGTTGGCAACCTTGGACACAACGTACACTTGAAAATGATCAAGATGCATTACAATGTGTTCACAGTGTTTTCATTAAGTGACTGAGGTATGTAGTGAAAGCGTTTCTTGATCATCATGAAGAAATGCAATAAAAACGCTAGCACTCTGTTGTGCACCCTATCATACACACCCTATCTGTATAAGCACTCACAATCACATCTTTGGGGACTCACCCACAGTGAGCCAATGACATGAACCCTTCTGCAAAGGACAAGGCTGTCGAAGGTATTACACAGTTATTCAAGGAGAATAAAAACACCATAGAATGAATGCCCTCTCCATTGCTTCATGTCTCTAAATAACCATGAGACTGGTTAGGTTTTAGAATAGTGGAGCCCAGTGTGTGCTGTGCAACATTCATTTCTAACTGCTTTAATGATATGTCAAATCTGGGCGATGAGATGCTTTCTGACTTGCCTGCGGTCTCTTTGCTACACTGCAGGTGAGGGGTGGGTGTACTGTCGGAGGTAACTGCGTTTGGTTTGTCTGCTGCCAGTCTTCATGTAACCAGCTGTGCTTGTGGTGCTGATGTGAACAGCGGACCAGAGCTGTCACACGTCATGAAGTGTCTATTCAGACAGTGTTCTAGGACTTTGTCGTTGAGAATGTCACAGCTGGAGTCAATAGTTAGACATTTTCAGTCTTGAGGTGGATATAGTACTATAGTATATTAGTTAAAAATGTAAAGGTATGATCATTTATAAACTCTAAAATGGTGGTTGTATGAATTAAATATGTGACAAAGAGCCTTTCTTCTGTCTCTCTCTTCGTCACTCTCTTTACTTGGGTTCTCTAAAAGCTTTGAAGTCCTTGACTTCAGCCATTGCCCCAGTGAACAGCTGTTCTGGCTACTGCGCCCAAAACTGACTGCACTAGTGTCAGTCCAGGATTTCTGAATACAAGCCAGAGCGATTATAGTTGGGGCTGGCTCAGACTTGCCTTGGAGACTGCTGGGGGACTTCCTAGGAGCTCCTCTCTCCTCCTCTCCCTTTGTATGTATTCATATTCCATTAATGCACATTATTAACTTTGCTTCTTCCCCAGAGTCTTGGTGCTTTTCCATGGATCGTGGTTTACCTGGACCAGGGTTGTGCCTCCTGTCGTGGTCCTGCCTGACACCCGCTGCTACTATTATTATTATTAGTTATATTTGCATTCCTATTGCTGCTCTTATTACTGATTTTATTATCATCATTATTCTATTATATCCCTTGCTGTTATTATTAGTAGTCATCTGTTGCTCTCCCTAAGGTTTCCCCCCCCCTCCCCGTGTTAGAGTTTTTTGGGGAGGTGAGTTTTTCCTTCAATGATGCTGATTGTAAAGCCCTCTGAGGCAAATTTGTGATATAAATAAAAATTGAATTGAACAGAGGGTTAAGATGAACACCCTTTCATCTTGCCCGCTGACCCTCAGTACAGGCATAGTTTGAAGTATGGGTTGAGCTCCACAAAGGCTAAATCCTACATTTCCCATAATGCAATGTTTTTCTACTACACCTTTGTCTTTTAAACTCCACATCCCCGAAATAAGAATAAGACACACACCTCTCTGGTCTTCGTCATTCTGCCGTCCTTCTGCAGGCTGCAGATCTGTCTTTGCAGCTGGAGGTTGGTCTCCTGCAGCTGGCCGATCTTCTCAATGAGTTGGCAGATGTGATCGAGGTAACCCAGGCCTGAACCCAGAGGGTTGGAACTTGCCTGCTGTGTCTGGACAAACAGAGGGTGTGCAAATCAAGATACCAGGAGTAAGACAGAAGAAAGCCATTGTGTTATTCTAGTTGGGATGTAGAAGCCTCTGAGATTATGAGTCCAAAATTATGAATTAAATTCCAAAGGGCTAGCAGCTCTGCGGAGCAGGAAGACCTGTAATGCACCATTTTGAACAAGATGGCACTGAACATGACCCTATATTTGCTGCCAAAGTGAATGAACAAAACTTCTCTACGGATACTTTTCAATTCAATTCGAACCGGGTCTGCCTCTCGGTGCCGTACTTTGTACATGGATTTTGCAGATTAGAATGTTGCTAATTTGACATGAGTATGGATATTTCTTTGGTTCTTCCAACCTGGTTTGAAATGCATCTGGACATGCTCAGATGTCCATGGCAGAAATGAAGGTGTTGCAACACACATTTGATAGCTCCGCAGAGAAGAATTTCACATACTGCTACTGCTAGTAAATGAATGACTTGCTACATCACGAGAACACAGATAAGGATGTTGTTTACGTGTCTGCTCAACCAGGAGCTACAGCTTTTCAGCGATAAAAAAAAAGGAATTTTTGAGCAAATATATATCCAATGATCAATATTCCTAAAAGTGTCGCAACAAAAGCAGGATGTGAGCTCGGGTCGAGCCTTTACCCCCTCTTTTCTGTGCTGCTGAAACTGAAACTCCAGTCGGGCACTTGGGAACTGTCCTGATGGAAACACTAGCCAAACAATGGGCCAGCAGCCATAACAGGCTGGAGGACTGACATCACTCATTTCCTCGAATGGACAAAGCCCGTGTGGATCACACAGGATCTTGACCATGAACCCGTTCCCATGCAACACTGAGATTTCTGTCACACTTTCATTGTGTCATAGTACAAAATAGGAGATTCATCAGTGCTATTTTACAGCTTAAAAATGTCTTGAAATTTTGAGTTGAAATCAATATTTAACCCTTTGAACCTGATTACTGCATTTGGTGTCCAAAACTGAGAGCAGAGAGAGTGAACCACGGTAGCAGAGCTGTGGGTCATAAAAGCCAATGTGCTAAAAGATGCTAAAACGCTCTGTAGAGCTGAGGAGGATTGCTGAGGTGGTTAATTTCTCCTTGTGAACCCTTCACATTAATTTGACCCATTACTAGGGGTGTAACGGTTCACAAAACTCACGGTTGGGTTCGGTACGATACAGTGGAGCCACGGTTCGGTACAGTAGAAAACTATAAATGCCAGAGAAATGTACTTGATTTTAAAATATATTTATTCATTACAACTAACATCATAAAGTTATTCTTTGACTTTGAACAATGATGGAACTATACCTGAGTGACCCATCTTCTGGGGTGTCTTCTTAGCAACACATAAGCATAAAAAACAAAAACTGCTCCTTAATGTTATGTAGTATTGTTACTTACATCTTGTTTACATCTTGTATTGTTACTTACATCTTGCAAAAGAGATTTTTAATCTCAATGGGACTACCTGGTTAAATAAAGGTTTAAAAAACAAAAACAAAACAAAATTTTTTTTTTTATTCAAACGTATTGTTCGGTTCGTCATGCGTACCGAACCGTGAGCCTCGTACCGAACGGTTCAATACGAATACGCGTATTGTTACACCCCTACCCATTACGTGTGTTTTTGGCGCTTTGAGCACCACCAGTCGAGTGGCATCTAGTTCCATTAAATTGGAGACAAAACAGACATCTCTCGGGGCAATATTTTCAAAACCAGGCTACTACATACATTTGGTTTTGGGGAGTACTGTCCCTTTTAATGTAATATTCAGCAGTTGTTTTTCCTTTTTTGTTGACTCCACAGAGCCTCTTTAGCTACCAGACCTCCAGTGGTTTTTAGGTGGCTAATTAAGATAAGGAAGGGTATTCCTTCCCGGAGATGACCCTCACTTCCTCAGGGGTAGATGATGATGAGGGGGAGGGTCTGTAACTAGAATCTGTTCCTGCTGAGACAGGCACGTTATCAGGGCTGGGGCAGATCTTATCCACGGCCCCACAGAGACCACTGAGTGATCCCAAGCCGGGAAAAGGGACTACGATTTTTGGAAGCCCACTTTTGTGTGCACAACCTCATTTTAAAATGCAAACAAACACGCACACACCCTGCTGCACTTCCTCTGAGTTTCCGCAATAAAGGGCCAATAATGCCTCACACATGGGAATGACTGAGGTCACTAGGATGGGAAAAGCTACATGTCTGACACAAGAAATTGAGCAAGTTTTGATAATGCCAGAGTAATGTTTTCTAAGGTGAACATTAGTGGCTGAGTCGGATCAGGAATCCTTTCTGTCCCGCGAGTCTTAGGAGGAAGATAAATGAAGCCTTGTGAGTGGAAGAAAGCAGGAGAAATATCTATCTATTTTGTATTTTCATCTGAGGGTCATTCATATGCTGCAGCAAAGGGATATCTGAAGCCTAAACATCAAGATCTTAATACTGGAAAAATATTGCTAAATAAGAAACTGGAAGTATATGACTAAAAGTGACAGTACTGGTCTCTGAAAAGAAATAAACTGAGAATGGACAGGGAGGGAGAATAACTCCCGTCACCCTGTGGAAGATCTGCATTATTTAATAGGTTAGTTGACCAATGACAATGTCTCAACATCCTTACAGGATTTCACGAAATTCCAGAAAATGAGTGAGAGTCAACAGCCATGCTTACAGTCCTGGGAAGCCGTGGCTACAGCAAGCTAAACAAGGTAGACATCATTTCCCCTGGAACTCCAGGTACTCCAACTCCTTCTGGGGTATGCCAGGGAAATCCCAGTCCTGGTGGGCTACATAATCTATTCAGTAAATTATAGGCCAACTCATCTCTTCTCAGTTGGGAATGCCTGGAAATACTTTCACAGGCTCAAGTCTTCAAGCACCATCCAGTCTCATCCATGTCTGAATTTTATCTCATAAGTGAGTGTTGGAGCTTACATCAAACATTTAACATTTAATAATTAGCACAAACACAAACTACAGCTTATTTATTTTGTCATTTGATCATAATGGATGCTACTGGACTGAATGAAATTTTGACCTGCTGCTGCACTAGATACAAATACTCGAGTTCACTAAAATCAACAGGATTCATCCTCTGGGAACCTTGCATGGTAGCTGCATTCTCGTCACGAGATCACGCAAAAATCCATCTTGTCGGACTTCAAGTGACTAGTTTGTGTCCAGTAAGCCAGAGCCCAGACCAATCAGCATCCGGTTTAGGGGCGTGGTTTAGGGGCGTGGCTTATGTGTGTGTGCCACGACACAGCCAGGCTGTTTGTTCTAAACAACAATGGCGATTCCTGAAGAGGTTAGCGATGCTGCAATTTTTAAATACTGCAAGTATTTCTTCATTGAAAGAAGAGAGAAGAACGACACTGAAGGATTTTCTAGATGGAAAATATGTATTATTTTCTCTTCTCCTGACTCGCTGGTTCATCCAAACACCTGCTCAGTATTTTTGAAGGTGCTTTTAATGACAGATAATGCAGATATTTGTTAAGATTTTTCTGTCTTTTTTTTTCAGTCGTTTTTTTTTTTTTTTCAAAATAAGAGTGTGAGACAATAACATCCAAGGTCAGTGTGTAAACTGAGGCCTTCCCTAACCCTCGCTTTCACTCACTATCATGACAGTGTTAGAAAGGAATGAAGCACCAGATGTGTGGAGCATCCAGATAGGGAGGACGGTACGAGCCGAGCACGTACGCTGCTTCTCCCAGCCAGACCCCCGTCTTTCAACACGCAGATAGAGTTCCTGCCTCACCTCCCTGCTGTACGTCTTTCAAAGCAGTCGGGCAGCAACTGAGGACACTGTGCTGGAGTTGTCCTTCTGTCCAGTGTTGGTTTTGGCACCTGACTTTGATTTGTTTTTGGTCCTTTGATGAAAAAGTATACTATGTTTCGTCCCATTTATGTGGTTTCTTTATTGTTTGGTTAGTATAGTACTCAACAGAAAATCAAGTTTTTCGGTCAAATCTTCACTTTTTGAATTTTCATGTCCTCTACGCATTCTGAGTGCACAGCTGTTGCCGTCCTTGATGTGCACAGTTACCGTAGCTTCACTCATTTTTCTCGTCCAGTAAGTGGAAAAGATAGTTTGACTGTAAGAATGTGTAGCTGTTATCGGTACAGGGTCGCACGACTGCAGTTTTTGCGTCTATTAAATGCAGTTTTGAATTATTAACATAAAGTACATTCTGGGAATATTTGAGGGGGCTACGTAGCACATACATTTCAATCTGACAATTTGGACATTGAAAAAAAGAGCGGTGTTTACGATTCAAACGGGGATTAATTGGCAGAAATGGAATATAATATGCATAATAAAGGTGTCACATGAGAGACAGGGACTGTTGTGAAGGGCCGGGCCAATAGGCTGAACTCAATTCAACTACATTTTATTCCACCTCTTTATAAGCAATGCAGCTGTATATTGTGCATGATGTACACTTATTTACGTTTGATTCCTAATTTCCCATTTACATCCCGCGGGCCGGTCGGCGAAAGCCACAGTATGGCCCGGGGGCCGGACAATGCCCAGGTCTGCTCTATAATGACCTGAAACTAAAAATGAAAAATGGGGCGACCGTGGCTCACTGGGTTAAGAGGGTTGTCTGGCAACCGCAAGGTCGACAGTTCGATCCTTGGGACGTGTCATGTGTCGAGGTGTCCCTGAGCAAGACACTGAACCCCTAACGGCCTGTCATAGGCAGCCCACTGCTCCCTGATACAGGGACGGGTCAAATGCAGAGACAAATGTCCCCCTTACCAGGATGAATATAGTACATTTAAAGAGGAATGATTGATACTGTCTGATTGATTGTGTTTCTTTATGAACTTCACTCAGAAATGTATTTCATTGACATGTTAGATTTGTTTCCAGTGAGATACTAATTACTTCATATAGAGACTGCTGTAGTAAACATTATTGCTGCTGCTCTGGAAACAATAATGTGTGATATCTAAATGATAAATAACTTCTAATCCTGTTCTCACTTGGTTTAAAATTGTATGTATGTTTTTAAAAGCAAGAGTAAAGTAGCTCCTAGTAATAAAAACAGAGTGAGGAACTGACCGACTGCTGGTATTTGACGAGTTGGGAGTGAGACCAGGTTGGTTGTGCAGATAAACAGGTCCATATGAGTACTGTTACAGGCAGATGTTGGAAATATGACTGCTAAGCACTCAATGAAATCTCCACCATGTGATCATTGAGACTTGCAGAGCTTATAGAATCTTGGTGTATTTAAAGTCAGACAGACGAACAGAGTAGAGGAGACGAGGCTTGTGGGTAAACAGAAGGTGTCCATATTTGAGGCAAAGAAAATCCAACATCCCACTGCCGTGGACAACAGAGCCCATTTAGCAGGGGAAGGAATTACATTATTAGCTACGGTGACAAGTGATGCTGACCATGGGGGCCACACTAGCTTACAGCCTGTCAGCAATGTACCCTAGAGTCCATCATGCTGGGCCCCTAAAAGCCGCTGCCACACACCATTACCTCACGAGGCTCCAGGGACCTATCAAAGAGCCTTTATCTGGGTAAATATGTGAGTCATTTGAGATATTTGACACGTATTTGATGCATCCAGGTAAGCCGCCAAGCTCTGGACTCGGAAAACAGGGGGGAAACAGGGGGGGTGGGGATTCGGATGAGAGAAGAGCAGGTGGTCAGCGACAGTATCGCTCGAAAAATCTCCACTCTCTCTGCACAGATGAACAGGTGCTGCATGACATGCAAGTCAATGAAAAAGCTGTCGAGCACATAACGCATGCACCTTACTGCTTCAGTCTTCAGTCTTAGTGTAAGCCGCCTCATCTTATGGTTTGCCCGATGTGCCAGCGATGATAAAAGCCTTGTCTTCAGAAGGGCTTTAAAGATCTTTGAGGGGGAGACGTGAGGTGGACAACTACTGGATGGATTGCCATGAACTCTGGGACCAGCGCTGCCCACAGTGGGGCCCACAGTGGGGCCCAGTGTACCATAGGTTAAAATTGGCCTGCCAGATGTTTCTAGCAAAAGATAATAATGGTTTAAAAAGATAAAATAAATCACTGTTCATACTTATTTTATTTGATGTAAGGTAAGAATGATGTTTAAATACACAGGATCCCTAATGATCAATTATTTTTCATAATCGGAGCACAGCGGAAGTCAGCTGGTGCAAGTGAGGTAAGAAAAGAACGGAGAGGTACAGTGTACAATTAAGGGAACTTTGGATCCTGGTATAATTTTGGATCCTTCAGAACACTCTGAATGTTTGGCCAAAGGTGTTGCTGCTCACAGCTTTCTGGAGAAACCATGAAATAGCATCACACATAAGTCACATACTGTATACTGCAGGGACAGACTTTACTGTTAGTTCAGCTGAACCTGGGGCCCAACTGAAAGGGCTCAAAATATACAAAATACGATGTTTAGATATGAAAACTATTGAAACCATGATATAACTTAACAAAATAACTTAAAGGCCCTCAAAGCACTTTAAAAATGATGCAACTCAACGGTATACTACTTACTGTGTACTTCTACTTCAGAGGAAAACCTTGTAGTACTACATTTACCTGACTGGTTACGTTGCAGATTCAGATTTGACAGAAGTAAAATATAATGCATTATTATTCATTAACTGTCCAGCATCATATTAGAATTGAAAGCTCCACTTTGAATAGACGTCAAGTAGATTTAAGTGCATTCTGCTGATAATGTCTCTGGCACTCTTCTCTTGAAGTTTTTTGAATGCAGTACTTTTACTGAGTGGTATTAATAATTGTATTAATAGTATTACAATTGTATCTGTGGAATATAAATACACTCCAAAGAGGCGTATTAGTCGCTTGCTTCGACATAACCATCACGGTGTTAGAGTAGAGTGTGGCTTCAGTGAGTCGAGGTATTTTACCAGCAGTAAAAGTATGTCACGTTAGTATGAATCCTACTGACTCGCCCTGAGCATACGGAGCTCAGCTTCAACTTACTCTCCGTTAAGTGAAGCTTCCCCCTCAGACATGTATACAGCTAAGCTACAGCAACATGGCAAAGCAGGTTCACTAAATCAAAGCTATTTATATGTAAACTAAACTGAACCAACTTTGTTTCAAGTCAATGCTATTATATATGTATATACTGTATATATATATATATATATATATATATATATATATATATACAGTATATCATGTTTTAATAATATAATTGTAATGTATATTGTAAATACTAACATCCATGGACAACCATGCACCTTACTACCAAATAAATATATATATCCACAAAGAGGTGCTTCTGATGCTGAGCAGTTTTACTTCATTTAGTACCTCAAACTGGTAAAAATGTAACTAACACTAACAATGAATTTATTTATATTCTCTTCTTGGAAAGACGATTGCTACTTAGGTGTCTTAACCCCTTTGTGAGTATAATCTCCACTATTTGTTCCCCTCCTGTTTAACAGCAGAAGGCATTCAAATGAGAAACGTGAGGCTGTATCAGGTTCTGACTCTAATCGCTGCCGGCTATGAGAGACAGTCTGAAGGCCTGACAGAGATGTGTTCAGCAACTTCAAACAGCTGATTATGACTTTGCAGCTTCCACAGCTGTCAGGTGCTCTCTCCGTAGAGCCCACTTTGTTCTCTCGTTTTGGATGTGGGCAGGAACATGAATGAAACATGCCCCTGCAGTTCCTTATGAATGAGTACAGTGGCTCTTTTGTCATGTCCCTGGCACTGGAATAGGTCAAACCCAGGACGGCGTCAATGCTTTTTACATTCTTTTGTTCTACTACAAAGTTAGAACAAAAATCTATGGGCTTCCATAATCATACCTATAAATGCACTCTAGAAAATGTAGCAACCCTTGGACCATATTTATGTTGATGTGATAGAATTACCTGGTGACATAGAGGGAAAGAGTTTGAAGTGAGAGATGATGATGGAGAATACCTTTGTTGCTCACCCAAAAGGGAGGGACCTTATTGTCCTTATTCAACAATTTGAAAGCACCGCTCACACTCACACAGGAAATGTCTTGTCCAACATGACTGCAACAGGTTAGTAAGTAATAAATCAGAGATCAGTCGGAAGCTGAGCTTTCACTTTAATGCAGCACAGGTACACTGAAGAGCCCCATGGATGAATCCATCAGTGACATGTAATGACATGTTATTGCCCATAGTTCTTTTATAACTAAACTAAGGATTTGTATAACAAAATGTGTTAACGTCAACGTGTAATGTTAAGACAATTACTCTGGAGAAAAAGAACATTAGTTACTATGCTTAGTTGTTGAGGGATAAATGATTAGTTATTCAGGGCTAGACAAAAACCCTTAGTGGGTAAAGCCATATGCTGACGATGTCACTGTCTATCGCTGTAGCTGCATGTTGCAACCAACTGAATATCACTTTGTTCTCTCCTCCCTTTCCAGGATTGCTGTAACGTGAGCCTTCAAGTGCAAAACCGTATTAAACGCCGTTGGCCTTGCTTAGAAGCCATCATTACCATAGTAACACTAGTGAAAGAGCCATGGGGGTCAGACGGCGGCTGGTTGGTATCACAATTTTACACTCTGCGGCTCACAGCATGTAGAGAACTACAGTGGCCTTCAGGTAACATAGAGCTAGTTTCTGGTTTGTCCATTCTGGGCTACTGTAGAAACATGATGGACTCTGTGGAAGAGGACCCGCTCCCTATGTAGATATGAAGGCCTCCTTCTAAGCTAACAAAGCACAACCACACAGGTTTCAGGTCATTATATACTAATGAAAATATACTTATGAACAGTGGCGGCTGGTGGATTTTTTTTTGGGTAGGGCCATCCAATCAATTTCAGCAAATAGTATAATTCAATGCAAAAAAAAAGAAAAAAGGTATCAAAAAACGCATTAGTACTTTGCAGTTACATTGTTATCATTTATTCCAACACTGACATAACAATTCAGTATATTAATATATATATATATATATATATATATCGTATAATAATAATATTCAGTATAATATGATATATAAATACCATATAATCAAAAAAAATACAATATAAATATCATGAATATATTATAATAAAATATAAATATCATGAATATATTATAATAAAATATAAATATCATATATAGTCTATATATATAGTCTATGTCTATAGTTCATACAAGTATATTTTAAGATGCCCCTATGAACCTTGTTTGTTGGAGAAACACCCAATCAGTGCGGTGAGGAAACCTGCATGTTTTTATGACAGTTCTCTTCTGAGTGGCAAACCTCTCAATGACCTTCTTATTGAAGTCAGGCATGTCCCTGACAAGTTCCTTCTCCATGGAGCACCAGCTGGCAGTGGGTGGAAATGTCCGTCGTCTCGTCTGCTTGAATGGCGATAAAATCAGCGTTCTTTACTTCCTCCAGAATGTAATCCCTTACAACCGAGAGCATGCAGTCCAACAGCTCATTTTGTACAGTTTTCGACGTCCCTTTAAAAACGCTGGCTGTCTCCAGGTGCTCCTCCAGCACACCGTGGAGTGACGCAACAAAATCCACCAGTCCCTTGAACGCGCCAGGGTTGTCCGAGGAGTCAGTCTCGTCATGCCCACGCAAAGCCAACTCAAAAGCCCCACAAAACTTGACACAATCAATTATTTTTGATAAAATGTGCCGGTTTTTATCCACCTCCTCGTTGTGTTTCTTTACTGCAAGCCGGTGACCGTCGTCCAGCTGGGTAGCGAGAACACGTGAGATGAGAACTAGACACGGGCACTCCGGGAGAAAAAGACTTCCGGGAGGGTCTGGTCCTCCCGGAAGTCTTTTTTAGGGCGCTGATTGGCTAAATTGTAAATCACTCATTTATTTCTTTAATCAGTGATTGGCTAAGCTGCTTATTAGACCCGTCTTCCTTGGGCCAAATCAATCTGGCCCCAGCACGTGCACGCGCAGTAGAGACTTGCATGGGGACAGCTGAGAGGTGCACCAGCGGAGAGGACAAGCAGGGAAAAGCATTTATTTTGCGCAGATATCCTATTTTACAAATATTACTGGGTATATTACATAGCTCAAAAACACAAATATTGACAATTTGTATAATTTATTAATATTATTTAAAAAAAAAAAAATTATAATATTATAATTTTTTTTTTTTTTTTTTTTGTGGCTCAAGGTGGGTGGGGCCAGGCCCCGTGGCCCTCTATTGGCCGGCCGCCACTGCTTATGAATATGATATTCCATTCATGCCAATAGTGCCCCTGAAATGCTACAATCTGGCCCTTTAAAATGTTTTCATCTGCTACTTGTAGATTTAGAGCATCTTGTGTGACGTTAGATTTGGAAATGTTTGAGTATAACATTTTTGGAGAAAACGTTTTCTAGACCAGAAGGAGACAAAGAACTTGCCGGACGGGTTATAAAGCTCGTCCCATCTGGCCTGGGAACAAGGAAGGAAGGTCCCCAAGGAAGAAGGACATCTAGGCTACCTCACTTTGCCTGTTCCCATATAAAGGGCAGAACATGGATGGATAGATTGGTGGATGTTTGGACATGATATTCTTCTTACCTCACTTAGCCTGCAGCATTCGTCCATGTACTCCTCTAGGCTGTCACTGGTGTCACTCCTCCTTATAGGCTCGGGCTCAAAGTCATTGGCTGTCATGTCATCACAGCCTCCTTCTAAGCAGGTCCTTTCAGTTACAGCACAGTTTTCCTCGAGCTGTCCAGACATTTCCTCATCTCCTTCAGGGCTGATTCCTGAAGCCCAGCACTGGTCCCCGTCCACGTCCTCACCTATGTGCAGTTCCACACTCACAGCTGAACTGAGTTCCTCTGAGTGTATGAAGACATTATCCAGAGTATCCACTGTTGTACTCAGACTATTATCCACTGAGTCCTGTGTCTGTTCAATCTCAGAGTTCTGTGCATATGTGACTTGTTCATCAGGGAGAGTGGTCGGGTCAGAGTTCAGGTTGCAGGAGTTGCAGGAGGACTCCCGACTGTGGACCATGAAGCTCTGCTCAGAGCCTGTCTGGGTGGACGGAGAGTTAGCGCCACTGGGCAGCTCTACTCCAGAGTCCTCCGACTCAAACTTGTACAACCTCGTCAGCTGAGAGTCTGAGAAAATGGCAGACAGATAGTCTGAGCCAGACTCCATCTGAAGCTGTCCGGACTTGTCACCGAGATGGGAATTCACTTCAGAAGCTTTGGTGGGGTCCGAGATGTCCTGCTCTATAACCGACACTGTTGAGATTGTGGATGCTGAGTCGTCCGCCATCAGGAGCCTTTCGTGGAAGTTTTTGAAGAGCTTCATTTTGGTCAGAACAACCTCACTGTCCAGCACCGCATCTCTGTCTCCTTTCCCTGTTTAACAGATAAGGAAATACAGAATATTTATTCTAGAAGCCCCATCTCAACAGGTCCCTCAATAATATGTTGTTTGCAATTGACTCAGTGTTTTCTGATCCGATGCCTTTATTGGCAGGATGACATTGCCTACAAAACTGTTCTTAACACCGTAACAAAATGAAAGGTTTTGGATACGACACAGCGATGGTTAAGGTTTGGTTAGGTTTAGGCACAAAGGAAGACTTGGTGAGGGAGAGAGCATGGTCTGGGTTGAAATAACTACTTGATTAAGGTTAGTGAACATTCATCGTACTGGTTTAGATTTGCAAACAATTGTGGTCAGAGTTGAAAGAAACCAGCATTGTCAGTCAGTATAAAACATGAAACAAACGGCATTCTTGTCCCACGCTTGGTTGACCCTACGGCCGCTATAGGTCTTACCTGAATCATTGGGCCTTTGCTGAAAAGACTGACGCAGCTGTTATTCTTGGGAGAACAGTGTCCCCCATCTGCATACCTGGGCCGCCAGTTTGTTTTCACACAGTGTGAAATGTTTCCGATATGCCGCAAAGGAAACGAAAGACCTTGAAATACTTGAGGTTAAGCCAAGGTGTAGCTTAGGGCTGCCAGAGAGCGCCAAAGAGCCACATTATATAATACCTGGCTGATGATCAACTATAATGAATTTTAAAGGCATTTTCATAACAAAATGAAAGACTGTAGAAGCACAGGTATTTCAACCATTCTGCCAGCATCAGTTGGCCAATATCCTGACTGGAGTGAGTCTTTTGATGATGAATGGATCATCTGCACCATCCAAAGAGTACATCTGTATTGACACAGCTGGATGATTGACGGTGTTTCTGTAATCCTACATTCTATAACTCAAATACCACAGGACCCATACAATGTGTCAGTGTCCCCTTCTTGGACAGCTTTGATCTGAAGCTCCAGTTAAGACCATTACATGAAGCAGTCATATGTGTCCTCTCCTCTTTCTCACTGTGGGAAATGTGATATGTCTCTGTCAATCACATGGACATTTGTTCCTACCTTCTAACCTTTGAATTTTAAGGAAAAAGGGATAACCTCGTTCCCCAGGAGAATGCAGGGGCCCTGATTAAGCTCAGGGGTTGTTATGGTTGTTAAGTCAAATGCCTGAAATAAAACTGCAGCTAAGCCCCATTTTAGAAGAATATAATTCCAGAGGTCTATATCACACCTCGACAATAATGGAGGTTGGGCGACTTCCTGCCGCATGAATTGGAGATCTGGCTGAGGCAAATATGAGATTAAAAGTTCTTTGAAGTGGTAAATCCGAAGCTTTTATCCTCTCTGAGGGGAACTCTGGGGGAGAGAGTCCTTGGAGGGGATTTTTTTCCAAAGCATGTTGTGAGAATTTGAATGGAAGTGGAAGTCTTTGGTGTTTTGAAAAAAGGTTCAGCAAAAGCAAAAGTAGAACTGCAGCGTGTATGTGTTGTGTGGTTTAGATGATCCAGAGGGGATGTTGTGATTGTGAAGGGTGGAGGCCTCACATGAACGATGAATGATTTACAAGTGATTAGTTAGAGACAAGATGTTAGCTGATTGGAACTGATTGGGTTCTCAACTTCGACTGTAACGTAGTCTCAAAATGAAAAATATCTTTAAACTAGGTTTATACAAAACAATGCAATATTTGCTTTTGATGAAATTACAAGAATCACATTGTTGACAGAAATGGAAGCTCAGGTTTATACACAGAAGATTTCACTCAGAAAACTCAACAAAACAGAAACACACCCATATTTCTCTTGCCGTGTTGATTTAGGATTTTCCTGGAAAATGAAATGTTTTTGTAACCCTGATGTTGAAAAGGAGCAGCTCTGCCAAAACACTGATAAAATAGTGTTTGTTGGTGCCATGTCAGCTTCTAAAGGCTCTGAACCAGGTCTCTTCCCGTGTAAAACAGAGTCAGTGTTTCCCTCTGTGTTCGAACACAAAAATAAAAAGCGTGGGCTTTTTTTAAAGTGCACTTTTCCTGTTTTTACACAGTGCTCATATGGTCAGAACGTAGCAAACTCAACTCTTTAAAAATAATAAATGTGCTTACTATGAAATAATGTATCACTCCCCCTCCAAAACAATAGCATCAGTTCTTCATTCAAATCACACATTCACCTGCCTTATGAATTATGACTGTCAGGACAGAATGTCAACCCAAACTAAAGACTTTGTTGTTTACATGATCCATAATCAGATAAAGACTTAAATAACAGTTTTGGAAAACAATGACACAATGGCAACCCCCCTGCCTGAGCAGAAAAGGTATATGCCCATTGTTTTCAGAGGCAAAGACAAACGTTGAAGTTGAAGGACGTGTTGGGGGTATTGACAGCAATAACATTCGTTGATATGTTGTCAATCATTAGATGTGATAGTTGATTACTGCATTATGGCACACTTTTTATTCCTTGTATGCTTTGCAGTACTTACAAACAGAATTTAATTTGAAGCAGCATACAGGAAAACACAAACTCATGTCCAACAGAGGTTATTATTATTATTATGGCCTTTTGGAGAAAATGAAATTCCCACTTTCTTGCCGCTCCAACTGGATCACATTGTGACCTCATCAAGGCAGTGACAGAGCCCGAAGTGTATTTTCTTTGCTTACTATGAAGATTCTGTGTGAATTCAGTGTGTTTTTAAATAGTCTACAATGACTCTTCTTCATGTACTCTAATGATGTTGTGATCTCTTTCTGTTTGAATCTGCCACAAACCGATTATGCAACGAGTTACATTTTCTTCTTAGATTGCTTAACTCAAGCTTTTCACTCCCAAAACAACTTCTCTTCATTGTAGACTAGAAAAATGATTTCCTGTTTTTGCCAAACGCTGGGAAACATAGAAGAACGCGTACAACAATTTCTGTCATTGCCTCAGCAGGTCTCCTCTGAGGCGTATTGTTTTTCTCACTGACCTCACTGTATCGAGTGAAGCCCATTGTGTGTTTATGGCTGTGGTGCCTAAATCAACTTTGACTGTCTCTTGAGCAACACCTCTGACCAGAGCATGATCTCAAATGATAAGAGTGACCAGCAATGCAAACAATAGTCATGAAATGCAAACTGCTTCCAGGTGACACAGGGATAAATAATCCATGGCATTATCCATTCATAAAAACATGTATCTGTTATAGAACTCCTCTACTTGACATTTATTCCTGATGTTTCTCAGGTTTTCCAGATGAGTGTCAGATCATCAAAGGCCGAAGGCCCATGCACAAAAGCCTTTATATCAGCAACATTTTAAGGCAAAATTCATTGATACATTTCAATGCTGCAGTCAGAGATTAGCTCACAGAGGCAAAGTAAATGTTCATGGAGTTGAACTTTGGAGAATTGTTACATGTTAATTCTCATAATTCTATTGCACCATCTAGTCTAATGTACAGCTCCTCTTCTGGAGTATAAACTGCTTATTTTATATCTGCCGTTGGGCCGAGCAAGCAAGATATTACAATGAGCAACGCGAAGAGCATGCACATTGAGCAGCCATTATTGAACGCTATGTGGTGTAGTAACGAGTATAAAGTGCGCGAAAGTCCACAAAGAGTGTGAGGGAGTGAAACCAACACAGGACTTTCACCCAGGAGACCGCTGGTCTGGCATCATGTGAAACCAAAAGTAAACGTTGGTCTTATGCTTTCTATGCAACATTACCTAGGGCCGGTTAATGTATTGATGCTTAGTTCTACGTTATTATTTGAACACAAACCATAACCTAATATTGCCTAAACTTAACCAATAGTTTCACAACATCACCTATTTATGATACGATCGCTTGATTCTGAAACGTTGACATTCAACGTATCCCGTGGTTTTCAGAAACATATGTAGCCAGGCGAAGTGGGGGTAGGAAGGTTTTTGTACTGTCCCTGATAGATATGACTTATGTTTCTGCTTTGATTTTAGGCGTACTGTCACTTTAAGAACAATGAAGCGTGAGCTACGCGAGAGCACAGAGTTCACATGAGATGTAGAAATACAGAGCGGGAATCAGGGGCTGCTGAGGACCGAGCGTTAGCTTTTAGCATCCAGACTGAACTGAATGGAAAGGCCTGAACAACGGGTCAGCGTAAGTAGCGGGAGAAGTTACTAATGAATGCTGAATCACCTTGTAATTGGGCTTGTTAACTGTTTAGAGACATGGTGTTAAGTTGTATGCATCTGCCTCATTTAGAGGGGAGACAGAAGCTGCCGTGAGTGTGGGTCCGAGCACACAGGCCGAGTACTGATATGGGAGTGAGTTCATTATTTTCTTTAACAATAATTGTGTTCCTGTGAAATAAATGCTATCTACATATCTCAGAGAGTTGAACAGCATGAGACTGATGCAGAGGTTCTTTGTTTCTGCTTAACAGGGGTAGGTCACTACTGTTGTTTTTCTATGTAGCTTTAGAATATAGTGTTTCCAGTTGTATTGTAATTCTGAAGAGAGTGTGAAGCAGTTGTTTAATTTTGCTGTCAATTGATCTGTACCTTTTAAAATTTGACCAATTAACGCTGTACTCCAAGAGTGCAGTCGGGGGAAATAAAAGACCCACATAAAATATAAATGTATCTTAGTGTCTGGTCTCATCTTTTTAATTAGGCTACACATACAGGCTTGCTAACAGACAATTGTTGAGTCATCTCGGGCAGGGGTTCTTAACCTTTTTGACCTCGGGGCCCAACTTTTCAAGTACAAAGTGTCCCGGGGCCCACTCTGACTATATGCATCAAAAGTGTCAGAAAACCTGTAGGTCACACAGAAACAGAGCAGTGGGCCTTTGGAGTCAGTAAAAATTGAAGATTTTTGTCCGCATAAAATAAAAAAGTATCTTTCAGTATAAATAACTGCCTGTGGCTGTATCTGTACAGGTAAAGGACAGTATAGGGCTGTAACTACACTATCAGTGAACAACTGCCTCAAATTTGAAGAATTGGACAAAGTATGACCATTCTACAGTGTTTCTTCCATGAAGAGATCCAGGCGGAGCTCTAAAAGGACATTTGGAGACCCAAATGGACACATGGTAACCAAATGATATTCTGACACACTAAAGGTGTTTCTCCCTTTATATTTTGATATTATATTATTTTCCTTTTATTTTTAGCCTTTGCAAATTGCAAAAACTATGTATATATGATCAAAGACATGGTGTGTGAGTAGCGGACTTGCTGTGCGTAATGGCTGCGACCAAGCGCACGATCGAGTATGAGAATAGCTCAGTTACGTAAGGTTATACGTTGGTTGACGGCTTCTAGAAGAGGAAGATAAGGTTTGTACTATAAGTACTAGCGTTTTCTGAAGCCAGTAGCTCCATGGTAACATCCGCTAGCACGTTGTCGGGTCTGTAATGTGTCTTTTTCCGTCGAAATGCTGCAAGATACAACTTGTAGCTGTTATGGCGACTTTGGACAGTGTGTGTGTGGGCTCCTTTTGTGGAGAAACCATAAGAAATGAAAGAAAATCGATGATTTATTTGCAAAGATGAGGATTTTGGGCATGCTGGGATACCAACCACGGACATGTTTTGTGACGTAGTTGCGCAAACAAGCCGTAGGAACGGAAGGGGAGGGGATCGAGGATGCCAGCTGGTGTCCTCGCGGAGTTGAACAGGCAAAGCCCTTGTTAAATAAATGAGATGATACAATGTGATGATCACAAAGACATTTATTATCATGTGTATGTAAACCTGCATACACAACAAGAAGCCCAACAGGCTTTCCCACGAGCGTCGGATGTTTCGTCGCTAGGTGTTGCTTTATTTTTGAAGGCTTCAGTGCTTCGTTTGATAGCATTAGCTCACATTCCACACAATGAGCCCTCGGCTCTGCCTCGTTGCCTCCGTTCACAAAGCCGTACTTGAGAAAGTCAGGGTTGTACTTGCGCACACATTTAGACTTTTGGGGGGGTATGGCACCACTGTCGTCTTCATTTTTTCTTTTTAATAACTTATCCATAACTTTCGCTACAGGCTAGCGGCTAGCTGAGTGTCTTCTTCTGCTTATTGCAGCTTGTTAAACAACTGACTGACTCATTACCACCAGGTGGTGGGAAGCTATATTGTAACTGAGCGTCTCATGGATAACAGTAATATCTCTGGTGTCTTCAATTGATAACCTATGCGGTCCCGTGGCCCACAGGTGCAAAACTGAAATTTGGGCCGCGGCCCTATGGTTAAGATTCACTGATCTAGGGGAACAGTATCTGTTATTTCAACATTGAACCACATTCCTGAAATATAAATTGGGAAAGTAGGTTCTGGTAATATACCATATAAGATATAATTTTGCAAGATCAGATTAACACATGTTTATGTGTTCAAAAAATCATTTCTATGTCTGATTTCTTTTGCAGATGACCAATTCTTTGAAAATAATATGTGCTTTTGGATTTGCAAGCACAGTATGTATGGCTTTAAATCACTTGCTGAAAAGTGAAAAGTCCAGCTAAACATCTTGACAGGACTGTAATCTGAGGGGAGATAGAAATACGTGACAGCCATGTCCAGTCTCCAGCAGCAGCTCCTGATTCTTTCATAATTGGTTACATGTATACTGACATGACAGTATACAGACAGTTGTGTAATCAGTGTGTCAGGAGATCTGCTGAGATTCACACAAGAGGGTCACAGGGCAGCAGTGATAACATATAGTACATTAACAGCCATATACTGTACTCAGATACATTTGGTATTTTCAAAACAATGTAAACTTGAATAGAAAGAAGTAATACAGCTGTCATATATTATACTATATATATTATACGTATATATATATATATATATATATATAAATTAGTGCTTGGTAAGTTAACACGTTAACGCATTCATTAATTAACGCCGACAATTATTATCGCGCGTTAACGCAGTTTGTTTTTTATTAATAAGCGGACATTTTTAACACAAGAACCAGGCAGCAAGCTGTGAACATCTGTGTTTGTGTGGCTTCCCTCCCTTCTCTCCCCCCCTGCAACTCTTTATTAGCATAACTTCCCATGTTCCCATGCTCCCATGCCCCTGGGTCCTAAGTCCCTCCCTGTACAGCTTCTTATCACCCTCTCTGTACCAACGTACATATCAAATACCACACATATTACGGGAATCAGCGTTGTGTCTGACCAAAATACCAAAAAAAGCAAAAAATAACTTATTCATTTAAATTATTTTTTTTTGAGTTTTTAAAGTGTTTTGTTTGTAATATGTATAATAAGCATCATTTAGTTATCGCTACTGAGGAAAGAAACATGACGTAGATAGGTTTGCAGTTTTCAAGGTGTATATTTCAAATTGCATCTCTTACACACATGAAGATAAAGTTGTGAACACCGGCTGAATTATCAGAATCATTATAACGTTATAATCGTTATAACTGCTGCTGTGTAAAGGGAAAACTGCTGTTAACAAGAACCTGATTTGTTTAAAGTGTGCAAACCAAATGTTATTGCACTTTTGTTCATATAGCAGTACTTTTAAAATAAAAGTGCGCAATAAAACATTCACTGGTTTTTATTTTATTTTATTATAGTTTATTTATTTTTTAACTATGTTTTAACTATGCTTTTTACTATGTTTTTACTATGTACTGGCTCTGTGGCACTCTGAGATTTTTTTAAATGAAAAGTGCGTTACAAATAAAATGCATTATTATTATTATTATTATTAATACACTAGATTTGAATTCATTATTGAACTTTGCCATAACAATGAGTTTAATCACGATGAAAAATTGTAATTGTTGCCCAGCACTAATACTGTATATTAGGCCTATATATATATATATATATATATATATATATATATATATATATATATATATATATATATATATATATATATATATATAAATGATAAATGTAAAACTGCAAAAATAATACAAAACAAAATGTAATATTAAAAAGATTTCCTTCAAGACCCACTCCCCACAATGCATTGTGTCCTGGCATTTTAGGTTTGAAAATTTCAAGTCTGTTGCATTGCAGTATTGCTGTACTGTGCAGGATGTGCTCAGTGCATGGCAGTGCAGCCACAATTCTCAGTTTTTTGTAAAGGCCGATATTGTTCCTCATGTTGTCCAACCTCGAGACACTTCTTCTCAACTCAAATGCCATTTGATACCATTTAGTAAAATGATGGATGGATGGATGGATGGATGGATGGATCCCGCCATCTTCAATTTGCGTTAACGTGATTCAAAATAAGGCACACGCTTTTTTCTTCCCAGATTCCTCTGTCAAATCGGCATTTAGAAAGAGTCATGGTTGAAGGGCGCTGTCTGGTATTCCAGGATTTTAAGTTTCATGGACATTACAGTTACTGAAACCCGTTGAAAACAGTTGCGAGAATGAATGTCATCCAGATTCGGCTCATCATTGAACGGCAGCACATTATCAGCAGAATGCCCAGTGTACAATTAACCAAACTGTAAGCCTTATTATTTGACCGATATTTGCTTGAAAAATTCTCCACAATGCACCAAAACTACAAACACGACAGACAAAGAGGTTAAGTTCAGTGACTCGAATTAGCTGAGGTGACACCTAGCAGAACACTACGGCACCCACCTGTCACTCAAAGCAGCCACGCCCTTAATTATGCATAACTTTAAGCCTTAATATAATCCAAACAGGACTGTCATGAACGAGGGCATTAGTTTAAGAGACCAAAACCATTTTGTACCAGGCTGTAAACATCTTTATTTCCGCTGTAAAGTTGGCCATTTTAACGTGGAAGTCTATGGGTATTGACTAGATGTGGAGCCTCAAGTGGACATTTGAGGAACTGCAGCTTCGTAGTTCAGCCTGGGAAGCTGCTACTTGGGTAAATTCTGCCAGAACACTTCTGGCTGCTTCATTCAGGTGTCAGCCTGTGTGTCAACATCGGTTGACCCAGACATGTGACTGTTAAACTGTCCTACACTAACCCAGTTTCTAGCAAATAGGAAGTGTTGATGATTTTTGGGTCATTGTTAAAGTATATGTTCAGGTACAAGGATTGGTAAAATAGCCAGATAAAAGTTTCTGCAAACAGGACACATAAATGACACAGGGCAACTTCAGCGTCTGTTCATTTCGCCTCGCCCACAGAATGAGGAACACGCATCGCAACGTTATGGTCGTGAATCATTTTACTGTCGTAACGCCTGTCTAAAGCAAAATAAAGCAGCACCCTGCCCCCTGCTGGCTACAGGATGGAATATACATTCTATACAAAGTGAAGGCATGTCAGTCACTTATAAAACTATTGCCAGAATATACCAGTGTGCTCACTGTAAAAACATGCTGGCTGTACATATACATTAACACACATGCGAAAACACAATGGTGGGTGTCACATATAGAAGGCATTGTGTTTTCTAAACCCTGAAGCTTCAGTTAACAACTTGTGGACTGGACTCCCCAGTAACCAAGAAATCAAACACTGGGCGGCCTAGAATCTCAATAATGGAAGAGATTGTAATGTACCTTTCCAGGAGCATGAATAATGAGACATGTGTTGGAGCAAAATATGAAACAGAGAATGTAGGTCAAGCATCTTCAGGTCTCAGCCAGATATGAAACAGATAAGATATTATTGTTCCATCAAACAATAACTTTATTCAGGACGTTATCTCTCAACAGGAAAAGTAAAGTAGGTAGCGAGCCCCCATCTCTCTCTTAACTTCATAGTCTATCAAAAGCCAGATCGCATTTGCATTTCTTAGTTTATATACTGGATCATTTTATTCTTCTTCATCATTTATTCTAAGTCAAATCACACAGAGACCATGCCAGCGTTGCCAGACAAGAACATTGCAACTAGAAAAATCTGTAAAAAGTTGACTTTAAATGCCTTCCCTTTGTAGCGTTCTATGCCAACATTGTATTTCTTTCTGCCTGGCAGCCACAGTTTTTTGGTCACATGGTTAGGAGAGGGAAAGACTGTGCCAACAGTAAAATAAACGAAACAAGAATATACGCCTTTTTTAATCCCTTCTCCTGTACAAAATCTTTACACTGCGTCTAATGCGTTTTATTATTCTATTTGTTGTGAAAATTCACAATACAAGAAAAAACTGAATTAATTTCGTGGGTGCAATGGATAGCACTAGTGCCAAACGGGGCTACCAAGTGAATGATATTAGCAAAGGCTTTGGTTTAGCTGCCTACAGCACAATTACTGCTGTCTCATCTTTGCTACATCCTTTGTTTCACCATCAGTCCCTGTCGTCCCCAAGCTGTACCGTAATCAATGAAAAAAGTGATTCGCTTATCAGATGCCAATTTGGTTGATGACGTTTACATTGAAGGTGGCTCTGGGTGTTCAAACGACTCTAATAGATGTGAAAAAAACGGAAAAATTGAACCTGTTCCTGGACAAATTAAAATGTATACCCAATATCATGACAATCCATCCAACCGCTGTGGAGACATTTTACCCAATACCCAAAATGTCAATCTCATGGTGGCACTAGATGACATTTCACCAAAGTCAGTAGGAATAGCAGAGCCAGATTTCATGGAAATCCATCGAACAGTTGTGAAGATATATTAGTCTGAACCAGTGGTGATGAACCATTCAACAGACATTATAATGCAGGAGACGAGGTTAAACAGGATATCTGTCAAAACAAGTTCTGTGGTCACCTGCATGAACGTTCCCCACCCTGACCCACACACACTCACTCTGGGATATACAAGCTGCGACTGCTGAACGGTCCAATCATTTATTTCTAATGTATTTATTTCAAAGGAATGTGGAAATTGAAAAAAACATCAGATGAGAATGTGAAAGCTCTGAAATTCATTAAATGACTTGTAACTTCTGGGACAAGCTGAATTAGAGCAGATTGTTTCTCTCGGAATCAAACATCAGGCATTGATTTTTACTCAACTTGCCACCTCCTCCTTTTCTTATGTAGTTTTCTCAGTGCCTGTGTCTGTTCCTGAATTACCAGCAGAACATAAGAAAGAGAGCAGGTTTACTTTAATTATACGCTGAAGTCATCCAGCCGACTCAGCTGTGTAATCGGACTTCTTGCTATTAAGTCTTTTCCTCTCTAAGCAACCACTGTCAGCCGGACAGGTGTCGCCCCCAGAACCATCTGTCCTCATCCCTCCCAAACAACACAAACAGATATTCTAGCCTGTAATTGTCTACATGGGCTGACTCAGCATATTTCCAGTCTCTGTGCTTTAACTCAGCACCACAACATATGATTACAGACGGCCCCCTTTCCCCACCCATCTTTAAGCCTCTTTTCTGTCCTAAAACGTCCTTCAGCCATTTCCCATCATGTTAATTTCACCTTCCAGATGGTGCTAGCATTGTCATTCAAGTGAATTCCTTACAAAGTCAGTTTTCAGGCCTAAAGGGGTTAAGTGGTTTGCCCTGTTGCCCTCTCTAATGGATACCATGAGAACAAAGCTCTAAGCTGCCTCGAGGGAAAACAGCCTACATCCAGGTGCTAACAACAAACAGAGAGCTCTCTAGCAAACCCCTCATCTGTGCCTGAGGCGAGACACTCAATGCTACATCAGCATAACACACTCAAATCTTCTACCTCTCTGTCAGTGGATGCTGTGCATTGTGGGTAGGTGCCGGGTTTTATCAGGAAAGAAGAATGTGTTGAATAAAAAACACGATATCTCTCGTTATGCAGCATCAATTCAGCTACACGTCCCATGGGGAATGCCAAAAGGGGGCGGGACTTAACCTCTATCGTCATGATTGACAAGCACAGAGCCATCGTGGATGTAAATGTTAACACCAAGTCAAAATGTCTGCTGTGAAAAAGGATGAGTTATGGTGGAAGATGGAACAGTGGACAACATGTAGGGGAAACATGATGAGTCACGCTATGAACTAACCAAAGGGATGAATCAATCTCATTCACAGCAATTTGACAGAAACTCTGGTTCTGTCTGTTGTTTCCCTGCTGTGTCTGAGGTTCATGAAGATACCTGCTTGTTCTTCACTCAAGTTATATTTCGTCTGTGGACGTCTTTGTGTGAATTTGTGTCTAATTGCATCTTTCCATTGACTTTGTATACGACTGACTTTGCATTCTGTCTGAACACAGAGTAAGTTAAATATAGTTAAACATGCACAGAATGAAATGTCAATACCTGTCAAATGAACCCTGTTAGCACATTGCCATTCTAAGTGAAAGGATTCAGGTAGCGTGTTTGTTTGTTTTTTCACTTTTAGTATTATCTTAACAGTACAATACATTTTCAGACAGCACTGGTGATTATACTAAAAGGTTTTAAAGCAGCATTATTTTCTGGTGCCCTCTAAGGAGCTTGAATGTGTGTGATGAGGTGGGACAGACCACTGCACCCCCACAAACCATCACCATCCTCTAAACCCAGGAGACGGTGTTCCTCTGGACGCATCTCTCAACACGTGGCCCAGCTGGGATGCCTGCTCTGTTTTCCACCTCTCTCTGGACCATAGCGTCATCAACCTTAACGATGATATACAGACTCCCTCTTTATCAAAGCTAACGCCCCCCCCCCAACTCTGAAACCATTAAGATAAGGCAAGAATGTGCAGGAGCACTGTAACTCAAGTAAAATCTCCTTCGACTAATTTCCTCGGACAGTTCCGTGTTTGACTTTCCATCCCTCCAGAATACAGGACACATGGTGTTTAAGCAGCCAATGTCCTCGTAGTCTTCTCAGTGAGACATTCAGAGAGGCCTGTATACCCACAACACTCTCAACGTGCTTCACATGAAGCAGATATGGACTTTAACTGAAACTAGAGCTCTTACATTTAATTCATTTGGTTAGTCTGAAAATTGTTTTAAAAAATGCAAGGATTTATGGGTACAAACTAAAGAGCGACTTACTTTAACCCAAACCACAATCTTTCCTAAAAGTGAGCCAGTGGTTTCCTGTGAACACAGTGTGTGCATATGAGTGAAAACTCTCGACTCCAGAGGGGAAAGTAGAGTACCAGTTTTCACCGTATTGTCTGCTGTCTGAAGGAGTGTAATGCAAAGCTATCTGTCTGTCACCAACATATCTCTGTTCAGGTGAACTTGGCAGCTAAACGTATTTATGTACACATTTAGCTGCCAACAAACTTTTCACGTTTCTGCAGTCTCATGAAACACAGGACACCAGATTCCAGATTCCAGATTCCAGCCCGTGATTCTGTTACAGTTTGGAGAACATATCTTCAGCTCCCCAGACAATCTCCTGCTCCGAAACAGCAACACTGTTTAGTGTTATCTCAACAATGGCCCTCTTCTTCCTGCTCTGAGTAACATGGCAAACAATGTGGACGCTGTCAAGCAGAGCGTAGGGGCTTCCTCACAGCCGCAACAATGAACAAATTTACCCCCCCCCCCCCCCCCCAAACAACAAAACGGCCGGAGGATGTGCCGCTCTGCCGGTGTGTCTGCGCGTACCGTGGATGAGCTGACAGTGATATCTGAATGAGGCTCATGGAATGCAAGGCAACCTGACGCCAAGATTAGAAAGAAAGAGGGATGAGAATGACAACTCTCGCTGTGGAGATTTCACTAACTCAACAGAGGCCAACACTGTTTCACTTTATACTGCTGAATATGTCATGACGTCATCACCTTCATCATCATCTTCAGACACATGCTGTAATATACTGTAGAATGCAAACCCCTTAGCGCTCCACTTTTCTATATATTCATATTAGCAATGGATCAAATGCCTGTGTTGATGAAGACAGCTCTTTGCAGCATGTACCTTTAAAACTGGAGTACTTTTCTCTTAACAGTTGCTCTCAATGAAAAACCCAAAAGGAATTATCACAGAGTCTGCAGTTTAACACAGCTATTAGCATCGACTAGCTAATTGTGTTGGTTTTCCAGTTGGGCGGTGGTGTAAGGTGTCTACGACGGGCCCCAGAGCATGCTACATACTGTATGAAGCATAGAGCACAACATGTGCTCAGCTCTTCCGTCTCATAGACTATATACAAGAAGTGGACATAGTCACAGTGACATCCCCAAAATCGCAGAGAAAATAAGAAATGATTTCTTTAATCAAATATTTGTATAGTTTCTAGTTTCTATAAAAAATGGACAGAGGGCAAATCATTTTAAAAACCATGGGGGCCCGCTCTCGATGGGCCTCCAGTGCAACCGCAATGCCTGCACCGTCTATATTTACAACCAGCAGTCAGCTAATGTTCATTTCAGTCCCAGCGCGCTCACCGACCTCGTTTCCAGGCTGTGATAACAACTCTACACGGCCTGCTGGTGAGTGTGACACAGATCAACAGAGGCAACATACTGTGGTTCAGTGGTAGAACGGGTCGTCCTTCAATCAGAGGTTCGGCGGGTCGATCCCCGGCGCCTCTAGTCCATGTTGATGCGTCGTTGGGCGAGACACTTAACCCCAGATTGCTCCTGAATGCTGTGCATTTGGTGTATGAATGGGTTTGAAGCTACTTATAGCTGGCAGGTGGCACCTTGCATGGTATCAGTGTATGAATGGGTGAATGCTGACATGTAGTGTGAAAGCGCTTTGAGTGGTCAGAAGACTAGAAAGGCGCTAAACAATTACCATCCATTTATACCCGGAGCGTGTAAATAGCTAATTATTTGCTAACACATTAACCAATAACCTCATATCAGTAATAATATATTTAGTTTTCAGCTTGTTCTGCTGCCTCCAAGTGCCCAAAACAATTAATGCAACTTTAAATGACGATGAATCACACTAGCAGAATAGTTATTTTGATTCTACCAAAGCAACATATTGTAATATTCTACAGTTATGACGTTATGTAACTTGCTATTAGCTTTACATACAAGGCTTCTTTAATGGAGCAGTAACTCTTCCCTGGCTGTTTTTTGTCAAGCTCACGTATGGAGTAGTGCTGCACCATCAATAAGTTAAAGTTCTCTTCTGATGGAGGAGGAGGTACACGGGCTGGCTTCTCTGTGTCTGTGTTGTTGGGGCAACCAGACTAGACACAGTACTAACAGCTCCAAGTTTTCATTAAAATCCCATCTTTAAATGAAATTAAAAGTTTTATGATGAGGTGCCAGAGACGATGAAGGCTTGGGTATTAAAAGTTCCCACTGAATGTTTACAGCCCTTAAGAAAGAGAAGTGAATTGGCTGCGACTCCAATTCAACTTTCATGAAACAGACTAGACTGCTAGTCTCACTTAACCAACTGCAGATGTTCTTCCCATCAAAGTGTCCCCGTAGACACACAGCTAAGTCAGTCCTGAAGGTTTTTCACCTTCAGATAAGATAAATGCCCTGTACAGAGAGCCATCAGAGGTCAAATAAAACACCCTATGACTGAAATTACTGCTGCATTTCATCTCACATGACAGAGAAATTACAAGCTGGTAGGAGGGTTAGACCACACATGCTCCCATGGAAAGACGGAGAACCGGACCGTACCTTTCCTCCAAGGAGCCAGGATGGTGAAAGACTTCTGCCAGCTGATGACCAGTCCAGTCTTCTTCCTCTTCACACTCATCTTCCCGTACAAATCCCTGAGGTTGAGGACAATGCAAATGTGGTGAAGTTGCAGAAAGAAGAACCCCCACCTTAGAGATTCCTCATCATGTTTTTCAAGAGGTTGCCTTGAAGTTCAGTTGAAAAGCTGTCTTTTGTTGGGGAATTCGGTGTGGAGGTTGTCCTCGAGCGGGGTCATGATACCCGTGTCTCCTCGCCTGCTGGACGGTCTGAGCGCTTGTGTGTGAGTGTGTGTCAGACAGCTCCAGCTGAGAAAAGTTAAAGGGGGCGGGGCTCCACTCAGAGCAATGAGAGGAGGAAGGGGAGGAGGAGGAGGAGTTGCAGCCGGCTGGAGGGAGAGAGGTGGAGCAGGGAAAAGTCTCCATGTCCATACTACACATGTTTTGTTACGTTTACACTGAGCGTCCACGCTACGCCGGAGTTTTCAAAGCATCGGAAACGGAGGAGTTTGAAAACACTCCCGAGCACGGATAAGTTTGAAAATGCCAGGGTTGCATATTCATGTGGACGGTTGAAAACGCATATGTTTGGAAACGATGACGCCCACCCACGTTCACTACTTGAGTGGTTCTTAGTCGTCATGACGTGTCCTTCCCTGGTTCGTCACACTCCTATCACCTGACCCTTTCCCGGAAATCATAAACAACAACATTGATTACTGATCGACTACCAGGTTAATTCATCATGGAGAACTGATTACAGGTGTGACTGTGTTGTCTTTACTAGCAGCTGTTGTTCAGTTAAAGTCTGCATTATTACGGAGGAAGCAGCTGTTATTGGAGCGACCAGTGAGCGGCGTGACCAGCGGAGGTATCAGACCTACGGAGCGGACGTCTGAAGTCACGGTTACCGGCTTTAGGGAGGACGATGGACACAAAACGGAGGACTTTCCTTTTCTTATTAATGCTAATTTTGTTCTGCACAAATATTGTGAAGTCCGCATAAAATGTAAAAGGAACAAAAGCAGTAATTGCTCTCCAGTAGGACAGATCGTTAAGCCACCAGCCGAGCTACGAGTGAGAACAACAATGAAACCGAGGAAACGAGACGTGTGTTGACCACATTTATGGATCATAATCGAGTAAACCTTTACGTGTAAGTGTTGATTTTCAAGTAAATTTGATGTGAGAGAGAATCAAATACGACCTTTCATTATTAAAGACTACTTTATTACTCTGTCGTTTTTTTTTAACAAAGCAACCAATCTACTTCCTGTTTACATCGACACCCACACCATGCCCAGTGTACGTGAAGAGTCACGTGATATTCCTTTTCAGGCGTGTTAGTCTGGACGGAGATCATTTTGAAAACGATGCTGAACCGCCGTGTGGACGGAGATCGTTTTAGTGTGGATGTAGCCTCAGATGAGGACTGAGATTTACACAACAGGGAGCGACGAGAGCTATAGGAAGCGCAAGAATAGTTCAATGATTGAAGTCCCCCTTTACACCAATCACAGCTTCAGACTGTGATTGGTGATTTGCGAGCCATTTTGTCCTAAACAGTTAACACAGCTTTTTTGACTGGGGAAGTAGTTGTTTGACAACTTCAACATCTCTACTAACTTATTAGGAGCTTTCGGCCACATACAGCGTCTTCTTCATCAGTGGATGGAGATTGTTCTGTTGCAATGGCAGTGTACTCCATGGATTACAAAACAACTGTTCCCAAGGTCAAGGAGGAACTGAGATGCTGAAGGCAACACATGAAAAATCTCTCATAACAGCAAAGAAGACCTAGGGGCTCTGTGAGGCTATACTCGTAAATAATAATAATATTAATAACAATAATAAAATGTATTCATTTATTTAGCACTTTTCAAAACAAGGTTACAAATTGTTTTACAAGATCAAAATGGTGGACAAATAATGACAAAAATAATGCTTAAAAGTTATGCAACAAAGAGAAAAGGAGCTACATATGACAAAAACGAAAATAAGAAAAACTAGAAAATGCATTTCCTGCTGAAAATGCGTTGGAATGCTGAAAACTGAAATGAATCGCAAAAACATTGCTGAAAATAGATATCCAATTCAAAAACAAATTGCAAAAAGCTTAATAATTCAAAAAGTTTAAAGATTACAAATATGAAAAGTCATATCACACCTCTCCTGAAAGAGCTGAACATTTTGATATTTGAACAGTTTCTGTGGCTTAAAAAAATTCATCAGTGGTGATATTTGTAGTAGTATAAGTTGTAGTAGAAGTATTATTAGTAGAAGTATTAGTAGCATTAGAATAAGTACTAGTAGTAGTAGTGATATTTGTAGTAGTAGTAGTAGAAGTTGTAGTTGTAGTAGAAGTATTATTAGTAGTAGAAGTATTAGTAATTAGAAGAAGTAGTAGAAGACGTAGTATCAGTAGTCATAGTAATAGCTGTAGTATTGGTCGTAGTATTTAATATCACAGTAGTAGTAGTAGTAATAGTAATGGCAGTAGAAGATGTAGCAGTAGTAGTAGTACTAGTTGCAGTCGTACTAATAGCTGTAGTAGTATTACTACTTTTAGTAGCATGAATAGCAGTAGTAGTAGTAGCAGTTGTAGTATAAGTAATAGTAGTAGTGGTAGTAATAGCAGTAGTGGTAGTAATAATATTGATGGTAGCAGTAATAGCAGTAGCAGTAGTAGTAATACTATATTAGCAGCAGCAGTAGTAGTTGTCGCAGTATTAGTAAGAGCATTCATTTTTTTAACAAAAAAAGCTTAATTTTGAGCTTGTTTAAATACAGTTAATCCATGGGGCTTTTATTTTGAAAGGGTGGTGCTGGGTGGGGGGAGAGGGGGAGAGGAGACATAATCATAATGTCTGACACACATAAACAGAGGTTATTAAATGCCTGGCTTCATCACAAGCATTTCAATTAGAATTCACTCTTTGGGGCTTTCAGTTTGAAATGGGGTGTGTGTGTGTGTGGGGGGGGGTCCTCTAAAAGTCTCTAAGACCTGAATGACTGTATGAGAGAGACAGAGAGAGGGGAAAGAATTAGTGAGAGAGAGCGAGAGAGAGCGAGAGAGAGACCCTGATATCTCTGGCAAACTTTCTCATTTGGAGATTGTACTATGTTTTATCTTTTACAGCTTACATGACTATTGTCCTGCTCTGCCATGTCTTTCCTCGCATCTCCCTCTTGTGTCGCGGTGTGTGTAAATGTCACTCGAATCAGGAAACTTATCAGAATACCCATATTTGATTGGCCGAGCTGCAACACGTAACAGCTGAAACAAATCATGTGTGTGCGGTTTTTATTTTAAAATGGGGTGGGTGTGTGTGTGTGTGTGTGGGGGGGGGGGTCTTCTAAAAGTCTCCAAGACCTGAATGACTGTATATATATATATATATATATATATATATATATATATATATATATATATATATAAATAAAAGAGAGAGAGAGAGAGAGAGAGAGAGAGAGAGAGGACCGCATGTTTGTCTGTGAGACTGGATGTTTACCAACATCACTAATTGGCTCAATCGCAAACACCTGTGTGCCTGAAGCCATTTCATGGAGATAAAACAGGGAAACACCTCTCAAACAAATCATCAAAACTCCCACAACCATAGCTCCTATTGCTCCGATATTAATAATTGAGAGGTGACTTGAGAAACAGATCCTGTAAAAATTGTGTCTGTAGTGTAAAAAATGTGGCTTAACTGGCGATCTAGAAATGGGGTACCGTGTTCTGTGGAAGATGTTTTTGAAGCAAAATTTAACATTGGTCTCTATGGAGCAGAACGTTTTCCTCTCAATTAACGGCTTCTGTGTCAAATGTGTAAATCTGTGGGATTCCACAGTCATTTTTCGATGACAAGGACAATATTAGCTACTTTTACATCCAGAAATTATGCATGAAGAGTGAAGATTGTGGAAACAGTGGCAAAACACAAATGTTTTTTTCACAAGAATCTCAAGCTGCTCTTCACTCTAGCGGTGACATCACGCACTCTAAGATTGTTGGGACTGGAATCAAAGGATGAAGCGCTGCGAGGCCGCAGGACCTCCCCCCTGCTGCGAACTCCATACAGTGCACGCACAGTGGAAAAATGAGCTGGAACCGGTTCAAAAATTAACATCATATTTAATGTACTACATGAAATTCACTTACAAGCTGCATTAACTAATGTTCTCGAGAACAGCTAATGTTCTCGAGAACAGAGACCGCACACCTATCTCACTCACAGGTGAGGCTGAAAAACCGAGGGCGGATGTGGTCTGAGGAATTCTCTACAGATCAGTCTTTTGTACGTCGGAAGTGTCCGAAAGTCATTAACACCTGAATGACCCTCCGTGGCGATTGGCTCCATTCGACTCCACCTCTGGTCAATTGTCCTCCCCAGATCCCATCCTCCATTCTGCATGTCTGTGAACCCTCTCTCTGACCCTCAAACTATTCTTAGTGTTTTAATACCTTTAGTGACTATACTTTTATGATTTAATACATTCAATTAGTTAATATACTGTAACACATAATATCTTCTATAAGCAAGAATATTTTAAACATATTGTGACTAACATATTATTATTGTGACACTTCTACTCATCACTAGGGGGGTTATTTAATCTTACTTATAATGCGTCTAATACTGGAATTCTCAACAATTCCCCCCTAACACGCTATTCATAGTGTGTTCAAAAAAATGACAGGAAAAACAATCCCTCTCTAATGGTCCTTTATGGGCCGAGGGTGAATTTCCTCAACTAAACAGTAGCTTACAGTTCAAGTTCATAAACATCATTCAATTCATTTTGTATAGCCCAAAATCACAAATTTGCCTCAGAGGGCTTTACAATATGTACACAGTTGACATCCTCTTGTCAGAACAGGAAAAAACTCCCCAAAAAACCCCTTTATCGGGGAAGAAAAAGGAAGAAACCTGTGCGATAGCAATAGAGGAGGGATCCCTCTCCCAGAATGGACAGAGGTGCAAGGATGTCATGTGGAGAACAGGATAGTGAATTCACATTCAATGTATGACAGAACCACGACTCTAACTGATTGCCCTACGCTTGTAGAGTTCACACATGCAAGGGATGCAGCAGCATACAGAGAGGATCAGGTGGGGGAGGTGGTGGAGCTGCGTCGAGTTCTGGATCCATCCTGCGAAATGAGGGATAGAGAAGAATTCTGAGAAGCCATGTCTGTATCTTTTCCAGTTGACAAAAATTATATTTCCTAATACAGTGAACAATCACCCAGAGTGAATTTTTCCAAATTATCAGTATCTCACCGGATGTTTTCAGAAGTCCATCTGGACTCAATCAAGTCCTTCAGCGTCCCAGTGAAGATGATCAGGAGCTGCTCTGTCTGGAATGAAAGTTCAACATGCAAATCCTAATGTCCTACACTCTGCTAGAATCATATTTAATGCTATATGTTCTACCAGGTTCTTAAACTAGTCTTATCTACCGGCTCGTGAAGTCCTGCTATGGTGTCACAAGTGAAGTTTACAAAATGTTACTGGTTATACTATGTGTAATTGATCCAATTGACAATTTTATTAATTGACAACCTTCAGGAAAAAACAGATTCTAAATCTGCTGCTATGTGATTTCTGGCTTTAAATTCATTAGACACCCCCCTTGGTAAATCTATGTCATGTATGTAACTTATCTGTAAAATTAATCTCCCATGGTCCAGTCCACCTTACTGGTCAGTACCACTGACACCTTGGACCTCATTCACAGCCAGCTACTTGTGATATGATAGGAGACTGCTTTCTCCTGTCTGCAAATGCCTCTGTGTTCTCCACCTGTGGAAACAAACTCTTTTCACAATTAAAATTGCAAAACACAAAATTATGTAATTAAATTCTGAATTGAAATTTAATTAAAATCAAAAATTACAAATGTCGGATTCAAAATCAATATCAACTATGCAAGTTAAAATATTGAATCAAAACTAACAATTTGTAGGATAAAAATTTAATTGAAACTGGGAGTTAAACTACTGGATTAAAACTAAATGTACCAACTGTAATTGAAATGTTGAATTGAAACTAAAAAGTTATCAATGGCAATTAGAATACTGAATTAAACTAGAATTAACCATTAAAGTCAAACTGCAAGTTGTAAGATTAGAGTCTAAAACAATGATATTACAAGTTTATCACCAAAACTCATTTTATCTAGTAATCTACGGGTGACTGAGTATTTCTGTAGTTCTAAGACAATAGTGCCTCTAGGTTTTCTGGGTAATGGAGTTTTCTGTAATTATCAAGCAATTACTACTCCAACCGATAGGTGGCAGAGTTGTCTATTCTTCTCCTTCGTTGGTTTTTTCTAAACCGGAAGTGTGGCCAAACTTCCCGCGAAATATGAACAAAGGGCTAATGCTATTAGCGGCTAAGCTAACCGGCGAAAATGTGTCTTCAACACAGACAAAGCACCGTAGTTGTAACTGTTAACCATGCCGCATTCACCCACGTTATTTATGCTAGACCGTGCTCGGCTTCTCCATATGCACCGGTTATTTTATGATCGTTTTTATCTAACGTTAGTTATCTAGGCTGAGCACAAAGCAACCTTCGGCTCTGCTATCATTCACTCCACACAGCAAAACGACTCCTCACAACGCTATAGCAACACTCATAACAAGATACACCGTGATTACAATATATTATTACCTAACGTTACCTATATTACCCACCCCAGATTATGTTCCCCTGAACTCAGTTAATTATAGCGCTTCATGCAACTAGTTCTGTTAGCTTCTAAGCTGCAATTTATACCCTCCCGTGTCGGTTCATCAAACACATGACGCCACCGTGAGACGATGAAACAACCGTCGTTAATTCCACGTAATTCACGCGCAATTCATGCTCAAGTCTAATTCACACGACAATACTTTAAACCTTACTTGAGTTTCTGGTTTAACAGGCTATTTAGCTTTATCAGACCCGAAGATATCTCTCCAGTCCGCCTGACCCCACCAAATCAAATGCCCGTTATCCTATCACTCAGAGCCTTTTTCAGCTCTCTTAACTTATCAAAACTAACGTCTCTAAGACGTACCTCACCGGTAGGATTTCGCAACAAAGAACAGCGTGTAGTCAAAATACACGTCTCCCTAATCCAGCTTGCAAGTGTGTCCCACATAGTTCCAGCTACTTCAAATCAATACACGTTACCGGCTTGCTGCGGCTCGCTCCTTCGTCAGGCTTTTAGAGGCGCTGGCCACGATACTGTCTCTAAGTTTTCCTATCTACCTATATGCGGAGTTTTATTAAAAAGGTTCCGTCTTACCCTCTTGTCTTTGGCGCCTGAAAGTATCGTGGTTAGCGTTCCCGTCCAGTCCGTGTTCCAGCAAAAATCATGTCGTGATCACCAATTTGTTGGGACTGGAATCAAAGGATGAAGCGCTGCGAGGCCGCAGGACCTCCCCCCTGCTGCGAACTCCATACAGTGCACGCACAGTGGAAAAATGAGCTGGAACCGGTTCAAAAATTAACATCATATTTAATGTACTACATGAAATTCACTTACAAGCTGCATTAACTAATGTTCTCGAGAACAGCTAATGTTCTCGAGAACAGAGACCGCACACCTATCTCACTCACAGGTGAGGCTGAAAAACCGAGGGCGGATGTGGTCTGAGGAATTCTCTACAGATCAGTCTTTTGTACGTCGGAAGTGTCCGAAAGTCATTAACACCTGAATGACCCTCCGTGGCGATTGGCTCCATTCGACTCCACCTCTGGTCAATTGTCCTCCCCAGATCCCATCCTCCATTCTGCATGTCTGTGAACCCTCTCTCTGACCCTCAAACTATTCTTAGTGTTTTAATACCTTTAGTGACTATACTTTTATGATTTAATACATTCAATTAGTTAATATACTGTAACACATAATATCTTCTATAAGCAAGAATATTTTAAACATATTGTGACTAACATATTATTATTGTGACACTTCTACTCATCACTAGGGGGGTTATTTAATCTTACTTATAATGCGTCTAATACTGGAATTCTCAACAAGATGCGCAATACACACCCATTATAAAGTCAGAAAAGGGCTGAAAAATCATAAAAGTTAAATTGCTGCAGTTCAAAAAGTTGAATTATGTGGCAATAGTTCAGGGTTTTCTCAACATTGTAAAGTTGAAATGGTGTCTTTAGCTGAAAGTATGAGGAAGTTGAAGGATTTGAAAGTTGAAGAAGTTGTTGGAATGCTTAACAGCATTCCAACAATAAATAGCTTGAGTTAACGTCAGTTGCTCCCACTTTAAATTCATTAGGGAAAAGTGGAAAGATGATTCCGGTGTTTGAGAAACCGTTTTTCTTTTAAGTGTGATCTGCATATCTTGATCTCAAAGACATGAAGCAGTGTCTGTGTGAATGCATGAACACAATGGTGGTGGAATTGGCTGCTAAAATCTTGCTTAGGTCACCGGATTGGTCAGAGACATGGCTGCGGTCAAAAAATCTAAAAATGACCTCCTAACGTCTGTTCCTAACCAATTTCCCTTGACCTCGATGGAACACATCATGAGGTCCAGGAAGCTGTGAAGGAGAACTCATGAGGAGTCAGGAAAAGAGACCCGTGGTGCTCAGAGAATCCGACTCCACTTTCACGAAGCTACCTAATTATGATGCAACGGCAGATATCCCTGATGTAGGTCTGCCATGGCGAAACCACAACGAAGAAGGAATACTAAAAGCAAAAATAAAGTATGATGAAATCTATTCCCCTGTTACATGCAGGCTTTAAAGAGCTCCTTCTGTGATGGGCTGATTCCCTCGTGGTGTGTGAAGGACAGGAACTGGATGTCCTTCCTTCCTGCTGCTGTCACACTGAATCAACACTGCTTCAGTAGGAACAATTCACTCATGTGCAATATCAATGAAACCGTTCAATATCAATATTTCTTTTGTGCAACAATGTAGATTCAACTGTTTACTTTTTAACTTGACCCAGTTCCTAAATGGTCATTTTACTCAGTTCAGAAAGGACTTTTCGACCGCAGCCCAGCTCTGACAGTAGGTCAAAGATGAAACAGGAAGTGGGTGTAAACTGCGATGGATGTTTACAACAGACACTTTGGCCAATCATTTTAATTTAATTGTTTTACTGCCTTTTTTTTAGCACCATCATTGCTTTCTCAGATTACATTACACTGATGAATAGTGTTATTAAATCAGAATGAGCCAAAACTACAGAAATAACAGCTAAGTTGTATTAAAACTATTACAATAGAAGTGATATGTATTCGACTGACTGTTATTGGACAAATTAAATTTTTGACCGTTTCATGGCAAGCCATCCAATTATTGTCATCCCGCTCATGCAACATAGCACAACACTAGTGTTACATTTTACATTATTTATATGCTACTCATTAGTTAGTTTAAGGGTGATTTTTAAGTTAAGTAGTTCTGTATAGGTTAAGGAGTTGTTTTATTGGTGGACTCAGAATGCAAACAAAAACAGTAACTGAGTGAAGAAGAGTTATTAATGACTAACGGAGGGAAAAGGGAGACGGTGTTAGGGTTCAAAAACCAAAAAAGGATGAGACGCTGCAGGCCGCAGGGACTTTTCTGCTGCCCTCGTAGCGCGCACGCGCATCAGAAAAATGGACTGGAACCGGTTCACACTCAATAACAATATTTAATGTACTACATGAAATTCACTTATAAGCTGCATTAACTACCAATAGTAATGTTCTCGAGAACAGAGATCACACCCACGCATCTCACTCACAGGTCTCTGAATACAATTCAGGTTGCTGAAAAACGAGCTTGCGAATGTGGTCTGAGGAATTCTCTCAGAACAGTGTCTTTTATACGTCGGAAATGTCCAAACAGTCATAGATCATCGGACTGACCCTCCGTGGCCATCCGTGACTGGCTCCATTTGAATTCTGTCTCCTCCCTGGATCGATTCCTTAGAGAAACAGCTTTGCTCCTTGCAAAACATCTGTCTTGACTCCACCTCTGGTCAGTTGTCCTGGCCACTGATCCCATCCTCCACTCTGCTGCATGTCTGACCCCTTAACGTATTCTTACAGTGTTTTAATACCTTTAGTGACTATACTTTTATGATTTAATACCTTCAATTAGTTAATATACTGTAACACATAATATCTTCTATAAGCAAGAATATTGTAAACATATTGTGACTAACATTATTATCATTATTATTATAACACTTCTACTCATCACTAGGGGGGTTATTTAATCTTACTTATAATGCGTTTAATACTGGAATTCTCAACAACGGCAGGAGGCAGGCAGGGGGGCGATGATGTTGCTTGAGGATGCTAGGCACTGAGAGTAGTTGTAGACCAGGCGCAGACAGGAGATCCTAAGCAAGACTGTAGCGACACAAAAACTCACTGGAGATACTTGAGGCCGAGAGTCACAACACCACAGAGGAACAATCTGGGGACGAGTGAACCCTGGAGACTTTATGCTGGATGTGTTGAGGTGATTGTAACCAGGTGTGCAGGTAAGCCAGGTGGGGATGATTAGTAATTAGCGCTCCGAAGACGCAGACATAATGACTGACAGGGGAGGAGGAGACACGAAAAACAGAGAGACATCGGAATGTAGTGTAACGTCATGAGAGGTCAAGAGGGCAGGCTAGGGTGGAGTGGTGCAAGGGAACTAACAAAAACAGACAAAAATCAAAGGTTCTCAGAATAAGAGTTTCACGTTTTATTCTTATTCTGCTCGTCAACTCACGGAAGTCTCTTCATCAAAAAATCCAAAACAAACAAAAAGCGTCCAAGCGGAGATAATGGTTCACTAAGCAGAACAAGATTAGACAAAAAACTCAACTTAGAGTGTCCTCAGCTTTTCACCAACAACCGGGTCTTCTTCCTTTCAAATCCTCCTCACTCTGGTTCGGAACTTTACTCCATGTAGTTCTCGGTGTTAACACCGTGTGCTCTCTCCTCCTGCAGCCCTTAAGTCTGGCCTCAATCAGGTGGCTTAAGTGGTGAGGCCTTCTGGGAGCTGTAGTTGGTGCATCGGTGGCCATCTTGTGGTGTGGCTGTTGATCCTTAAAGAGGAAGTAGCACCCATCTACCACCTGGCCTCTGGTGATGCCACAGTAGGAAAACACTGATGTCAAGACCACGGCAGTGACAGTAGTTTCATATTTAATAGTTACGAACTTAGACCTGGTCTGCGTTCACAACAACAACAACCAACAATGGACATCCCTCTCACAATTTCCCAAACGGAGGAAGACCCAGTGGAGGAGGAGAGGCAGGCGAGCTGGGGTCCTGGACTGAATGAGGCGGTGAGCTCACTAACCCCCGCTCCCCAAAATGTTACCGACGAACGTGCAGTCTCTGGACAACAAAAAATGTGAGCTATGGGCGCGGATCTCTTTCAAGCCGAACATCATGATAACACTTGATGTCACAAAGGCCCTCTGGCCTCAGCTGGGGTTATTGTCAGAGCACAGATAATGGACTACTATGCATACGACTACCAACAAAAATAGGATTGTGGTCAGGGCACTCATATGGGTAAAATACAGTGTGTGCGGACACATAGTCAGTTATTCCCAAATGTGGATGGGAACAATCTCTGCAGGTATTTACATGTGACCTGTTATATCGTTTCACACAGTTTGAAACAACATTAGAGATAGGTATGCAGATTTACAGATAGTTGACCACCTTTGTGAGGCATGTTTGTAGAGCCAGCTAAATCAAAGATACCCTGAATACATCATGCAGGAGCATTTTTCTGTTCTTGTCTTAACTTTATCAAACTTTTTGCGGTCGGTGGGCTTGTACGAGTGAGCCACGTCAGATTCAGCAAACGCTTCTAACTTCAGATAAACACTCCAGCATAAACATGATGAATGCCACCTGTGAGTAAATAAGCCCGAGTTCATGAGAATTGTAAAGCATAAATTGCCCCAATAGCATAATTACTGCCCCAGTAATACTATATAAGGCTATGTCTTATACTGTCCTGCTTAAGTCAAGAAATGGGAAAAAATAATGAGTGCTGCCAAAGCTGTGGCACCAAAGGGTCATACTGTCACTGAAAACATGAAGAAATAGATATTGTACAAAACTACAATATCAATATGAACATCTTCAATAATTTGACCCCCTGCTGTTGTCATGGATCACCTTGCTGTGGCGAGACATTTTTCATATGGAACTATTTCTTCATGTTTTCAGTGACAGTATGATAGCCAAATTCAATGAATGGTGACATTAGGCCTGGAACACTCAGAACTTGTGTTCATATGGAGAAAATTTTAAATACGCGATATCTGGTGATATGGCAAATTCTCCAAAATCACTCGTACAAGCCACTGAAGACTCAATCCATTCATATATTAGTGGGTTCTGCATAAGTCAAAATCGCTGTAAGTGCTACTGGCATTGAGTAATATAAGTTTGAACACACTGAAGGAGAAGGTTTTTATTTCCGCCTGAATATTTCTTTGCAAACAGATGCCTGCAGATGACTATAACTGGGACTTATTAGCTGGAAAACACAATGGGACCACAGCATGAAGCCTTACCTAGTCCAACTTCAGATCTGATAACAATACTACAGAAAATGAATATTTTACACATGTTTTTCTAAGGGTATGTCTAGGCGCTTTCCAAAAAAGGACATTTGTAGACGGTTGGTAACCATGGTCACATATAGGCTGTGTAAAGATGTGTGTTCATAATAATGTGTTTTGGCCTATATATTTTACTGGATTGCATCGTCTGGACCTTTGCCAATGTAACAAGACCGTTGTTGTTGGAATATTATCGAGGGGTGAAATACTATCAAGCTACATTGGTGAGTTGCCTCGATATTGTAATTGTTTGTTTGTTTGTTGGTTGGTGGTCTGACAGAGGCGTTGACTGTACCTGCTGTTGTGATTGTATCTTGAAACGGTTTCCATAAATCGAATCACAAGAATCGTAGCTTTCCAAAGAGATGTCGCATCAGTACCTCTACATAGCAGTTGTGTACATGACACAGATGTCCGTTGTCGGAGTGTTAACAGGTTTAATCTACGTCTTGACTCGAATATTATACAAACTTTCATTGCATCCTGTCTGGAGTGTAATGCTAGTGGTGCCTGAATGAGGCAATAGTGAACAACTCACAATAACAGGAAAGACACATGCTGTCATTGTTTTCACATGTCTTCTTAATTGCAGGCTATTACATCATAGGTTGTTGTTGGTCATGTTGTGTCAAATGCTAAAAACACACCTCTCTCTCACAGACCTTTCCTGTTTCCAAATTGTTGACAGGATATTCAGCCTTTGTTTCTTTAAAAATGTATGTAATACATACTTGACTTTCTTTACAGGTCTTGTACAAAAGCTATAGTAGTCCATGAATATGAGATGTGAATTTACAGATAATTCCTCCTCAGCATTTTGGTGATTGGTTTATGTCTTTCTTCCGATTACACTCGTGTCTTTCTGATTCTTCACAGTTCATTTTGTTTGTTCGCCCTCTGGCGTTTCAGAAAATAATGCAGCGTGAGTTCAAACGCAGTTTAACTCTCTGGAGTCGACAATGACTTAAGTGTCTTGGAAAAATTTAAATAAGAAAACTAAATCAAATTGACAACCCTAAAGAAAAACAATGACCAAGGAGGGCTTCAAGCTCCCAACTTTCAAAGCTACTGTTTGGCTACACGTTTGACTTACGAAATCTAGGTGTAGTTATGGATTCAGACCTCAACCTGAACAGCCACATCAAGACAATTACAAAATCAGCCTCCTATCACCTGAAGAATATATCAAGGATTAGAGGACTTATGTCTCAACAGGATTTGGAAAAACTTGTCCACGCATTTATCTTCAGTAGACTGGACTACTGTAACGGCTGATTCAGAACGCTGCAGCTCGAGTCCTCACTAAGACCAGGAGGGTGGATCACATCACTCCAGTTCTAATGTCTTTGCACTGGCTTCCTGTCCAACAAAGAATTGACTTTAAAATCCTGCTGTTGGTTTACAAAGCACTGAATGGTTTAGGGCCAAAATACATCTCTGATCTGCTGCTACCTTATGAACCATCCTGACCCCTTAGGTCGTCTGGGACCGGTCTACTTTCTGTTCCCAGAGTCAGAACTAAACATGGAGAAGCAGCGTTCAGTTGTTCTGCTCCACATATCTGGAACAAAGTCCAGAAAGCTGCAGGTCTGCTGAGACCCTCAGCTCCTTTAAATCAAGATTGAAGACTTTTCTGTTTGCTGCTGCCTTTAATTAAACCAGATTCAATTAATATATTAATCAATTTCCTGCATTTCTGCATTTTACTACTGTATTTTATTTCTTACACTGTTTTTTTCTTAATTGTTTTTAAATCTCCTTTTCTTTTGCCTTATGTTTTGATGCTTTTAATTGTTTTATGTGAAGCACTTTGAATTACCTTGTTGTTGAAATGTGCTATACAAATAAACTTGCCTTGCCTTGAGACCACAAATTAAATGTATCCTGAGGATACATAACCACTCTTTAAAAGCGATCAACATCAAAGGAACGTGAGCAGCTACATCGGTGGAAAGCACATGCTGTCGTGTGTTGATGCAGCATGTGTGAGCTTGTTTGACAGAAGCCTGTCATTAAATGGTGTCTGAGTAAGTTTGTCTTCAGCAACAGCTCCCAAAACAACAGATCCCAATGACAGAGCAGCACACTTGGCAGCTCTGTAGAGTCAATGGAGGATGGGAATGAAGACCGTATCAAAAATAGGTGTGAATAAGCTTCATACCCTTCAGCCTGTGTCCGATACACTCAGCTAATGTGCGACTAAGGTTCAGTGGTCGAGCAGGGTCGTCCTTCAGTCAGAGGATCGGCGAGCCCCGGCTCCGCTAGTCCATGTCGATGTGCCCTTGCAAGACACTTAATCCCAAATTGCTCCCGCAGGCTGTTCCTGCGGTGTTTGAATGGATATGAATGGTTAGATAAGCAGGTGGCACCTTGCACGGTAGCCCGTGCCGTCAGTGTATGAGCAGCTAAAACATGGCATTTATTTATGTTGAAGTTACTCATTTTTTACAGGAAACATAAAAAATTCAAGTTCTGTTCAAATCAAAAAAAACACATGTTAAAACCGGAGTGGAATGCCCGAGGAATGGAAGCTCTGCATTTTGTAATAATACATTTTATTTGTATAGCGCTTTAAAAAGGTACTCAAAGACGCCTTGCATGGTAAAAACGAAACAAAAGTAGTAATTATAATATAAACAAAATAGATGACATCACAGTAAGGAACAGCACAAAAAGGAATGAATCCACAATACAAATGTCATTCACAGTAACATCTTTGTGCATCTCAAAAAAGGCAATATGGCATCCTTAACAATTCATTGAAAGGCACTTCCTATTGTGAAAAACATGATTTTCCGATTTGAATCCCAAACACTTGTTATAAAACAGGCCAAGGCTGACGCAAAGGATGAAGATCAGTCAAGTGTAACAGTATCGGAAGTATGGAGAAAAAAAAATAGAAAGAGAAAGCATGTACGAAAAAGAGAGAAATGGATGCAAACATTGCAAAGAAATCATGGACTATAAAATCCATAATCGCTTTCCGGAGGGAGGGCCTAACCAAACATCAGAGGTATGCCATCGAGAGAAGAGCTTTTACATTTGTGCTCAAGGGTAAATATTAACATTCAGATCATTAATATCTCATCAACTACTATCATCTATGTAAAGATAGAGTGTTCACATAGCCGGCCGGTTAGTGCACATTCATTATTGTGTTTGGTATGGCAGCTCTCAGTCTACATGATACCTATGAGCCTGGGCTGCAGGCACACACACATCTCCACAAGAATGATTGTAAAGCATTTTCAAAAGCAGTTGTCTTTGTTAGGTCAAGGTTGACGTTTTTAATCGGGTGGATTAAACTCTTGTCACAGCCTGGCTCAGAGACTGGAACAAAATAGGGAGACAAGACGAGTGATGAAGTAATAAATAGACATTTATTTAAAGTACAACTAACTAAGCCTAACTATATAAATAATCAAAACAAGGCAGCAGCCAGCCTGGCCCTCCACACAGGAGTCAGAGAGGGGGCCCCCAGCCAAAGAAGAGGGGCAGCCTTTATAGCTGGGACCAACCCAGCAGGCTCAGGTGGGGCTCGTTAGCTGCCGATCAACATCCTGCAAGACAACCTGAGAGGAAACAGACACAGACCCCTGGTGGAAGGGAGGGGTCATCACACTCTTTACAACTCAGGATTTGCATCAGTTATAACCAACAACCACACCTCTCAATGCCTCACAAGGCAGCGGGGCACAAGAGACGGACGTCCACTCTCTTCAGTACTGTTACTGTTACTCTTTCATCAAACCTCTTGCAGCCGCCAGTCGACCGAACACTTGAATCACATTTATTCAAACAAGACATTTTCACCACAAAAGTATTTATATGCAGATGACATTCTGCTATACTTTGCACATCCATCCACAGCCCTTCCACAAGTCTTCACTCTGATATCCCCTTCCTCAAAAATGGCTGACTATTCCATGAACTGGTCTAAATTCTACCACTCATGTAAAAAACGTAATCTCACAACAACAACAACAACAGATACTATTCAATACCTTGGTATAGTGACAGTAACTAACCAGCTTGTCCTTGTCTGCAGAATGTGGGGGTGGTTTGAGAGACGTTTGAAGTCAAATCCAGGAAGAGCTTTTTTCTTTTTTTTAGTCAGTGTTTCTGTAGATTTTCTCATACAAAAATAATTCAATTCTATTATATTTGTTTTGCCCAATGTCGCAGACCACAAACTCTCCTCAGAGGGCTCACCATCTGCACATCCTCTGTCCAACACACACAGATCTGTTCCAAGAATATTTTAGTCTTAATCTGTGCACAGCTGTTAGCAGCAGCTCGGCTGCCTGCATCTGACCGTAGTAAGCCTTGTAAAGTAACTTTTAATAACTTCACTTTCAAACCTCAGAGGTTGAATAATATCTGACTGAGTTTGTGATGATTTTACAGATGATTTATACTTCATATCATGTACGTGAACGGACCAACGTGAGCTCAGGTAGACAGGTTGTGAACCTGAAATATCACTTTAAGTCCGGTAACGTTTCAAACGTTGAGATTAACTACATGAATACATTCAATGAGTATTTTGCTGATTCTGTTCTTGTTTTGTTACAGAGAGCAGGAGCTAAGGGGAGAACGATGGACAAACATTCAGCAGCCGTAGCTTTGAATTAAGCTATTAGTCCATTTGTAATATCTCCATTTGACCATCCTGTACTAAGGTTACAGTTACATGAGCCCTCATCCTGTACAAAGCCTTTACTAACAACACAACCAGTAGATCCTTCATGTGTTCATGTTGCTGTCACAGAGATGTAAGTTGTGATGTCACCTTTTTATTTTATTTATTTAAATTGACATAAGTTATTTATACAACTTATTTAAAACATATATAGTATATGCACATGTGTTACTGCAAGTTAATAAACACGTTTGCTGACATTTGTTTTGCTGCTGTTAATGTTAACTGTCTTGATTGATTTCCTCTGCTTTAGGATTGCAATATGTATATGTATGTGTGAATGATATGAAATAAAGTTATTGATGAATTCATTTAATTACAAGAACTATAACTGATTGAAAATTAGTTATTAGTAACTGATTTAATTAACTGATTATTAATATAGAAAAACAATATTATGAAAAAGATCTATGAATTAATTATTGAATATATGATAAAGAACTGATTAAAACACTAAACTAAAACCTTTCCAGTATATATACTGAATAGGTGTTAGTTTAATGTATTTATATGTTTATATATTTATAATCCTGATGAGCAGGGATTATATATATATATAAACACTATAAATGTATATATATAATCCTGCTGAGCAGGGTTTCTAGGTGATGGGAGCAGCAAGAGGGGGGCGGGGCGGGAACAGCTGTTGACGCAAACAGGAAGTCCTCTGTAGGGTAGGCCGTCTCATTTCGGAGACCGCATGGTCTAGCCTTTGCGGTCCTCAAAGGACCCGGCCCACGTAGACCGTGAAGGCTGGGTCCTCCGAAGGATGCAGACCCTGAATTGAGACACAGCTACGAACCGGGAACAGAAAAGAACTGGCGGGAACAGAAATGGAGACAGGTACCGAACTCTTACAAGGACACTTTCATTAAAATCTCTTCCAGAGTACCGGAGTACTTTGAGTCTGAAGTATCACTTAAATGATGCCAGCAAATCACCCAAACAAACGATGGAGGGAGGCCTCGGCAGACTACGTTGGATTAGGGTAAGGGTGTGGGAGAAGTATAGATAAACAACAGCAAGACAAGCTAACAAATGCCACAGAGAAGTGGATAGCTACACACTGCAGGCCGATTAGTGTTGTGGAAGATGTCGTTCTGAGGAACGTTCTTAGGATCGCAACGGATGACGTCACGTATGAGCCTCAAGACGCACCGTCACAAGAAGAACACACGAGTAAAGGAGAGGACGACTAAAGCGACGGAGTTACAACGTGCAGCAGCTGCTGCTCTCACTGGAGACTACTGGACATCGCTGGGTCACCATCATCACCTCTGAGTTACAGCATTATATTGATGAACAGTAGAGCTGCATTCACATGCTCTGACTGTCATGAAGACACATTATGAGTGACAGTGTTTCCTTTCTGAGGGACAATTGTTGCTAATGTTTTGGTCCAACGAGCTGATTTTGAGACCACTATGAAGGTTTTGGTGGTTTGACTGAGTTTTGGACGTGAGATTAAATGATTGGCCAAAATGCATGTTGGTAATGCAGACTGTAGAAAGAGTTTTGACAAAGTGGCTTTAGTACTGACAGATGCTTGTTAGCAATTGCAAAAAACTGTAATATCTCATCAACAACTATCATCTCTGTAACGATACAGAGGAGGAATGTCTACCTGAAGTCTCTCTCTCTCTGTGTGTGTTGTTATCAGAGCTTCTACTCTCTTTGTTCACATAGTCGCCCGGCCGCGTGCCTTTAAGTGCATGTGAGCGTGCCCCTCTGGTTAGCTCACAGCCACCTCTCTGCACTGCTCTCATACGGCGGTTACAGCTGATATCGTCCCACCCTCCTGTTCCCCTCAGGTCAACACTGTTAGCTTTGTTAGCTGCTAGCCGCCGGCTCTCTGGACCCATTGTCTACCTGTCTGATGACAGATGAGTTTCTCAGGTCAGGGGGCTATGTTTCGTGGGTCTGGTGTAGCCAGCAGGTATCCGGGCTAAGACTCCGTGTGCTGCTCATTGTTTACAGTCCGATTAGCAAGTTGAGATGTGAGACGATGAGTACGATCATAATAAAGGATGGAGTAAATTATAAAATAGATAAATTAAAACAAATGAATAAGAAAAGAAACCAGGTGGGGCTAAACTGCACCATCAGGCAGGTCAGTGTAGAGTTATGCGTAAAAAGAGTAAATTGTCAGAAAATATGTCGGCAAATTATGAATAAACCAATGCACACAAACCAAAATCAAATCAGATGTACCTACTCACGGCACACTAGGTGACTCAACCCACACAATAAGATACACATGCAAGACACCTACTCTACCACTCGGTCCCCCTTCAGCACAGCACAAAGCCCCACAAGAACATCAACAGAAGATGACCCATTCAATTGATTTGTTAAACAGCACAATAATAAGTCTGGGACAAACAGTGGTTGGCTCCTCTGGTGTCTTTGTTTAAAACGTTCTAGACTGGAACACAGTCCCCTCCCCTAGTTGAAGACATGCAGGTGACTGGAATCACACCAGTCACCAAAAAGGCTGGCCTCTGTCTGAGTTCAGGAGGAAACGCCACGTTTATCCCACAAAACAAAAAGCTAAATCATCGGCAGACGATAGCTGCTGGGTTCACAGAGTACATTCCACTCCATCTTGTATCTCCACATGGACTGTTTACCTGAATTCAACCAAAGCCTGATACGTTATTGGTCAATTCTACTTGGACCTCAAACTGTACTAAAAGTGTCCTGTGGCCTACATATTCTGTATATAAATGCAGAATATGAGATAGAGATTATGGCACTATATGTCAATTTCATATACCAAGGCATTGAAGACATTTACATCCATTTGGAGTATTCTCATAGTTATGTAAGTCTCCAAAATGATGCTAGATGGTGGATGAACAGTGACACTGAGGGCTTTAAGTTGGTCTCGTCCTGTTCGAAGCTCATTTTAACATATGCTCATTTTCAGTTTAACCAATGGTAGAAATGCAGGTCGTCCTGATGTTCTTATGCAGTCGCCTTTACATAAAACCAGCACCAGGAGAGATGAAGGTCTACTGAATCACCATTTCACTTCATTTTCTTTCTATCTAAATCTAACAGCTCCAGATGAACAGTTCTGTGTTTGAAGAGGTTGAGCACAGGCAGCCTCCAAATACTAACATGGTGTTGATATGTGTGAAAATTCCACTGTAGCGAGGGATATGTGGTTTACAGTATGTAGTCTGGAAAGCAGTGAACATAAAGGTAGAAACATCCTGGCTTTTCATTGATTGATAAATGATTTTAGAAAAAATGTAAAAAAAAAAAGAATAGACAAAGATTCAAAAGGATTTTCTCACACAGAGGGTATTTTCATATGCTTTGGTGAAGCTTTGTGGTTCCTTCTGTCCAGCACAGAAAGAACAGTTGTCTGGTGTTTGGACCAGCTCAGAAAACACACGAATAGAGAGAACAGGTGATAAAGGTGTTCAACGTGCTGACGATGTGTTTGAGTCAGGAGCAGATCAAACAAAGCAATAAAAAAACACATTTATTAATAAATGTGTAGCTTTTGTTGGTATGAGTAGAACAGTCTTCCCAGTCTGAGATTAAATTGAGTCACTACTCTGTGGTGTCTTGTGTGGGAGGAAAAATGTATGTGTTTGCCACTATATTATTTTCTCCAAGGTTATCCTGTTTATTCATATATCTGTCAAATGTATTCATTTTCATCTATATTCTGGGTCTGAGTCTATATTATACATTTGCTCAGATAATCATTATAAGCTTACTTTGATAATCTTTATCTGTCTTATCTGTCTTACTGTTTTACTCTTTTGTATTAAACTCAGTTCAGGCCCCGGCATAAGTCATACAGTCACTGACAGGATTAGTCACTGGATTCATGTCTCTAAGGAGTCCTAAAGATAAGGTGAAGTCCAGTACTGGCCTCAATATCACCCCCATCACGCCGGAGGAAAACAGTGTTTGTGTATGGGCCCGGGGACCAGAATATCTGGCTCTTCTTGGGTCGCTGTGACCAGCGGACGGCGGTGATCCTGTCTCCAGATGTTCGACAGGAGCATGAATAAATAAGAAGGAAGGGAGGGGGGACTGAGGCCGCGGGGAAAGATCCAACACTGCCATCCAAGCAGCACATAGGCCCATGCATAGTAGAAGCACAGACACTGGACATTGGACTGCATGATCACAGTTTCAGAGATCAGTAGAAGCTTCTGACAGGTATCTCTCATGATATTGATTCATTAGTGAACCAACTGCCTATCTCATCGGTCCAGAAGTCCCCCAAAATCCCTCGGGGTAAACAGGATGCATATAGCCTTTAGAAATCAAATCCCCCACTGTAGCCTACTCTTGATGAACGGAATTACTGTTTAGTGAACATTGAGGGCTGATGAGTAAAAGGGGGGTCATCCTGCATGGGGGGGGGGGGGGGATTATAAAGTAAGTTGCATTTCTTTGTTCTAGTTAGTTGACTCCGGACGACTCGATTTGCTTGTATTCTGTACAGTACAAATAAATCTGCGTGAGCTGAAGAAACTTCAATCTCTTGTGTTCTGTGGGTGTTCGTCACTGAGTTCCTGTTAGTGAGAATCCTGTGCTATCTCACCACGAGTCATACAGCAAATAAGTATTAAATCAGCTTTTAGATATTAAGGTAGAATCAACTTCAAACCAACGATCATCGACATCGAAAAAACCACAAGACTTGGGAGAGGAGCAAACGGCAGGTAAGAATGGGCAAAGGATGTATTCCAGTATCCTCTGTTGGGGTCTGGCGCCATCTGGTGACTGGCTGAGGTCATCACAGGCTCCATTCCTTTCCACAATCTGACCTCCGATCTGACTCTTGCCCTTTAAGATGACCCCGCCTCCGGCCACCGCTCAGCCGGACCCTGCATTGGCCGAGCAGCAGCCTCCCGCTGTGCAGACGGACCCGTTTAAAAGCACCAGCGTAGCCAACATCTTCCTCTTCGCTTCTGGACTCCGTCCGGTACCTCGAGAAGACACACAGGGACCGATCGGCCCCATTCCCACTCAACTCAGTGCCCACGTGCTATTTCGCTGGTCGAATCCGTCCACGTATATTCTGAGTTACGGCCCTGAGCCTGCGAGAAACGCATCAGCTCTCCGCCTTTCGTGTACACGCCACGGGATCAGAACGAGAACACCTCTTTCTTCACCGTTCATTACCGGGAGATACGATCCGACAACGTGTCTCAGCCGACGTTTAAACTCAGGCCTACTCATCTGCAGTGAGAAGCCATCCGCCACAGCAAACGCTGCCCCGCTGTGCTCAAAACCGCAGCGCCTCAACGCCTTTCTTTCTCCCGAAACGAAGCAACGCATTCCTCCACGAACGAACACTCTCATCGTCGCAACGAAGCTTCAAACAGTAAGATTGATGGTGTCTGGGCATAAGTTAGCTTAAATGAACCTAAGTTTAATTCAGGTTATTTCATTTATATGTTATTATTCCCGTGTTTTGTCGTGTTTAAGTCATTGTTTTCGTGTTGCTGAATGTTACGCAATCACTGACGGACCACCGAGCCCGCAGCGTTTGTATGCTTCCTGTTCTCTTTGTCCTCTGGGATTGTTTTATTTCATTTGTTACTGCTCTCTTTCCTTGAATCAATTCTGTGAGTGAAGTGTGGAACCGTGGCTATCATGCATCAGTGCCGTATGTTCGCGAGGCGACAACGGCAGCTGATTGTGGATACGACCAGCGATATACACTCTCACTACAACGCGACCCCGCACCCAGAAGCCCTGATTCCTCTCTCTCTGCCTCTTTTATTTCCTCTTGTTTTCGATGAACTTGCATACACATAAAGCTCCGGCTGAGGGCGGTTGAAACGCTCGCCTATTGTCTCAACGCACGTGCGGCGTCGCCACATGTGCTCACACACAGCTACCCCCCCCCTCTTCCGCCATTTTGCCCAAGTCACTCGACTACGCCATCTGGTGGTGGTTCAACGGTAGTATCTTAAGCCCTCTCCCTTCTCACCCACAGTCTCACCCCCCCCCTCTGCTATTTTGGCTACGTCATTCGACGCGGCCATCTTTGTAGTTCTCGACTGTAGTGTTAAGAGCCCCCCTTCTTTTTATACACAGACCCACACACACACACACACACACACACACATACTTATATACTCACCCTCACCCATTTTATTAATTTGTTTAGATATTAGGCACATAAAATTGTATAATAGCGTTGTTGATTGCAATATTAATTGATCTGATCATTTATTATTCTGATGTAATAAACCCTGTTATATTTTAAGGAGCAGTCGTCTGTGATTACTTGTGCATATGTATGTAATGAAATTGTATGTAGTAGCCTGTGTTCGAACTTAAACCTTTACTTTCACTCTGAATGTGTAGTCGTACCAGACTATCGACATTATGAGTGAACACTAATTATGAGACTTAGTTTTATCGTTTGGTTATCGGTCCCTGTTCGCAGGGTGGTGCCCCGTTATTATTAATAATCATTAATAATCATTAATAATTGTTACTCACATTAATAATTCTATTGATGACAAGAATTCAGTTTCTTAAAAGCTGATAACCCAAACACGCCCCTATTGATCCCAACACCTCCATCTTTCCAAGTGGCTCTGTCAACAGCATCACTGTTCACACAGCACTTAAGGCTATGAGGGAGCTCAGCAGGGGAGAAAGCTTTCACACTGGCACGATCCTGGTGTATTCCAAAGAGGCTAGCCCTAACTTTAGCCCAGGGCTGCTGACTCTACTCAGCAAAATCAACTAAACTTGGGACTAAAAGTTAAGCGATGCGAGACGGGGCTGAAGTAAACAGTGGAATTGTTTGAAATGCTAGAATGTAAACAGCAGTGACGTGCTATAATGAACATTTAACCCAGGGCTAGTAGAAGTGCAGTGTGACACCTGGGTTACTAATGTGTGTGTGAAGAAAGACTAAGCTAGCCCAGCATTTGAAGTTGCCAAAAAATACACATCTTTAATATTTGCTCGGCATCCATCGTGTTGTCTTTATTGTGTTGATATGAAGAACTGTGTCTCGCCCCAGTCCACATAGAAATTAATGGGAAGTGTATTTCAGTGTGACAGCACCATAAGGCTTCAAGACAAGCATGTGCTTTGTGGTATATTTGCAGGATTGACACGTGTTGCAGCCAATCACAGTCAGCCGTGATGGTTACCACGACTTGATCCCGGCTCAGCCCCGCCCACGCTTCCTCCCACTTGACCAAATGGAGATTTTCTTGCTCCTGTAGAGCAGCTGGTGGTAAACATGACGCTGTGTGTGACTGCAGAAGCTACGTCCATGTTCTCTACAGTCACTGACTGTGCTGCCATCTCTTAACATATGTCATATTGACAGGATATGGAAATGAAAAGAGATGAGCTGGTGTGTGAATCTGGCTGCAGCTGTCTCGTTGCTGTATGAAAACAAAACGAAAAATGAAAATTTAAATGCACAGGCCCATTGAGTATTGCAGTTTCCATAGCAACAGGGATAGTGATGTGTGTTGGTGGTGGTGGGGGGAGGAGGAGGAGGGGGGGGGGCAGGGGTGTGAAACTAAAGCGGTAACTGTGGTCAGAGTGTGTGATGAGTGAGGATGAAGAAGAAGGGGTGGAGAACAGAGACAGAGAAACAGGCTGTTTGTTTTTATTTGCTCTCTCGTGCACGCGTACGTTCATGCGTCCGCCCTGCTGCTCTCTTCCCAGGTGGAGGGACGATGACGCTGTTGCCTGACTGTCTCCCCTCATCATTCTCCCACCCCCTCCATCCCTCTCCCACTACAGCTGGATGAGCCAGCCGCTAACCGGCTCGACTCTCCTACAGAACAGGGATTTCAAGATTGCATCCTCGCATTTGTAATCAGATGTGGGGAAGGATTATCTCAAGGTCTCCTCCATCTTGTTTACAGCCGGGGGGGTTGCTGAGACAAAGGAGAGAGAGCAGAGGGATTGCATGCAACTCAGTGAATGGAGTGTAGTTAAAGATAGAGAGAGAGGGGAGAGGTCACCTGTGGATGTGAGGAGAGGGAGGAGGAGGAAGAGGATGAGGGCTTCCTAAGGAACTGCACCCATCACCCGACACATTCGACAAGAAAGAGTAAAAGATAGAGGCTCAGCAGCAGGTATCTCACTGTGAAAGGTAAGCTGGTGGATGAAAATGTTTGAACCCTCTTCGCTCCTAGAATCATATGTGGATCATATATGTATGTGTGTGTGTGTGTGTGTGTGTGTGTGTGTGTGTGTGTGTACGCTATTCTTATTGCATGTGTTTGTGCAGCCGTTCTGTGTCTGATTTCTGTCCATGGGTGTCAATCTGATTGTGAGAATGTTGTGCAGAAAGATGAGACGTAGTCTTTGGTTCTGCTTCAGGGAGGTTCAGCACCTCCTGAGGTCATTCTAGCACCCAGAGACGCTGCACATTGTTTCCTTGAATGAGTCCTGGAAATGTCCCACACATGTTATCGGTCTGCCTGAATCTGCTAAATCTAATTAAAAATAAGAAAATTAATACATCAAGTTTTGAAGTTCAATGTAGTAGATCTGGCATCTGAAAAAACAATATTTACAAAAGTTTAAATTCTAAAAGCCTAACATCTTTTAAATCAAGTTATACAATTTAGATTCAAATCACTGAGCCGCTGGAGGCAGGGATGGATCCCACCATCAGACTGTTAGCACTGCACTGTTAGCACCGCACTGGCATGCATAACTATCTTGGCTGCGTCCAGCAAGACACAGTTTCTAATATGTCTAAGATAGTTATAAGCAGTGACTGTGTCAATTCATTCATCTTTGATGAACATATCAGCGTTAGGAAGTTGTACAACGGTTTAAGGAAGCCAGTGTGTAACCCTCTCCAATGCAATTGTTCGCTTGACAGCTGCTAACTCAGCTGTTTTTGCATGTGTGTTTACAACAGTTTCATCTGCATACTATTGCACTTCTATATCATGACACTGTTGAGGGACATGATTAATATAGGCTGAATAAAAGGGGACCTATCACTGAACCTTGTGGAACACCCATCGTGAGCACAAACTTTAACTCCAAAGCTCGCTGATTAACACGCTGCATCTCATTTCTTTAATCTCTCCACAAACAGAAATCTAAAATAACGGGTCAGGATTTTGGCCTCTGAAGCATTCTGTTTTCTGTTTTTAGTCTGAGTGGTATTGACCAATCACGTTCGAGCAGGCTTTGGTTGAATGCAGGTAAACAGTCCATGTGGAAATAAAAGAGGCAGAACTGCTGACTATGATTTGGATTTTTATTGGTTTGAAATTAGCTTTTGAAGAGTTTACTTGTGGAAAAATCCGGTCTAATCGGCCTGTAAACAATGACCAGTGCACGGCAGAGGAACCCAGAGATATAGCCCCTTGACCTCAGAGGCTGATCTGTCGTCAGACCGATAGACAAGCATGAGGGTTATAGATTTTAGTTATAGTAGTTATAAAATCATTGCTTTTATGTTAGTTTTTTCCTGGTAGACCAGGAACTCAAAACATTACTTAAATTGTATCTGTAACAGAGTTTAAAAAATCAATTCTTTATCAATTCCTTTTTCCCAATTGGTATTTGTGAATCTTATTATAATTTAACAATTATGTTGAGTATGTGTGAATTTGATCTTGAGTTGTTTTTTTCAGCTTTATTTTTATTTATGTTTTCTGCAAAAATGACGTTGCAGAAAGAGGGACCAGAGGGCAATTAAGGGGTTATATGTTGTCTTCTGCCAGAGCAAATAAATAGTGAACAACAATCTCTTGAGTCACATTCTCCCATGGCCTATCCACATCGGTTATATTTATGCACAATGCTGCAGATCATTATGATAAAATGTTGTATTTGTTATTATTCTTTGTCAGTTTTTCTCCAAATTGTTTGAATGCTTTGAGCTATGGGATTGTTGTTCCACTTCGTTTTGTTGCACCCCCTGCACATTTTGTCCTGTGTTCACAGATTTTGCATAATGCATTGTCATTATTCGAACAACATTTAGCCAAACGAATGAATTGTTAACAGTTGCAGGTTGAAAAGTTGCCTTACCCAGTAGCAGCCAACTTAGTTGCTGTAACATTAATGTGGTTTGGAGGAGGCGGCTTTGGTTTGAGTGCACATGACAGTCCTTAGCATGTAAACACACAATCATAGAAGCACATGTGCTGCTTCCCCACACACGTTACTTTAGCCATGACATGTGACAGATTTAGTCAAGAAAGCCCCGATAATAGCAGGAACTCCAGTTAAACAGGCTTCATTCCTGATCTTAATTGGAAGAAATGAGCATGAAGTGTGCACATATTCATGATGCTATTGAATTATGTTAGTCATTGCAAACTTGGAGGATGCTGTTTCGAGTGTACAGCAGACACTTAAAATAACTTTACAAGCCCATACAACATTTAAAATAATTACACATTCCAAATACAAGCAAATACAAAATGTCAGAAGTATCACTAAGGAGATTCTTAACACCATAAATCCAAAATCAGAGCATATCTATGATTAAGGCATTACATCCACACTGCTCTCAACATAGAAACGGCTGAGCTGGCGGTAACAGTGCTAACAACACAACAGTGCTGAGGTAACAGTGTTTTCCTGAGCGGGAACCGGAGGGTGGGTTCTACTGTTCTACAACAACACTGTCAGTCTGGACGACATTATCCGCTGTAACCACCGTATGAGAGCAGTGCAGAGCCGCGGCTGCAGCTAACCAGTAAATTATGGTCCATTTAGAGTCAAATAGACCATAAAGCAGGGTATCTCAAATACACTCCCGTAGATTCATGACTACATATTGCAAAGTTGTGACTCTATAGCAGTGACAGAATCTGTTCACAGACATGAACACCTACTCGAAACCTCTTGTGTGGTAGTTCCTGTGTCTCTAGACCACATTTGGCCATGATAACACGCAATACCACACCAAACCAGCTGTCACTGACGCTGGTAAAGAGTTACTTCATCGTCTTTAGTAAGCTTTGCCCTGCCAACTAGTGCGATATGCTTTTTCCACACTTTGTTTAGCAGTGATGTACCGTGGTACTGCAGTACAGCACCATGCTGCATCACCTCCAGGTGGCGTCAAAGGTGCAGTAGATCACATTGTGATGTTGGGCTGTACCATGTAATGCATGTCCCACCTGATTACTCTTGGTAATGATCGCTGATGCCCATTTCCAACTGGTCTACCAACTGGGCAAAGCAGACAACTAGGACCCACTAACTCATTGTGAGGCAAATAGAAAAACATGTAGTTTGGCTATGTGGGAACATGCAGTAGTAAAGCACGATATCTACTGACATCATGAGGCCAGGTTCTCCATTATTACCTGATCATGAGGCAATTTCAGTTGATATTGTGCTTATATGGGACACTATTAGACACCTTATCAGACATACGTCCGTATTAGATCTTAATGATATTCCAGCACAGGACTTATGTACATGGAGCACAGGGAGGATGGGGCCCAACCACTTTAATGTGGCCTGTTTTCCCTGGGCCCCAATGTCAGTCTAGCTGCCACTCTCTGGACTGGTTTTACATTTTTAGTTGGTAATTTCAGAATCAACTCTACATAAAATAACATTTATAATATTTATTATAGTCATGTTACAAAAAAGTGGTCCATGATGTTTTTTAAAATGTATTATCTTTTTAAAATTTTGTATTATTAAATTGTTAAAGGCAATACAGTGAGCAATAGTTAGACTTACACTCTTGATGCAAAATTGTCAAGTTTCAAAGTGCAAGGACTACAGGATTATTTGTGTTCTAAAGGTGCGTTCACACCAAACGCGTTGATTTTTTGACGCGCCGCAAAAACGCGTCCAACGCGCCGCCGGTCGTGTTCACACCAAACGCCGCAAAATCGCCGGAGAGGGGGCGTGGTTTATAGACCTGGATCCGTTCAACTGTCTGCCATTAACCATGGAAAAAATTACCTATATTTCTACGTGTTGTGGAAGTCACAGATATCCCGGGAAACTAAACGCCGTCATGTCTGGTTCATAATATTGTTCAGAGGAGCTCCGTGGATTGTATCGAGCTGTATTCACTGTCTAGCAAGCCACCGGTCGCTGTTTACTACAGCTGTAGGAACACTAAATGAACTGATTTGGCTGTGATTCAACGGCAATAAACCGACAAAAAGGGACTCCGAAATAACTACGTAATGATGCCGATTTGTAGGCTACTTGTCTTCTCAATGGAGCTGTGATGGATCGGTGCTAGGCTATGCTAACATTGTAGCAGCTCCACCAGCACTCAATAACGTCATGTAGACGTAAATATGGCAGCGTCTATTCATTGTTTGTACCATATGGTTTACACACACACATGTATACACATAGTTTGGTCCGGTCTCTGTTGATATGAGGTATCGTAGAGCTCTGGGTGAACACAGACGGCTACAGGATTTATTTCCTGATTCAACAGCGGCAGGAAGTCAGTGATGACAGGGGGAGCAACTCAATGCTGATAGGCTATCGCGCCACAGCGTCACGCGATTATTTCGCAGAAGTTGAAAAATTTCAACTCACGCGTTGGCGTCCAACGCGCCGCGCCATCGCAAAATCGTGGCGTGCCAGTCTTATCTCGTCTGTGCATAGACTTTGTATGTAATCTCGACGCGCGTCAAAAAATCGACCCATCCGGTGTGAACACACCTTAAGTGTGAGACATCCACACTCACTTGTTTTATTTCTGTTAAAGGTTTTCCATGGCAGAGGCCGGGCATCCTGTGTCAGAGCAGCTGCCACTAGGGGACGCTGCTTCCTTGGACTCTACCCTCTCTGATCAGTCTCTCTTTGACACCTCCAAGACACAGACAATAACACCCTCCAGACTGGCAGGAGGACCAGGTATCACCTCCCAGGAGGAACCAAAAAAGGCCGTCAGAGAGACCTGTAAAGAACATCCAGCTACTTCTACGACCAGAGAAACCAATTGTAGCAGTCTGAGGGTCGGCGGGGAGCCTGGCGACCAAGAACGAAGCCAATCAGAATGCCTGGTGCCGTCCAGGGCTTCAAGCCACCTCCATGGTCTGGCTGAGACGCATACATCCACACATCACCACGAGACCGTTGTGAATGCAATCGATGACAACCCTTGGGCTGGTCACACAAAGCAGAGCATGAAGCCGGCCTCCCTCCCTGTTCACAGGAGCCACTCAGACACTTTACCTCTGGTTCAACAGGGAGTGGCCCCACAGGCTCCCGTCAGCGGGACTCGTGCACCTGCTTACTACGGTGGAGAAAGAAGTAGCCAACAGGCCGAGACTCACTCCATGTTAGCCTGCAAGCAGCCCATGCCGCTGCAGCAGTGCAGCATCATCACCACCGTTTGCAGAGGGGCCATCAGCGGAGAAGGTGGTGCACAGCAGCCTCACACCAGCTGTGTCTGTGTCCCGTCGCCCAAGGCAGAACCCAAAGTGCAGGGTGTTGGAGAAATGGGTCCTCTTCCCCCTAAATGTAACAAGACACTCTGCTGTGGCTCTTTCAACCATCATGTCAATTTTGAGGACACATTCGCTGCCTACTGCCATGCCCAGCCCATCCCAGCCCCCTCTCAGCTGCTGCACTGCCCGGCCGGGGTAGAGCCAGACTGTGACATCCAGGATGCGGTGGCACCTCCTTCAGCGACGAACCACCTCACCCTACCTCGCCTCATCTCCTCTGTTAGTGAGACGGGCCTGGATGCCAAACACCTGCTGCGGTGCTGCAACCTCAACTGCTCTTGGATCAGCTTGCTGCCTCCTGGTGCTGGGTCACAGTCCCAAAAACACTTTAGTGGTGAAGAGTGCCGCATCAGTCCCGTTAGCCATTTCAGAACCATAACTCGGGAAGCGGGCACTATGACGGCCCACAAAGAGCTGAGGGATGTCGGGGTGCAGACAGAACATATTGTCGTGCCCCATGTGTTCCCCCAGATCTGCCTGGTAGAGGACAGCAGGACGTCCTGCAGCCAGACTCTCAAGAAGCCATGCGGTGCTCCCAAGTCGCCAGTAAAGGAGGTGAAGTGGGATGCAGAAGGGATGACGTGGGAGGTGTACGGGGCCTCTGTGGACCCGGAGGAGCTGGGCGTGGCCATCCAGAAACACCTGGAGATGCAGATCAAGGAGACAGCGAGCCAGGCGGCCAAGCTGTTGCGTCAGGACACCAATGTCTCTCAACAGGTCGGGAACGCCGGCTGCCAGAGTAAGAGGAGCAGGATGATGAGCTCCATCCCAACCCCCGCCTGCTGCACTCGCAGCACTACAGCTGTAGACTAACGGGACACGGGTACGGCTAGTCTCAGCCCATGGAAGATAGAATAATCTGCATACCAGAACCAATGGAAAAGCTTTTTATGAAATGACATTTAAAGATTTGTGGTTTGAAAAGGGGAAGAAAAAAAATGATGAACTAACAGCGGCGTTATATTTCATCATTTGACATCTAATGGTTCAACGTTTCAACTATTGGAATCATGATTCCTGCAGCTGTGCACTGCCAGTGTTTTCAGAGGGCAGCACTACCAAACCCTCTTAATCCCTGCTTCTCCTCCTCCTCACTCTCCCATCCCCACCACTTTGTGGGTTTGGTGTGCCTCCGCCTGGCTGACTGGGGCTCCACATGGTGTTTGGTCTCTTGAGTGACATGCGCTGGCACATTGCAGGGGATGCTTTATCTTACGTTCCAGGCTACGGCCTCAGGAACAGCCATAGAGTCCAATTCACCCCTTTCTTCACAAAGCATCACCACATGACACTAAAACATCAGCCTTCTGTTGATACGATGCTGGAGAGTGGTGTTTGTGACATGTTGTTTTTAAATGGCACACAGCAGTAACATGGTGAGTACCTGAAGAACAGCAAACCACTGGTCACTTCTCTATCCTGAGGCTGCTGTACTTCATGGCTCTGGCACCAGCTCATAGTCTGCAGCAGTCTTTCCCAAACACTGGGTCGGTTGCAGGAGATTTTATTTAGATCGTCAAATAAATGAACAGAATTTCATCCAGTCTTTTATTTACACATTTCTATATACTGTACACCTTTGAGTGTTTGTAGTATTCCGATAATTAGCCTACTTAAATAATATGAAAGGCTAGCATACCTTTTGTTTGTTTAATTGATGACAGGGGGAAAAGGGTCTATTAACACAACCTAAATGCATTTTGTTGAACTGATGAGAGGAAATGAAAAGAATGACATAGCGAGTTGAGATTTTTCAAACATATAACTTTTCTAAATGTCTGCTTTACCGCTTCAAGATGATGTAGTGTGATGTGGAAAAGACAGTAAGCATTATTAGGACTGTTCATTTATCCACAAATTTGCTTTTCTCACATTTGTTTGACAAATGGGTCCCTAGAAAGCAGGTCTGTGAATCACAGATCTACAATAACACATTAGTATTCATTGTGGGGTGAAATGAACACTGCAGCCTACTTTAATCATGTTTATATGATCCAGACAAGCCTCTCCACTTCCTTGTCCCAACTGTGTAACTGCTGTTAATGTAATACAGCAAAGTATCAGCTGATAAATTGCCCAGTCAAGTATCAGAAACACCGGTAATGGAAAATACATAATTTAGGTGGTATGAAATAAGTAAATCAAAGTGTTTCACTTCATAGAGCAAAGACAGTAGAGCTGACCCGAGCCACGCACTGCACCACTGTGGGACTCATCAGTGTCGTCTGTGAATGAAGCAGACTAAGAAGGAAAGCTGACTGTGCATTAAGTGTCTAACACTGTGAAACACAAGCATGTGCTGCAGTATTCCTCCTGCTGCTGAAGAATCCTGTTTTACAGACTTCTCCGTTCCTGATGCCGCAACGTTTTTATTAGAAAGAAACCCTTGAATAATGAAAGATGTGAAGGGTGAGGTTATCAGCTTTTATTTTGTGTAGAACGTAAAGATGTTTTAGTTTACTATATATATCATACTTCGGTGTACTGTATTTCAATGATTTACAGATGTATCGTCTTCATTTTGTGAAACAGACACTGAATGTATTTCTGCTTTCTTCAGTGATCTTCAGCTCCATGATTCATATTCCCTTTCTGTTTGTTTCCACTTGTGTTTAGTTAAATCCATTGCCAGAGGTTATGACGTCATCAACTCTGTTGAGTCAGTTCAGTGTAAAGCTTTTGCAAACAGAATGGATTAAAGGCAGAGACACACCTAACCGACATCAGAGGACTAAGCGGCGACGAAGGGTGACTATTGTGTCCTTGTGAAAATATTTGTGAAATGGAATGATCAGACGAGATGAAGATGAAAAATGATAGATGAAAAGAGCCTTCTGTGTGTCCTCTTACTCTGATTGGCTTCAGCTGAACAGCCAATCAGAGTCACTTCTCTCACCGACGGGCTCCGCCGCAGATTCAACCGGTTCAATCGGTGGAAAAGCTGCTGCCTGGTGCCGGCGGTGCTCTCCGGCGGCCCGGTGTGTCGGGGCCTGAACTGACGAATAGTTTGTCTGAAGTTTTAATGGACAGCGTGACGTTCTGAGAAATCTGTGGACATTTGGGGAATTATTTTGCCATCTTCCCCCAGATGAGACGATGAATATCAGTTCCGTCTCTTTATGTCCAGTGCAGAGATATAGGTCTAGGAAGTATTTAGCCTAGCTTAGCATAAAGACTGGAGGTAGACTACCAGCCGGTCCATCAAAGGAGAAACGGCTTGCCTGAATGAGGTTGAAGCTGTGACTGATGTTGTGCTCTCTACAAATCAGTTTACAGAGATGAACCTCATATCTGCTCATCTGACTGGCTGAAAAAAAACATCACAATTTTACAGTAGAGCCGACATATAATATGTTCTGTTATGTGTTGTGTTAAACGTTTGTTATGTTACGTTATGAGGAACTACGCTCTCCACCGGTAGAGATGAAGAACGTCTTTGAAACTGAGGAGGCATTGAGCAGGACGGCCTCTTTGACTCACTACTTTCTTTCTGTTTTCTTGGTACTCTGCCTTACACATGATGGCTGCTTTTGAGAATCACTGCAGCATAACCTTTGTTTTGTTTGAATCATATTTCAGGTTCCACACAGGCATTAACGCAGAATGTCGACTGAGTGCTTGACAGTTGAAAGTCTTGTTGTCTAAATTAGTTGGAGCAATTTGAGTGTCCAAATCTTGATGCCAGCAATAAATGACTGAAGCTCTGTGGTGCCTTTGTCTTGATGGATGAGTGCGAATGTCAAAGATTCTCAGACACAAAAATTCCACGAGGTAATGTGAAGTGGCAACAACTTGTGAAATCTGATGCTTTAGTATATAGCTGAAGACATGTTAAGATTTGCACAAAAGCTCATAAATGAGCTGACATGAACAGTAAAAGACCATTACGACTGCTGAGCCTTTCACAATAAAGTCAGTGACACATTCTTACTCCCAGCTCGTCAAATGCCGTCGCTTTGTCACGACCCTTTAGCAACCGTATTCGACGCACCAGGCTTTCAACGAACTCCAATGTAAACCCTCCTGCATGTGACGTAGTATAAGGTGCCCGAGAGTCTGCTAGGCCGGGTGCAGGAGGCAGTGCACCAAGCGTCTGTATTTGACAAGTTATGAGTGAGAATGTGTTGCTTGAAAAGAGAATTGGGTATGAAGGATTCAAGGATCATTTATTGTCATTATGCAACACAGGGATGCACAACCAAATGCAGATGAAGCCTATTTGTAACCCAACAAACACAAGACAAACTAAACACAAACAGTAGTGCATTTTTTAATTTTCATCATCAGGAATGTAGACGCAGCAACAGAAACAATTCTCTGGTCAGATAACATGGCCGACGTCTTCACATTAAGAACTCAACATGAAGAGAACATTGTCCATCAACTGTGACTGTTTGAGCAGCAAGCATCAGGATGTAAACACAGTCCTCCTCTGGTCCACCAGAGTCCTGCTCTCTGTCCTCATGTCCAATCAAGTTCAGCTTGATCCTGGACCACCATGGATCCAGGTCTCTGTGAAGATGGGGACTCAGCAGCCAACGACCTCCCATTGCTTTCATCCATCTTATTTTTCTTCAACCGGACATCAGACAGCCATGAGTATGCTAACTACATGGACTGTAGTTAGCAACCGCTTTTTTAAGATGCGTAACAGGTAATAAAACACAGTTAATACACTGTGATGATGCAGCATGAACAGCACTTCCTGGTGTAAGAAGATGTGGTAAAGGAAGCTCCTGGCTTCCAGCTTCCTTCCTCTGTTGAGAATTCCAGTATTAAACGCATTATAAGTAAGATTAAATAACCCCCCTAGTGATGAGTAGAAGTGTCATAATAATAATAATAATAATAATATGTTAATCACAATATGTTCACAATATTCTTGCTTATAGAAGATATTATGTGTTACAGTATATTAACTAATTGAAGGTATTAAATCATAAAAGTATAGTCACTAAAGGTATTAAAACACTGTAAGAATACGTTAAAGGGTCAGACATGCAGCAGAGTGGAGGATGGGATCAGTGGCCAGGACAACTGACCAGAGGTGGAGTCAAGACAGATGTTTTGCAAGGAGCAAAGCTGTTTCGCTAAGGGATCGATCCAGGGAGGAGACAGAATTCAAATGGAGCCAGTCACGGATGGCCACGGAGGGTCAGTCCGGTGATTTATGACTGTTTGGACATATAAGACACTGTTCTGAGAGAATTCCTCAGACCACATCCGCCCTCGCTTTTCAGAAGTGGGATGCGTGTGTGTGATCTCTGTTCTCGAGAATATTACTATTGATAGTTAATGCAGCTTATAAGTGAATTTCATATAGTACATTAAATATTGTTGTTAATTTTTGAACCGGTTCCAGCTCATTTTTCCACTGTGTGCGCACTGTAAGAAGTTCGCAGCAGGGGAGGGGTCCTGCGGCCTCGCAGCTCTTCATCCTTTGTTTCCAGACCCAACAAATGGTGACTTCCCGACGTGATATTTTTACTGGAAAACGACTGGATGAGGACACTAACCACGATACTTTCAGGCGCCAAAGACATAAGGGTAAGGTGGAACCTTTTTAATAAAACTCCACATATAGGTAGATATAGGAAAACTTAGAGACAGTATCGTGGCCAGTACCTCTGAAAGCCTGACAAAGGAGCGAGCCGCAGCAAGCCGGTAACGTGTATTGATTTTGAAGTAGCTGGATTACTGTATGAAACACACTTGCAAGCTGGATTAGGAACACGTGTATTTTGGCTACGCGCTGTTCTTTGTTGCGAAATCCTACCGGTAAGGTCCACGATAACCGTTACGTCTTAGACGTCAGCAGTGATCAAGCTGTACTAGCAGCAGAAGCTACAGAGCTACGTGCTACGAAGGGATATACCCCGAGAGCTAGAAGGCTGAGCTAAGGAAGCTCTAAGAAAGTATTGTCGTGTGAATTAAACTTAAGCATGTATTGCGGGTGAGTACGTGTAATTAACGACGGTTGTTCCATAGTCTCACGTTGCCGTCATGTGTTTGATGAACCGACTCTTAACGGGAGGGTATAAATTGATACAAGCTTAGAAGCTAACAGAACTAGGTTGCGTTCTAGAATCGAGCTCTGCGCCGACAGACTGATTACTACGAAACGCTATAATTAACTGAGTTCAGGGGAATATAATCTGGGGTGGGTAAACTAGGTAATGAGTGGGTAATCATACATTGTAATCACGGTGTATTTTGGTATGAATGCGACATAGCGCTGTGAGAAATCGCTTTGCTGTGTGGGGTGAATGTAGCGAAAGCTGTCGGCTGCTTTGTGCTTAGCCTAGATTACTAGATAAAAAAAAACGATCATAAAATAACCAGTGCATATGGAAAAGCCGAGCTCGGTCTAGCATAAATAACGTGGGTGAATGCGGCATGGTTAACAGTTACAACTACGGTGCTTTGTCGGTCTGTTGACGACTCATTTTCGCCGGTTAGCTTAGCCGCTAATAGCATTAGCCCTTTGTTCGTAAATTCGCGCGGATTTTGACCATACTTCCGGTGACTGAAAACCAACGAAGAAGAAGGATAGACAACTCTGCCACCTATCGGTTGGAGGAGTAATTGCTTGATAATTACAGAAAACTCCATTACCCAGAAAACCTAGAGGCGAAATTGTCTTAGAACTACAAGACACTCATGTCATCCGTGGAATAGTAGATGCATTGCAATACTTTGAGTTTTTGGTGATAAACTTGTAATATCATTGTTTGAGACTCTAATCTTACAACTTGCAGTTTGACTTTAATGGTTAATTCTAGTTTAATTCAGTATTCTAATTGCCATTGATAACTTTTTAGTTTAATTCAGTAGTTTAACTCCCAGTTTCAATTCAATTTTATCCTAAAATTGTTAGTTTTGATTCAATATTTTAACTTGCAGAGTTGATATTGATTTTGAATCCGACATTTGTAATTTTTGAGCTGAATTAAATTTTAATTCAGAATTTAATTCCATAATTTTTAGTTTTGCAATTTTAATTGTGAAAAAAGTTGTTTTCACAGGTGGAGAACACAGAGGCATTTGCAGACAGGAGAAAGCAGTCTCCTATCATATCACAAGTAGCTGGCTGTGAATGAGGTCCAAAGGTGTCAGTGGTACTGACCAGTAAGGTGGACTGGACCATGGGAGATTCATTTTATAGACAAGTTACATCCATGACATAAATTTACCAAGGGGGGTGTCTAATGAATTTAAAGCCAGTAATCACACAGCAGCAGATTTAGAATCTGTTTTTTTTTCCTGAAGGTTGTCAATTAATAAAATTGTCAATTAGACCAATTACACATAGTATAACCAGTAACATTTTGTAAACTTCACTCGTGACACCATAGCAGGACTTCACGAGCCGTAGATATGACTAGTTTAGTAGTAGTTTAAGAACCTGGTAGAACATATAGCATTAAATATGATTCTAGCAGGGTTGTAGGATGTTAGGATTTGCATGTTGAACTTTCATTCCAGACAGAGCAGCTCCTGATCATCACTGGGATGCTGATGGACCTGATTGAGTCCAGATGGACTTCTGAAAACATCCGGTGAGATACTGATAATTTGGAAAATTATTCTGGGTGATTGTTCACTGTATTAGGAAATATAATTTTTGTCAACTGGAAAAGATACAGACAAAGCTTCTCAGAATTCTTCTCTATCCCTCATTTCGCAGGATGGATCCAGAACTCGACGCAGCACCTCCACCACCTCCCCCACCTGATCCTCTCTGTCTGCTGCTGCTTCCCTTGCATGTGTGAACTTCTACAGACATAGGGCAATCAGTTAGAGTCGTGGTTCTGTCATACATTGAATGTGTTGTAATTCACTATCCTGTTCCATGACATTATTGCACCTCTGTCCATTCTGGGAGAGGGATCCCTCCTCTATTGCTATCGCACAGGTTTCTTCCTTTTTCTTCCCCGAAAAAGGGTTTTTTTGGGGAGTTTTTTCCTGTTCTGATAAGAGGGTGTCAACTGTGTACATATTGTAAAGCCCTCTGAGGCAAATTTGTAATTTGTGATTTTGGGCTATACAAAAATGCATTGAATTGAATGATGTTTACGAACTTGAACTGTAAGCTTCTGTTTAGTTGAGGAAATTCACCCTCGGCCCATAAAGGACCATTAGAGAGGGATTGTTTTTCCTGTCATTTTTTGAACACACTATGAATGGTGTGTTAGGGGGGTATTGTTGAGAATTCCAGTATTAAACGCATTATAAGTAAGATTAAATAACCCCCCTGGTGATGAGTAGAAGTGTCATAATAATAATAATAATAATAATATGTTAATCACAATATGTTCACAATATTCTTGCTTATAGAAGATATTATGTGTTACAGTATATTAACTAATTGAAGGTATTAAACCATAAAAGTATAGTCACTAAAGGTATTAAAACACTGTAAGAATACGTTAAAGGGTCAGACATGCAGCAGAGTGGAGGATGGGATCAGTGGCCAGGACAACTGACCAGAGGTGGAGTCAAGACAGATGTTTTGCAAGGAGCAAAGCTGTTTCGCTAAGGGATCGATCCAGGGAGGAGACAGAATTCAAATGGAGCCAGTCACGGATGGCCACGGAGGGTCAGTCCGGTGATTTATGACTGTTTGGACATATAAGACACTGTTCTGAGAGAATTCCTCAGACCACATCCGCCCTCGCTTTTCAGAAGTGGGATGCGTGTGTGTGATCTCTGTTCTCGAGAATATTACTATTGATAGTTAATGCAGCTTATAAGTGAATTTCATATAGTACATTAAATATTGTTGTTAATTTTTGAACCGGTTCCAGCTCATTTTTCCACTGTGTGCGCACTGTAAGAAGTTCGCAGCAGGGGAGGGGTCCTGCGGCCTCGCAGCTCTTCATCCTTTGTTTCCAGACCCAACACCTCTCACTGCCTCCATGTCTCTCAACATGCCGTTCTGCCCCACTTCTTTCGTCCTGGTCCACACTTGACAATCAACAGCCATTCCGATTGGGCTGGGAAGCCTCGACAGCCGTTCTCCACAGGAAAAAACATTGCCTGTCTTGTCCTTACACTTAAACGAAGGACTGGTACTTCAATGGGCCGCTTCACAACCCTTCTCAGGGTACTGTCAGCTCAACCAGAATAAATTTCCGGTCCTTAGTTGGCTACAATACAATGTCCGGATGGAAGGTTGTGTGGCAGCCTGCTTCCCTCTTAAAGTTATGTTTTGCACCCCGGACTGTTTGTGTACCAGTGTCCCTTTCTGACTATTGAGTTTGCAGTAAGGGTCCTCTCTCAGCCCCCACGTGTGCATATGTGATGGCGAAGGACGGGTATCGTACACGGATCCGAAGAGGAAGGAAATACGGAAGCGCTTCAGTCTCCACAGCTCTGACCATGTGATCTTGTGCTTGAGCATATCCCATTTCAACCAGGCACCTTGGGACTGAGAGTAGGAGTCCGATAACGTTGACTAGGGTGTTGAAGAATAAGAGAGGAGATGTGGAACCGGCCAAAGTGCTTTATATAATTCTATTAAAATGAAACAGATTTTAACATGGTGTTTAGATCTACAGCAAATAGCCTATGCATCGCTGAAAAAGGTGCAGAGTTTGAGAAAACAATTGATGAATTTGGAAAAGGAGCCAAGAACAAGAACCCCAATAATATAACTTAAAAACAGAAATGAAGAGTTCAGGCTAGTTAAGCACAGATTAACAGAAAGGTAGCAGAAGCAGTGGGAGAGCAGAGAGATGTTTTATAGAAGTCTCTACTGACTCAGAAGCTGCAACCTTCGGTCATGCAGATCAATTATAGACGTCATTCCTCGAACCAACACTGTTTTTGGTGAAAGTTTTTGGACCATCATACTGTTGTGAGCTATAGAGACAAACAATACTTTTTTACAACAATACAATAATATCCAGATTAACATTACAGAACTAAAGAGCACATTATTTAAAATATGCAAACATTACAATTAACATGTGCCTTTTGTGGAGGAGAAGAAACATCAGATCATATATATTTCACAGAGATGAGAGTTTTATGGATTATCCCACTCCATACCGGTTGGTGTCAGTAATGCACCATGTGACCACTTGTGAAGCATTCAAAGCTGGAGCGGAAATGTGGGCGGAGCTTAGCAGAGTATTGGGAAAATGGCGGCGACCATGAGCAACGTGGAAGAAATTCGGAGTCGAGTAATACTGGGGGAATATAACATAACGAATGTAAGTCCGTTTTTATTGGTTTTATGACAACATTATCTGCTAGTTGCGGCGTCCAGGTTCCTCTGAGCTGCTGCACGGACCCGCTCAGTCACCTCACGAGAGCGGAACACGTAACGTTACTGCCGCCAGATAACACTGAAGACATTAGTCTGCAGAATGTTCATAAAACAACCACATCAGCCTGCTGATCCTGGCCTTTAGGTACCAATGAGACCTGAATTATCAAAGACCAGCACAAAACAAACAACCCACAATTAGATTATCTGTATAACATCATCAGCCCTGTCGCTCAGCTAAGATGAGGCGAACAGTTTGCAACCACAAGTCTACCGCACTCACCCAGGTTCTCTGTCACTGTCTAAAGAGCTCCTCTTTTAGCCCAGAATCCCTGGTTCAGCTCCAAGACGATGCACTATTCAATTAGCTCTAAGAAACCAACAGATACAAATGACTGTTCCGTTGTGGATGTCCAGCCTTCAAACCATCAGGGACTGCCAATATACTGTGATTACTGAATTTATTAAATAGTTGTTCTCTCTCTGACTTTATTGGTCGTAACATTACTTTTTACTGAAAACATGACTTCTCAGGTGGCATGTGCGTTGAATGAGCAGAACACTTTGAACGTGAGCAGAAGTCTTGCTGATACACACATGAATTATTAAAGTCAATGATACATGAATGAATTCATGTATCATTGAGGCGGTGGTGGGCCGTGCATTTTATACCTCGGCTCAACCATCGGACCTCTGTGTAGTACAGCACATCTCCGTGCGCAGACTCCAGTTCAGACAGGAATTCTTGGAACTGCCTGTGTTTAAGTCCCTTTGCTCTGATGAAGTTTATGCATGACACCACAACCTTCATGACAGAATGCCACGTCAACACTTTGCAGCACAGTGCTTGCTGGTGAATTAGGCAGTGGACTTGTCGCGGGGCGGTGAGACCCCGTTCTTCCATCTCCCGGTTCATGCGTCCTATTAGACCCCGAGACACGCCCACCATACTAGGAGCCCCGTCAGTCGTGATGCTGGCCAGCTTTGACCAGTCCAGCCAGGTCCAACTCTTCCATGGTTTGGCACACTTTGCCGAAAATATCCTCCCCCGTCGTAGTCCCTTTGAGACTTTGGAGGGCTGCCAGCTCCTCACACATCTCAAAGTTTGCGCTAACTCCACAAATAAAAATGAGCAGCTGCGCTGTGTCCTGCACATCCGTGCTCTCATCCAGTGCGAATGAAAAAAAGTCAAATTCTTTCGTCTTCTGCTGCAGCTGGGCATATACATTACCCCCGATTTCTTCAATGCGTCTGGTGATTGTACTCGCCGACAGACTCACGGCATTAAAGACATCTTTCTTCTTGGGACACACCTCCTCCGCGACAGCATTCATACATTTCTTGACAAACTCTCAATCAGTGAGAGGTTTACCGCTGCTTGCTATCAGTTGAGCAACCTGAAAGCTGGCCCGAACGGATGACTGGTTCAGCTGAGCTTGGCATATAAATATGTTCTGCTGAGCTAACAGTCCACTTTTTACCTTTGAGAGTTTGTCTGCTCGCATTTGGCCTTGCAAGCCATCATACTTGTCTTTGTGACGGGATTCATAGTGTCGGCGCAGGTTGTATTCTTTGAATACCGCCACCACCTCTTGACAAATGAGACAAACAGCCTTTTCTTTGCATTGAACAAAAAAATAATCGTTTGTCCACTGCAGGTTAAATACCCTGCATTCTGACTCAATTTTTCTCTTACCTAACCTTTTCGCCATTATTCCGTTCTCTCTTTGACAGGGGCGGGTCTAGGATTATTTTTTTTTCGTATTTCTTTTTTAAATTTTTTTTTTATGAAGTTTTTTCAGGGGGCCGGGCCAAATGTGGAGGCGGGCCGTATCCGGCCCACGGGCCGTAGTTTGGGGACTACTGACTTAAACACTTTAACTCAAACTTAACTTTAACACTTTAACTCAAACTTAACTTTAACTTTAACACTTTAACTTTAACACTTTAACTTTAACACTTTAACTTTAACACTTTAACACTTTAACACTTTAACACTTTAACACTTTAACACATTAACTTTGCGCGGAGTATATAGACTTCTGCCACTTCACATGTCTTCTTGTTGCTGTGCACCGACTAAATGTGTCCTCAGAGCAACATTGGACGTAACAATGGTTCCTATCACACATTAAACCAAACAAAAATCCATATTCATAAAAACAAGTTGTACAAATAAAAATATATAAACAAGCATATTAAAGCTACTGCAGATGTAAAAACAAACAGTTCACTTACCAGAGCTGCTGTTCACTATTTAAAGACAACGTGCATCCTCCTTTCTTTGTTAATAAAGAGTTTAATCTCACGGTTGTTCAGTACATCCGTGTGTTTTAGTTCCAGTAAGAAGTCCTTCTCCATTCATGGATGCCAGTGAAGACAGTCGAGCCTCCCCAGTTGTATTTCTTGAAAACGTTTTAATGCGTTTGAGGCTGAAAATGTCCGCTCGACAGAGGCAGCAGATTTTGGGATTATCACCACGCAACATGTCAGGCTAGCCCACTGACCAATCACGTAGTTGTAGGCCAGCTAGCAGCTCTGACACGTCAAAGAATACGCCCAACATGTCAAACTAAAGATCTGATTGGTTGAACACTATGACAATCAACAATATCGTCCCCATTCACTTAAACTGCACATGGATTCACTTGAGAGTCTGCAGGCCTCTGGCTCTGTTCTACCTAGAGACACAGAGGTGAGATCTGATTGGATGAAAGCTCTACTTAAAACAAGCTGCACTGGAAGCAGAGCAACTGAGGAAGACAGGAGCTGTGCAATGAGAAAATAAGATAATGGGAAAAATATTTTTATAAATTATAATGCATGTAGTGTATTTAAGAAAAAATATTAAATTATAAAATAGATATAGCTTTGTGATTCTGTTTAGACCAGCAGAGAAGGCCTTGCAGGCCCTGGCGGCCCGCCACTGCATTGAGGTGCCTCATTTAAAGACACAAACCAGGACTCCGCAGAGATTAGAATAAATGAGAGGATTTGATCGACAGGAGAATAAATATGTGAAAGATGAGAGCTCTACTGCATTATGTTCAGCTCTATTTTCATATGTTAAAGCATCACCTACATTTTCTTCAGACGTTTCCTTTACATAAATATCGACATTTCCAACATACAATTGGATGTTTATGAGACCAGTGCATACATATAGTTAACTTCTTCTGCTTATTGATTGGATGATTTGTTGCCTTTAGGTTCATACATCAGATTACCCTGGCAACTACCCTGGATATGATGACACCTGGGATATGCAGAAATTTCAAAAGGTACATTTGAGTTATTTCGGACCTGCGGGTGGCTGCTGGTGATGGGTGAAGTGTGGTCAATGGTCAAACTGAAACATCATTTCATGCTTTATGTCCAGAAAGAACTAATGAAGTTACTACTGTCAGTGTGTTTTCGGTCAGACTTGGACTGCTTTGATCCAATGAGCACTCCAACCGGTGTGTGATTAAATGCAGATGTTTTCTCCGTTTGCAGAACTTCAGAATTGACGTTGTGCATCTGGATGAGAGCAGTATGGAGTTTGACATGGTGGGGATAGATGCAGCCATCGCCAACGCCTTCAGAAGGATCTTACTAGCAGAGGTAGGACAAGTCTTTCTAGGTCTACATCGGACCCTTTCTAGTGACTTTCGTTTCCGTCCTAATGTGAAGAAATTGTACATTTCGTAGCAGTTTCTGAAGAGAAAGGAGTCTTGGAAATGTTCATTTCATGCAAGTTGCATTATTGTTGGTTGTAGGTGCCGACCATGGCTATAGAGAAGGTGTTCATCTACAACAACACGTCCATCGTTCAGGATGAAGTCCTGGCCCACAGATTGGGCCTGGTCCCCATCAAAGCCGACCCTCGTCTGTTTGAGTACCGGAGTGCTGGTAAAGCTTCACTCACCCATGTAACAGGAGAGCCCAGGGCTCCCTTCTACTCTGCTGCACTGGTCCACTGCAGAAGCCGTTTGAGGAGGTTTGGGGTTGGATAGTCATGATCCTCTTTTGAATCTGAATCTTTTCTATCACTTGTGGAATGTAATTCAGTTCAACTTTCAACATTGGAGAGTAACTGAAGTAAAGACAAAAAAGCTCAAAGATTGAGTTGGTGTGTAATCCATAGTACAGGATAACACAGTTGTGTCTCATCACACACACGGCAGACACACAGCAAACAACCTCCCAGTAAACCTACCTCAAGGTAGTGATGCGTTAAACATGCCCCGGATTATTAAAGATTAATAGCTTCTGATGTTACTGGTGCTGTAAATCGGTACCTTTTCATGTGTGGGTGTACTTTAATATGCTGAGAGACGGTGTTGAAGTGAACCAGGTGAAGTCAAGATGACGACAACTATGATCGCTGTTAAATATATAAACGTTGGCCAACACTTTATCAGTACATCTGTTCAACAGGCATGAACGTGTAACGTGTTCTCTTATGTCTGTTCTTATTGATTATCATTTATAAACTTCACTCAGGAATGTTATTTATTTAGTTAACATTTGTTTCCAGTGATATATTGATTACTTTATGTTGTGACTTTGCTTTTGTAAATATTACTGTTGATGCTCTTGAACCAATATTTTGTTCTATCTAAGTTATAAATAACTCTAATTCTGTTCTGAATCTATTTGTTTTTTAAAAGAAGATCATTTAGTCATGAAGAAGTGAGTATTGATAAAAGTAGCTCTTGTAGTAATACAATCCTAAAGATGCCAGCGTAGTTCTCTACATGCTTGGGAAGGGAGGGGTTTGTTGTTGGTTGCAATCTGAAACTCGCCACTAGATGTCACTAAATCTCACACACTGTTCCTTTAAGAGTAACCAATACGGCAACATCAATACAAGAATCTGAATCTGACTCCAAACTTGAGGGGAATGGTTTCACTATGTGGGACACAGCGTTACTAATTCATAGTATTCCATTACATCATCATTACAGATATTAAGCAACCAGTTAAAATTCAAAGCTATTATCATTAAATAACAACCATGATCAATGAAAAAGGAAATATATGATGCGTCAAGACAACACCATGAAATCACTTCAACAGAATGGTGTCAAACTGCAGTTGAATCAGATTGTATCAAATGGTTCCATCGGTGCATCGACCACATGTGGAGATCCATATTGAACCGTCTTGAGAGGGAAGGTAACACCCCCGGTTCTGCTCTGTTTATTCCAGGTGAAGAGTCTGCCGAGGAGGAAGGTTCAGAAATAGACACAATTCAGCTGCAGCTGAAGATTAAATGCAGCAGGAACCCCAGAGCCAGCAAGGACTCCGCTGACCCCCGAGAGCTGTACCTCAACCACATGGGTAGGTGTCAGGTGACACCAAGTGAATGAGCAATTGCTGGTGATGTTTGCAGATACAGACTCACAACCAGCAGCTGACACCAGACCACACACACAAATGAGTGATTGTTGAAAATGTTCAGTTGAGGAAGGACATTTTCCAAGTCTGAACGAGCATCCAACACTAACGGGATTATCTTGTCCTCCCCTGTCCCGTGCTGTCTTGTCTCAGTTTATTCCAGGGACATCACGTGGGTCCCGATTGGGAACCAGGCAGACGTCTTTGCAGACGCAGTCATCGGACCGGTGCACGACGACATCCTGATAGCTCAGCTCCGGCCGGGACAGGAGCTGGACGTCATCATGCACTGTGTCAAAGGAGTGGGTAAGAGCTTCTGAGTGAGCTCAGTGTACACACTACAGATCTGGGGAAGGAACACGGGCATTTCTATTTATGCTTTTATTAAGTACCTTTATTTTTCTGACCTATGTGTTCCCAGATCAAAAATTACTTGAGTATGACGATTGATTCTTGACCTGAGATCAGTGTTGGGCCCGATGAAATCCTCCTCCTTTTCTGAATTCTGAATGTTTTGCGATTGAAGCACATTCTGCCATCAGAAAGTGTCAAATCCATGTGGTGGATGAATAAAAGCAATTTATCATAAAATATAATGAATATCAATTAATTTGGTGCAACACAACCCCTCCCCCAAGTTTCTCCTCAACACGTGTCTTGCGCTCTCATTGGCTGTAGCTCCCTGACAGGTCAAATGTCAGCTTGCTAGGTGATGCATGGGTGAGCCTCTCTGCTCTGGTCTTTGAACTGCAGTCGCCGAGCCAACAGCGGTTTGCGTCTGATCTGGGACGGGGAATGGGGCTCTGCAAGTGATCTGTGTGTGCATGAGTGTGACACCAAAGTATAGCAGCATACTTTTTCCTCTTTTTTTTTTTTTTTTTGCCTTAGGTGCTCTGAAAAAACACTTATAATGTTACAATGTTTACTGAGGTAATAAATCAAGAGAGAAGTAGAGTCATTTTCTCATAGACTTCTAGACAACCAGAGGAGTCGTCCCCTGGTGGACACTAGAGAGAATGCAGCTTTAACACATGAAGCTTTGGCTTCACTTTTCAGAACCAGAGGTTGCCGCCTGACCCAGAAACCCTTACATTTTCTAGTCGGTATTTCCTGCTGCCTGATACTGAAGTGTGTTTTTTGTTCAGGTAAGGACCATGCTAAGTTCTCTCCAGTGGCCACAGCCAGTTACCGCCTCCTCCCGGACATCACCCTGCTGGAGCCGGTGGAGGGAGAGAAGGCAGAACGCTTAAAGCGCTGCTTCTCACGAGGAGTTATAGACATACAAGATGTTGATGGTAAGAGAGAACTAACCTCACAAACCTGAGTACATGACGAAACAACTTAATACTGTAAATCTGTTGGTCTGAGGACAGAACTCTGCAAGCATGCAGCACATTGCCACATGTTGTCCTTCATCTAGGGTGAGGCTTTTTAACAGATATAGGTGTACACTACGTTAAGGAAGGGTTCAGTGAAACATAGGAAGAAATCGGATACGCTTCCAGTTACAATAATGCATTTCATCATTTTTATGACATAGGTGTCCACTGTATGTGCCCAAGCCAGAATGGAAAGATGTTAGGATGGCAGAGGACTTCAATTCTTGTTCAGTCTGTTGAGTCCCTGAAGTCTTTAAGTGCAGCCATCTGACTTCTTGCGTTCCCCTTCTCAGGGAAAAAGGTTGCCAAAGTAGTGAACAGTCGCTTGGATACATGCAGCAGAGAGTTCCTCCGACATGACGACCTGAAGAATGCTGTGAAGCTTGGAAGACTTCGAGACCATTTCATCTGTAAGTTCATAGACCTTGTTCATGCGTTCAGACTCTGCAGCACCAAACAAATCCAAGTGAATGAGAACAAGTCAGAGGTCACCTTAACTCTCATCCTACCAACATGAGGAGCTCACAGGGTCTACCACTGAAGAAGGATCGAGTGTAAGAGTCACCATCATAGCAACATGTCCTCAAAACATCATTAGTTGTGTATGTAATGTCATCTGAAGGAAAAGAAGCAGATCATTCTTATTTCAGGAAAGCTCCTCCTCACCTGCTAGTGTGTGATGCTGTCAGTCAGGACCCATGGCAAACATGAACTCAGTAAATAGTTCCACCTGATAGAACTGCGCTGCTCTGGGCTCTTGTAAAACACTTTTTTGAGCTGTAGGGTGAATATGAAGCTGCCACCAGGAGACAGCTTAGCATAGAGACTGGAGCTCTGACTGAAGATAATCAACATGTTCTATTTGTTCAGTCCGTAAAAAGACCAAAGTGTCGAGGTGTTGAGGTTTGACATGATCAGTCCAGGCCGTTCCACATTAGAGCGGTTCTCACGTTTCCATTGCCAGAAGTTGTGGACAGTACCTGGGACTTTTTTACCCGCTTACTGATTGGTCAGACCACCGTCACTAGCTCGACACAGAACATTCTGCACAAACCTGCCGTTTCTAAATAACCATCAATGTACACATCGCAATATTAATCTTACTCTTTGGATTGTTCTTTTAAAAGATATCTGTTGTGATGGAATAGCAGTTTATTACTGTAGTTCTACTGTATATCAGTTGATGGAGCTCTTCTCTCATACAGTTACCGTGGAGTCCACTGGCATCCTGCCTCCAGATGTCCTGGTCACAGAGGCCATCAAAGTCCTCATGGTCAAGTGCCAGAGGTTTCTCAATGAACTGGACTCGACTGACCTGGAGTAAAGTGCTGACTGAGCATGCTCAGAACCAGCACAGAGGATATGAAACATGCCATCCACGTGTCTCTGAGGGCTTGTGTGGTTGATTTTGTGCTCTGTGGCTCTGTTGATAAAACCCATTCTGAATGTTCAAAAAGCAGAATTTGCCATGGTGGTTTGACTTTCTTGTAAGTATGTACATACGGCTGTCTCCAGTATCTTGATTCTCAAATAAACATGCTGAATCAAACAAACATCACCAGTAATATCTACATGCCCAGATATGCACTTGAGCTTTCTGTATGGATTTTGACCCATGAAAATGTATTATTATATATATTGGGGGTGATTGTGGCTCAGTGATTGACCGGGTCGTCCTTCAGTGAGAGTATTGGCGGTTCGATCCCCGTCTCCGCTAGTTCATGTTGACGTTTCCTCGGGCAAGACACTTAACCCCAAATTGGTCCTGCAGGCTGTTCCTGTTCATGGATATGGATGTTGGTCCTGATGGGCAAGGGGCGCCTGTCATCAGTGTATGAATGCGTGTGAATGGACATGTAGTGTTAAAGCACTTTGAGTGGTCGGAAGACTAGAAAATAACTATACAGTGCAGTCCATTTACCATTATTATGAACGTACTAGTGGACCAACAGTATATATAGTTTTAATATAAAATCAATAAAGATGACTTTATTATGATGAATTCATAGATGTGACTATTCTACATCAGTGTGATCTCTGGTTGCCTTTTTGTTTGCTGCCAACGTAACTTCAAACAGCAATGTCCTCCATCCTGTTCCATAGAATGATACTATTTCATATCTTATTTACAGCAGCACATGTATATGAACACGCTATGTATGCACAGTATGAAATGGGCTGCTTGAAGTATTGTGTTCAGGCCCACTCGGTGTATGAGCTGAGCCAACACTGTATTATCAGATATACCGTGTATATATGTTCTGCTGCAGTACTTTATACCAACAATATCTACGTTAAAGAACTTCTCAATCACTCTGACAACACCCTACACTTAATGACAAGATAACAAAATAACAGTGAACTCAACAGGATGAAAAAGAGATTGTGCTGGTGAGATTAAGCAGCCCACAATGTGTTTATGAAGGCTATGATGAGGGAATAAAAGCATAAATAAGAGCTATTATCCACAGTGATGCACTTCATGGTTGGTAACGGGCATACGTCTTGAGTGAAAACACATTTTGCAACATAAACCGTTAAAGCTTGAGATGTCTTTGTGGCAAAGAAAGCTATAGACCTTGTATAGATTGTGTACATTTAGATAAACGACACAATATGAGTGACAACATATTGATCAGAAGCTGTAGGTCTGGTGTGCTCCATCACCACTTCATATGGCTGGTTTCAGGTCAGTATACACTCTAGAAAACAGTTGAATATTACATTCCATTTCTCCCAACTGATTCCCCTAAATACACACTGGACCATTAGCCCCATAATAATGCATCATTATGTATTGTTGATTTATATTTTGTATTAATAATCTAAATCTACAAAGTAGCTAAAGCTGTCGAATAAATGTGTTGTCGTAAAACGTCCAGGGTTTGCCTCCAGAGTAGAGGAGTGGGGGCAGTAGGGGGCTTATATTCCTTTCCTGGGGTGTTGGACCCTGTAAATGCTCCACATGGGACAAAGGACAGGACTTAGAAATCCATCACCTAATTCAGCACCATGGATTTATTAATACACACCCCATTTAAATAAATACACATTAATCAGTACCTAGCTGTTTCTGGGAAGCTTCTGAAACGTGCTGCGGTGCGTTTGGTGGAATCATGGGGATTGTGTGGAAGGGCCACAATCAGTTCCAAGGGCAAGATCCTCAGTCAAAAGAATCAATGCGTGATACTGGAAATACTCAAGAACGAGTACCTCAAAATTCTACTTAAGTACAACTGTAAGCTATCAAAAAGACCATGTTTTGGTTGACAGGTTGTGAGCAATTTCTCAATTTATAATAAAGTGTTACGTACACAGGGCAGTGTGTGGCCATGGCGTCAATCATTCTGGAAAGTGTAGTTTGCTACAATGTTAGGGTGATTTTACTTGGGTTACCAAAAAATAATCAAACTATAAGGTCAGTGAGCGAGACAATGCACTTGTTCAGAAACAAAATATTTCTGTTGCTCTGTTGCTGGAAAAAAGATCTTGGATCAAGAAATGTTTTTTCTTCTTTTGCTAGTTAGAGTCTCAGGTTTGTCAAATAAACTGATATCAACATCTTTTTTATGGAACTAAGTCTAATTTATTCAATAGGATTTCCACTGAATCAAGTCCCCTGAAAGGTTTCCCTCTCTTCTTCTGTCAACACCACTTGGCACGCTCGCCAGCTTCTCTTTGGAGCGTCACTTCCGTCTCCTCCTTAGCGAAGCAAGATGGCGGCCGTCGTAGAGAGAGTTGATGGATGTGTTGGGTCCTTGGACTCAGACGCGGCGTCGCCGAGACAGTCCAGCCCTCCACCGGACCAGCCGCACCAGAACAACCCGCTGTTGGGACTGCCCATTGTGGCCATTGAGACCGTTCTGAATTTCCTGTCTTACGATGAAATCAGCCTGCTGCGCTCGGTAAGAACAAAAACAAGCCGACTAGAAGGTGAACAAAGCTAACGCTAGCCACATGCACTTACCTTTGGATGCTAGTTATGTAAACTCTACGTAGAAATAAGTGTGGATAGTATTTAAAGCCAGTTTTGAATGTGCAGCCGTCTGACTGCAGCCATGGCCCGCAGTGGTTAGTGCACTGTTGGCTAATCTGCAGCACAGCCTAGCTGAGCAGACACGGAGTGCACGGCTCACCACCAACACACCAAGAGAGGAATGTTCAATTGTTAATAAGAGATTCGAACCGAACTCTTTAGATGCGTGTACTCCTGTTTTGGTGTCCCTGCAGTTCAGACATTGCCGGCCCCTTTGAGATAAGTTCTTTCGTGAGGTTAGCTGGAAATCATTCACTCGTCAGTTTGCACACTGGTCTGCTTTTCACTGCAGCTCTTCGCAGCCCCTCACCTAATTCTGCTACGGTCACGTGCACAGTTAGAGCTTTGGACGAGGCGTCAGGTCCTCAAGGTCACGCAGCTTAGTTGCAGCAGTTGTGTTCCTTTAATACGTGTTATTGCTGTGCAACATTTCCAGCCACAGTCCCTGCCTTTCTTGTAATTCTGTGTTGCATGGGCGGATCAAGAGCAAATGGGCCCCTGGGCAAAGCCAGGGTACAGGCCCCATGCTCCACATTATTCATGACTGTGTCCATGTTTGTGGCTGGTAATTTGCAGGTTTACTGAAAGTTATGTTGTTGGTTTAAATCATGGATTGTATACAGGCGAGTGGAGCCAATGCGGATGTGTCTTAAAACCTGTAATCTCTCTACTGACCAGGTCAGAGACCTCTGGTTGCAAAAAAAAGTCAGATTGTACAGAAGTCTATGAGAAAATGACTCTACTTCTTTCTGATTTATTACCTCAGTAAACATGAGTTTATGGTCTCAATCTCTAGTTTCAAGTCTTCAATACAGCATGATGTTCATTTCGTACATTATGGTCCATTTAGAGTCAAACAGACCATAAAGCAGGGGATGCTTTAGGGCGGGGCTACTGTGATTGACAGGTCTCTACCAGAGACGTATACAGCTATCCTCTACTCCTCCGAATTCCAAATATGGTAAATTCCATTAACTATTTGCAACAAGGCAAAATGGCGACTGCTGTAATCACAAAGATGGCGACGGCAGAATTGCCAAACTCGAGGCATCAAAAACAGCAGTCTACAAACAAATATGTAATAAACCCGCTCCCTTCACATGAGCAGATGGGACATGGGACAAACTATCAAGTACATGTCAAATACATTTTCCCCAATGATGGTTTGTCATTTTAAATAGTTTGTATCACTCTGTGTGTTCAAGTGTGAATCTTCTTTGCTTTTAAGTTGTTTTTTAATGCTCTGCAAGGGGGGTGTGACCTCATGATTGACAGCTGAAGTAGTAGTCGTAGAGGACGTCGTGTGTGTTTAATATCAGTGTCAGCAGACACGCACATGATGTTTAATGAATAACGAGTAATAGAACATGCGTCAGTTTGATCATACATTTATCTATAGAGATATTATGGTTAGTTTCTTTCTGGCCAAACAGCCACTGTGGTGCTAACGTAGCAGCTAGGTGGCTCACACTAACAAGCTGTTGCTGTGTTTGGCTCACGATTGGCTCAGCAGGTGTGTGGGCAGAACCTCGATGCCGTGACTCCACCCCACCCTCAATCACTGCTGCGCAGACACTGGCTCTATATGATGTCAAAATCTCAAGATTGCAGCTCCTGTCTCTGGAATATTTTGGCGGCCCCAGCACTAATATCATCCTTACTTTTGGCTGAGTCCTGGGACTCTTGCGTAGGGGCAGTCTGACCTTTTTGGATGCCTGGGCCTGTGTTTCTCATAGACTTCTATACAACCAGAGGAGTTGCCCCCTGGTGGTCAGTAGAGAGAATGCAGGTTTTAAGAAAGTTCCCACATCGGCTTCACTCGGCAGAACCGGAGGTAGCCGCCTGGTAAGAACCCTAACTAGGCAGACGTCTTGCTGCTGAAGTGGCCTTGAAAAAGATGCCAAGCTCTACAGTAGATTGCTGCTGGAAGCAGAAGTGCAACTTTGTGTCATAAATGAACATACTCCTAAAACGGAGCACCTGTTGTTCACCTGTTTTATGTTGTCTGTCTTCTCCAGGTGTGTAAGCGTATGGATGCGATCTGCCAGCGTGTCCTGAATCAGGGCTTCCTGAAGGTGGAGCGTTACCACAGTCTGTGCCAGAGGCAAGTCAAAGCCCAGCTGCCCAGGTCAGTATCACAAGCTCACTGTGTTCACTGCTGTTGAGGGAAAGCCACACACTGTAGAATATAGTGGCATAGTGACATCACACATATTGGTTAAGTTAAACTATTGTTTAGGTAGTTAACTTAGTAGTAATACTCTATTTTATTGTGCATACTTATATATTCTATTCTGTTATCTTTGCTTTACCTGTATCTCTAAATGCTGCTGTAGTGAAAAAAGTTCCCCTTGTGGGATTAATGAAGTATCTATATGTCTCTGAAGGGACATTTTGAAAACTGGATCTTCCCAGGGTCATTGTCATTTAAAATACTTAGACAAAATTACCTTTATTACATTTCAAAAGTGACTAAATGTCTGTCTCACATATATTTCTCATTAGTCATGCTGACGACAGTTGAGGTTAAATTCTGAGCTACGACTTGTCTTCACTGGCCGTGTAGTGAAAGCAGCTCGTCAGCAGCAGCTCCAGTCCTCTCCACTCTGGATGTCTTCTGTACATAGACCATCAGAGCTTACAGCCCAATACAGCAGAAGAAAATGGACTTGAAGCCTGAAAGAATGCTTTGGCTTGCAGATATTAGGAATGTAGAGGAACAGCTGATGAAGCCAGTGTACACAGCTGTGCTGCTTAAAACTGAATACTGGACCTGTTCCTTCATTCTTTTACTTTTTTGGGGTCCAATACTCAAAAAACGGTTGAGAACCACTGGTTTAGGACATATTTATCTGAGTGAGCTCAGCTCCAACCCGGGAGTTACTTAACTCGAGTCAAAGCTCTACAGAAACCTTAATGAATATTTGAATCCAGCATGAATAACTTATACAAAAATGGGATTTTCAGCTGTCCCGTTTTCAACCTAGACCTTGTTTTCATGTTTCTGTGTGTAAGTGACTGATGGTGACAACAGTTTTTGAAATTGGTCCAGTGTTGAAGGAGAACGTGCGGACAGCAGCTGCTAAACGTGCTGTGATGTATTCCTATTGGGGCAACTCCTCACCGTCGATGTATGTCCACTGAATGAGCGCTGTGTGTCTGCCACTGACAGACTCGCATTGTTATTCCAAGTGTCTGACAGCATTATGGAAATAAATCTACAGAGAAAGGAAACACTTTTCTTACCTCTCTGTTTGGTATATATTTATAATTGTGGCAAAAGTTTTTATAGTCAGACATGTATTGGCAATACATACAAGGCGTCTCACGTTTTGGTTACATAGAATGTAAATGCAACCAGTCGACCCACTGAGCCAGCTGAGGGTGTTTTGGGACCCCTTTTAATTGCGACATGCTGTGTGAATCATTAAAGAGAGAATCACAATTCTTAAACTTGTTTTTTTCCCACCTAATTAAACCAGATTGGAAGTATGGTTTGTGACTTTCTTCTTATTGATATTGATCTAGAAAGAAGATTCAGTTTCTCAAACTAAAGCACTAAATCAGTGAAGTCATTGATGGGGAGAGACATTTAAAAAAGTTCTCTGTTGAAAACTAGGGCCCGGGTCTTGACTAATGTGTTCCTCATGAATTGTCTGCAGGCGAGAGTCTGAGAGGAGGAACCATTCACTGGCCCGTCACGCTGACATCCTGGCTGCCGTGGAGACGCGCCTCTCTCTGCTCAACATGACCTTCATGAAATACGTTGACTCCAACCTCTGTTGCTTCATCCCTGGAAAGGTTAGCGCAGCAACGGTGGTCCTACGGACAGAGAACCAGTGGCAACGCTTCTTTAAAAGGCTTCTTTTCAGTGCAGTAGGAAGCTGACATTAATCACATGCTGTCATGATGCCGGGATGTGATGTCCTGGTTCCACTCATAGATTACACTCAGTGGAAGTTTGATATGTGATTGACATTTCCTCAATAGCAAAAATAATGTTTTAGTTAAAACTCAACATCAACATTTCCTTCATGTTCACCATGCTTCTTTCATTTGCTCTAGAGTTGTTAAAAACAGAAATTTGAATCATAGAATACAGGACAGGAGGTTGGTAAAGGTGATTAAAACAGCACACATCATTGGTACCCGTCTACTGGGCATCTTGGCATCTCAGGATATTGGTGACAAGAGGTGCCTGCCAAGAGCTCAAAGGGATATTAAATGACAAAGCCCAACCAGCCACTAGTGGTGTAACGGACCACCGTCGACCCGTGGACCGTACGGATCCCCTCACGATTCGGCACACATGTGAAACGTGGATTAATTAAAGATTAACGTTAACCATTACAGTGTGAAATAAAGTTTAACTGACGATCGTTATCCGCCAATATTTAGTCCAATATGCGATCAGCATTTATGCTTTTCTAGTCTTTAAAGGTCCAGTGTGTAGCATTTAGATGGCTCTATCCGTAGACATATAATAGATTAGTGTCTTCTTTAGTGTATAGTTACTGCCATGACATTTTATGCTAAGCTTTTAGATCCTGGCTGTTATATTCCATATGTTTTAAACTAGGCGTACGATGTCAACCATCACATACTAGACCTTTTTAAGTTTAACGTTCCCCAGGCTGGACAGCCTGCCGAGGCTACTCCCAGTTTGTTTTTAGCTTTTACTTTGGAGCTGGCTAACGCTACGAGGAACACAGATACCGGGTGTCTACTATCAGTAAACGGAAAACTGGACCCTCTGTGAATCAGCTCTCACCTTTGCTTAAACCTAAACAACGCTGAGGGCTCCGGGTTGGACACCCTCTGCATCCCCCACATCTACTATTGCTCCTCTCACCTCCCCATCGAACTGTGTCGGCTGCGCCTGCCTGGCCGATAAAATCACAGAGCTTGAAGGAAGAATATCCACACTCTACAAGATCCAGCATGCCGAGAAGCTCATGGACACCATCATCTTCAGTCCAGCACAAGCCGACACAACCAGCGACCGTGTGCATGATTCCAGTGCTGCTGCCGCCGCCCCTCCTCCGGTCACAATCCCTGAGGATTCCTGGCTACGGCTCGGGGCTAAGCCTAAAGCCCTGGTCAGCTCCACTCCATCCCATCATGAGCCCTGGTCCCTGGTCCATGCTTGCTGGAGAGGGAGACATCCCTCTCCTACCCCTCATCACTTCAACGTCAAGCTGGAGAATAAATTACGACATCCCTGCCTTTGCACGACTTCCCTTCTCTGGCTAGAGACTCCCAGCCTCCTCCACCATCCCACCTGCCGCCTCGCGGGACCCACAGCTCCGGGTCACCCGAAACATCCCTACGCCAGCCATTCCCGAGCCCTCCTCTCGCACCAGGACTCGGCGCTCTATACCGCTCTTTACAGCAGCACCGTGGCATGCTCCTGTACCCGTTCTCTCAGTCCTTCCCAGTACATTCCACCACCACTGGTTAAATCTTCGCCTTTTCCATATTATCTCCTCGTCCCCTCTTCTGCCCGACCACACTGATAGTTGGGATTCCATAATCAGGAATGTCTGTTTCTTCAACACAGCCACGCACCCGGGAGCGACCACTCAAGACATCCTGTTAAAACTTCCACGCCTACTGCACGCACTCCCGACCATTCGGCGAATCATCTTTATGTGGCAATCAGCGATACAGTCTGAGATGACCAACATTGATTTTAAAATCTTTCACACTTTTTTAATAGTCGTGGACTTTCCGCTTTTATCAGTGGTCCAACTCCAACACTCGGCCGTGGATCACAGCGGTTCAGCAGAGTCCTCCACACTGGGCTCCAGTCCGCCTGCAGGACCCACAACGTAGGCTTCATTGACAATTTCAATCTGTTTTGGGACCGCTCTTCCTCTTTTAAGAACTATGGTATTCATCTCAATAAGCTGGATAGTCACCTGCTCGCGGCTAATCTGCAGCACGTTGTACACGCCTGTCCACACGACTGACTATTTAATCTCCACCCCCTTCCTCTTCTACGCTGCCATCTCAGACCACAGTTTCCCGTGAATCCTCCCCCTACTGGCCCCACCTGTCATTTACCCCTTCAGCTGCAGCTCTCCCCATTCGACTATTGTGACAGAGGCTGCCCCGTCCACACCGCATTCACAAAGCCATGAACAAAAACAGCCTCTCTAACATCCTTCACAGTTATGTTCATATCGGCTTCCAGCGCAAGTTCATCATCTACAACCCTGCTTATGTCAACCCCATCCCGTCTTTGTGGACTCAACACCGGCGCACACCCACTCCCTTATCACGTCATCATAACAAACACCGTGAATCTAGCCAACCCCCTACCCAAATCCTCACAACCAATCATAAAGCACTCCATGAAACTTGCTCTGTTGAACACCCGGTCACTAAGCAACAAATGCCCAATCATCATTAAATTCATTACTGACAACAACCTTGATATCCTCTGTCTCACTGAAACTTGGCAAAAACACCTGGACTGCTACGCACTCAACCAAACCACCCCTACTAGATCTCATTACCTGGACAAACCACGCCCTGATGGCCGCAGTGGAGGAATTCCCGCTCTTTACCGCCAACACATCAAAACCAGCCTGACTACCATCCAAACTCGAGCCTCATTTGAACACCTGATATTCAAACTCTGTGGTCCTAAACCCCTAGTCATTTCAATGATCTACCGCCCCCCCCCCAACCCTGCCTTCCTCTCCGACCTATTTGAATTCCTTACCCAGCTCTGCGCCATCTCCCCTTCCATCCTGTTGCTCAGTGATTTCAACATCCATATCGACTCCACATACTGCAAAACAGCCACAGAATTTCTGGACATGCTTAGATGTTTCAACCTTACTCATAAATTTCCCCAATCATAAGCGCGGTCACATCCTGGACCTGGTTCCACTGGAATCACAATCGGCCACCTCTCCCGCTCTGACCTCACCATCTTCGACCACCTAGCCATCATCATGGAGATCGACATCCCCATCCCAGAACCTAAAGACGCACACATCACTCTCCGTAATATCAAGTCCATTTGCCCCTCATCCCTGTCAGCCTGTCCCTCCTGCCCTCAAACTAGCCTTAGTCACTCCCATCCTCAAAACCCACCTTGACTAGAACCAACTGTATGAACTATTTCAAATGGATTTAGATCACACCACAGAAACTGCCCTAATCAAAGTCACCAACGACCTCCTCTCCTCTGATGACCACTCCCTCAACATCCTAATGCCACTCGACTTGCCTTTGACACGTCAACCACTCCATCCTACTTTCTCGTCTCTAATCCTCTGTCCACACTACTGGCACAGCCCTCTCCTGGTTCAAATCATACCTCTCTGACCATGAACAGCTCATTAGTATTAATAAATTCAAGTTTGACACAGTCTCTCAAGGTGTCCCCCAAGGTTTGGTACTCGGTCCCCTCCTCTTCATCCTCTGTTTCCAAAGGTGAGCAAGTAGACACCACCATGGTTTCCATTTCCACTGCTATGCTGACAACACCCAGCTCTACATCTCTACTAAATCCATCACCCCCACCACCCACTTCACCAACTGCCTCAAAGACAAAGACTTGGATGCAAGCCAACTTTCTCAAACTCTATAGCGACACATCTGAAATCCTCATCGGCCCCAAATCACGAAACAAATCCCACCACAACTTCTCCTTCTGCATTGATGGAACCACTGTTCCTGCTTCCACACATATCCGTAACCTTAGTATTATCTTTGATCAAACCCTCTTTCGAAAGCCACGTCAATCGCATCACAAAAACCGCCTTTCATCTCAAAAACATCGCCCGTCTACGCCCCTCCCTCTCCCCCACAGCCGCTCATCCACTCACGCCTTCATCACCTCTCGACTGGACTACTGCAAAATCATATATATATATATATTCATTCAAGAAGTCTAGTCGTAGTAACGTCTGTGTAGTAAACAACTGTCAAATCAAATAAAGTACACATCAATTATAGTTTAACAAATATTATTCTCATTTTTCAAATTTAACTGGATGGATTATAAATAATACATAGAAATACATGAATACATGTTCTTCTCATTTCAAGTAAAATAACGGCTGGATTAAAAAATGAATTACGTAACGAAATTCAATTTAGAAAACTTATTTTCACTGAATTGTCCTGCGGCTTTAAATTCAGTTCATTCAGGGTGAAGTGAAAAAGCCACAATATTGTATTTTTCTCATCTTCTAAAAAGAGAAATTAGTTTTTGAAGAATTCACCTCTGAGTCTGTCCAGTCAGAGTCTAATGACTCTGGTCTCTCTGGACATTTCTCTCTTTTGGAGATCGTCCTATGATTTGACTTTCACAGCTCAATAGTCCTGCTCTGCTCTCTGTATCCTCGTCTCTCCCCGTGTGTCACGGTGTTTGTACATCTCACTCAAGTCAGGAAACTTGTCAGAATACTCGTATATATTCACGTGATGTGATTCACAACGCATTGGTCGGTGTTTTTCCTGCACCGCTGAACAAGTCGCGTAAATGCTGGAATAATTCCGCTGCATAAAAAAATGCCCTTCAAAATAAAATTTATTTATTTTTTGTCAGGCAAAGGCCCGCGACCCACTGAAAACGGGTCCGCGACCCACTTTTGGGTCGCGACCCACCAGTTGAGAATCACTGCTGTACGGCTCATTCACCAAAATCATCAACAAACTACAATACATCCAGAACTCAGCTGCCCGTCTGCTCTCCCGCACCAGAGACCACATCACCTCCACTGGCTCCCCATACAGCAAATAGTCCAGTTCAAGATGCTCCTCATCACATACAAAGCCCTTCATAACCTAGCCCAGGGGTCTTCAACTAAAATTCCAAAAGGTCCAGATTGAGAATCTCCTCGGGCAAAGGTCCGAAACATTACAATAATATTTAACCCGCGCTATTTAGTGCCACATACATACATACATATTCAAGAAGCCTAGTAGTAGTAACAACGTCTCTGTGTAGTCAACAACTGTCAAATCAAATAAAGAAAGTACACATCAATTATATTTTAACAAACTATTATTCTCAGTTTTCAAATTTAACTGGATGGATTATAAATAATACATAAATAAATGTTCTTCTCATTTCAAGTAAAATAATGTCTGGATTAAAGAATAACTGACATAACAGAAAGCTTTTGAAGAATGTGCATCTTAAAATGAAGTAATTCATTTTAGAAAAATTAATTTCACTGAATTGTCCTGCAGCTTTAAATTGATTAATTGAGCTTGGGGGTGTTCATGTTTATAATCACATGTGCTTACCTGTCGTTCTTTGAACTCTTTAAAAAGTTCGGGGTGTCTGTCTGAAAGATGCTTTGCCGTGTTAGACGTGTTGCCTCACTTTGTCTGTGGCTTTGAAACACGTTTTGTAGACGGGTCTCTGTAGGTCAGTGAGCTTTCCTTCACTGTCTGCAATATAGCCAAAGTACTTCCACATGATACTTCTGGCATCTTGTTTTCCAAGAAGCCGAGGGCGGTAGGTAAAAGCTCCTGCATGTCTCCCCTGTGATCACTCTCTGTGAGTGCGCGCGCTGCCTGTTGTTGTGAGCGCGCTGGGCAGCCCCGCCTCCTTGCATGTCTGCAGGCAGCATGACACAGAGTGGAGCAGCGAGTGCGCTCTGATCGCGCTATTTTAATAAAGTATAGACACTAAAAATATGCAAAATCTTATCGTTTTTAACGTACAGGTACCGCGGTACCTTTTTAGTATCGGTACACCGTGCAACCCTACCGGTTAAAGTACAAACTCGCTGCCTAATATATGTGTGATTCCGAAATATCGATTTTAGGTCCTGGGTCCGGATGCAACTGCATCTGGTTCCGGATCCGGACCCAGTCCGCCAGTTAGAGACCCCTGACCTAGCCCCTTAATACCTTTCAGACCCGCAACCCGCACCGCAAATTAGACTCCAGCTTTTCAGCTGCCCAAGCAGCATTCTCAGACCTGGCCAGCAGAGAGCCCACAGACAGTCAGGGGTGTAAAAAAGCCATCAGTGTTTTCATTCTTCTTTCAGCCATATCTGTTGTGCGTTTTCTGTTTTCCTTTCTTATTTGCTATGTAACGTGCCATTATGTTTTGTCAGGTGATAGATGAGATTTACCGCGTGCTGCGCTACGTGAACTCCACTCGAGCCCCCCAGCGAGCTCACGAGGTCCTGCAGGAGTTGAGAGATATCTCCTCCATGGCCATGGAGTACTTCGATGAGAAGATTGTCCCCATCCTAAAGAAGAAGCTGCCGGGGGCCGACCTGTCCGGCCGCCTCATTGGCTCTACGCCAGGTAATGGACATGTGTTTCTCCTGACTCGTAGACTCGGGATTTCAAAAGAGAAATCCCCGTAATGCAGCTCTCAATACTGCTGCTCTCAATATGGCATCAACAATATGAGATACAAATGTCAGCTCTTGTAGTTTTGATCATGACCATAGACTACAGTCTCTGAAATCGGACTTCCACAGAGAGGAACATATAACTGAATAGAATGATTCCTGACTGTCAAACCAGCTACATCATCACTGGAAAAGATCTGTAGAGAAGAGTGGCACCCTGATCAAATATCAGCTTGTATATGAATTGGTCTTCAGTAGCAGTTTCACATTCTTGATATGGTTTGGGTCCTGTGTTTGCTTAGATCAGTGGTAAACAATCTCTTCCAAACATCAGTGGTTACTTCGAATATTCGCCAAAATAAAAGCGCTTGTCCGATTCTTACTTTTGCCCAGCAGGATCTCAGCTTTTTGAGTTGTTTTTTTGTGTAGCTGTGTAAACTCCTGAAGACCTCTGAACCTCTGTCCTGTTCCCTCAGTGGCAGGTCCATCTACCTCCCTAACCACCATGTCCCTGCTGGCCAAGAACACGCCGTCGCGGTCTGAGATGACCAAGGTGCAGCAGCAGGTGAAGGTGAACGGGGCGTCAATGACGGTGCTGCGGAGGGAAATGCAGGAAATCCGGGTCAAGCAGCTGGAGCAGCAGAAGCAGCTGCAGGACCAGGAGCAGAAGCTGCTGGAACAGACCCAGGTGATCGGTGAGCAGAACGCCCGCCTCGCCGAGCTAGAGCACAAGCTCCGCGAGCTGATGGACAGTAGTGCCGCTGCTATGGCAGGATCCAGGCCTGGCGCAGCCGCCCCCTCCACGTCCAGCAGCGCCGCTGTGTCTTCCACTGTGGCAAGTGGAAGTGGCAGCGTGACCACAGCCTCTCTATCCAGAGAGCCGGAGGGCGAGGGGGCGTCATCGCTCAAACGCACCAGAAAGACCTCGGACCTTCCACGACAGTCCAAACGGCTGCGCAGCAAGAAATAAGAGACTCAGTGTGTCATTTAGTTCAAGCTTTCTTTTTGGTTTCGAGGTCCGACTGATCACATCTTCTCCCCCGAGTCCTGCCCAGCCCACAAACACTCATCACCTGTACTGTCTGAGATGAGTCAGGAGTACTCCTCCCCCAACCCTCACTAAATCACAATAGGCAGGTGGCCGCCCTGTTCGAGACTATTTATTGATGGTTATATTAAAATGACTGTATTGCTTTTTTAATGTAGACGCTTCTCTGCTTCCACAATCATTGGTTTGTCTCAACAGAAATTCAGATGGTTGGTAAATTTGGTTAACAGAAGTCAAGTTGTATGTGTTATTAATGTCGATCCTGTCTCTAGAAAAATGAATCTGCTGAAGATATTTTATTTCAGAAACGTACAAGATTAAAAGAATATCACAGTAGGACTCCAGAGGCATGAAAGTGCTCCGGTCACCTACATCATGAACCGAACTGAAGTTGCATGTTGTGGTAATCGGTGATCTTTCCATTGTCACATGGGTAGGAAGTCTAAATCCATTCACATTCATTTAATTCATACTCGCTTATTCTTACTCTGGCTAAGTGCAATAAAAGTCATCTGAAAAGTAAGACGGAACACACCCGGCTCCTCTTCCTCTCCTGCGCACAGCTTAGCTCTGAGCCCATATTGTGGCTGTACTTTAGTTTTCTTACTTTGAAGCTCTTCGGTTGTTCGGGTGACTTACTCATGGCATGAACTTTTGTTGAAGAAACTTTGGAGATTGCAGTTCACGTCTTGGAGAACACTAGCGCATATTCTGATCACAACAAACAAGATGTAAACTAGTGGCTTCATTTGAGACCGCTTCTCAGTTTAGAGAACTCTACTGTCATCTTCCTGTACTTTAAAGTATAGATTGTGAATTATTCTGTATGTGTATACCAAGAAAACTATCTTTTGAGTTGGCCAACTTGGGGCTGACTCTGGTTTTGTGCCACTCATTGCTGTTCAAAATGTACAAATGAAACCTATTAAAAACTCAACGTATCTCACATATCTCTGTTTACGCACATTGCCAGCGCTGCTCTTACAGGTGACTCCTCTGGTTCATGTCCGTGGGTTTAGCTTTAGGAGATATGCAGGTTTTAAATGGGTGGGCTTGTGAGACGCACATTAACACAGGACTACAGCGGAGAGCCATGCTAACAGATTGAGATTGGAGATGCTTTGTGCTAATGTGATGCAGGTATAATTACCATGGTCCCTATCTTAGCGTGTTAGTCTGCCAGCATTAGCAGTAAACAGTGGGACAGTAGACTTTCTATTCCTTTTGCTGGTATTTGGCCATAAACCACAAAATGTTTGACCTGATGGTGGCGCTGTATGAAAAGTCCATGTTACTTTTCATCCTGTACCAAATACATTCAATAGTTAGTTACGCCATACTAGCAGTCTATGGGGCCCAAATCCAGAGGGTGAGATATCCTGACTTTCCCCTAATAAGGCTGAAGCCCCAAGACACGCGATCATGTTTCCCGTAGCGCAATCCTTCAGGATCTTTTTAATGTGTCATGTGAGAGTAACTACTTCCATGGTCTGTATCCGCTCATTGTTTGAACCAGGGGTCTCCAGCCTTTTTTCCTCTGACAGCTAATTAGAATAAATGAGCGTGTCCCAGAGCTGCTCATTGAACCAAGTTGTATCCAATGTCCTTTCATAACGTTTCATCATATCGCCTCTTTCACAATCGGCCTTTTTGTGTTTCGTTTTGGATGTGCGCCACCAAACGAAGCCTCTGCTGCTGAGTCAACAGGGAAGCTGCTGAAGCTCAGCTGCATGTGTTTGGACTGTGGGAGGAAGCTAGTGAAAGCCCACACTGACATGGGGACAACATGCTAACTACACACAGAAGGGCCCACGCTGACACGGGGACAACACGCTAACTACACACAGAAGGGCCCACGCTGACACGGGGACAACACGCTAACTACACACAGAAGGGCCCACGCTGACACGGGGACAACACGCTAACTACACACAGAAGGGCCCACGCTGACACGGGGACAACACGCTAACTCCACACAGAAGGGCCGAGCCGGTTTCCCGTCTCTAGCATCCATCACATATGACCTGAGTTTGATCTTCACTGGTCTTTACTGCCAGGTAAACACATATTCCATCAACTCAGTTTGTAATGCAGGCTTTCTTTAAAACAGTGAACTCTCAGACCTAATTTATTGAAATCTACAGGATAATTTTGTCAGACGTGCCAAAGCTCCACCAGAGCCACGGAAGACATGATACAACTGTTTTCACAGAGAAGAGATCTGGTGATAATTCTCAGAGAATGTATGATTGACATTAAACAGTCATTTTACATGTTAATATAAAGATAATGATTAGTGCACGGGCAGGTGGTTCACTGCCTCCTGGGTTCTGGGTCTTCCTGCCACAGTCCAAACACATGCAGGTGAGCTTCAGTAGATCCCCTGAGGAGTAACTAGTTGTCTAGTAGTGTGTATGTTGGATGCATGTAGACGTCTGAGACCTCGTCTCAATTGTCATGACATAATTTTCTCGTTCCCATATCCTCCTGTGGAGCAAAACAGGAAGAGTTCCATTGTTTTTATGTTTGACTATTTTACAGTTGCATATATTCATACAAACTAATGTAAAATGTGTTAATTTCGTCTAAATGGCCCTGATATCACGGTGCTTTCAGACAGTATCCAAAAAACATTTTATCTGTAATTATGTTTCCCAACTAAAGATAATTGGCAATACAAATTTAAAGTATTTAAAGTAATTTCCATATCAGTGGAAGCTGATACGCGCAGCTCCGGGGGCCTGATCGTTCTTGCCCACAGCTGAATCTATTTGAGGCGCTGATTGGCTAAATTGTATGTCACTCATCTATATCTTGAATCAGCAATTGGCTAAACGGCTTCATAGACCCGTCTCTTTTGGGCCAAAACGATCAGGCCCCCCTCGCTGCGCGCTCTCAGACGTGTTGTGCACACAGGCAGAGAGCACGAGCAGACGAGCACACAGGGGGAGAGGACGAGCAGGAAAAGCATATATTTTGCGCAGATATCATATTGTACACACATTACTGGGTACATTCCATAGTTGAAAAACACAAATATTGACAATTTGTATAATTTATGATTATTATAATTTTTTTTTTTTTTTTCGTGTGGCTCATGGTGGGGCCATGCCCCATTGCCCTCTCTTGACCAGCCGCCACTCTATACTGGGATGTTTGCTGAAATTGATAGGATGGCCCTACCTAGAAAATGTTCCACCAGCCGCCACGATGGAACACAGACTGCAAGCAAGCAGGTTTGGTGAATCAGAGGTCCTAGCAGCAAGTTAAATCATTGGTTAATCACGTTAATGCACAATTGCAAACAAGTGCTCTCAAAGCCGCGGTGTTTTGATTCCCAGTGATGCCAGGATGCTACATGCTATAGCTAGCGAGCGACTACATGAGTAGAATTCCACACACGACGGGTGGGATGAGGAGAGGTGGATGGGTCAAACTAACACTGTGTTTCCTCCAGGAGGCCGCAGTTTGTGTCGTGTGTGAAACGAGAAGCCAATGTTGATTTATTTGTGACGTAACTTCCGTACTTAAGCAACGCCACTTCCGTAGATATTTTAACGCAAACCACGATCTTTTCCTAAACCTAACTAAGTAGTTTCATCGCCTAAACCTTAGTTGTTTCCTGTGAAGATGGAAGTTTATTTTGAAAAGACAGTATGCATGTAACAAGCCAAAACAGACTCATGTTGCTGGACTTTTGCAGGAAAAACGCACGAAAAATGAGGAGTAACTTTACGTAAGATATCAATAAAACGGGGATGAATTTATATCATTGTATAAAGAGAGTGACATGAGAAGATCAATCTCATGTCTGTAAGTTAAATCAGCTATAATCACTCTTTTAAAGTGATTAGTGACTCGTCTAAAACATTTAAAAAAGGAAGAACTTCAATAGAATCATTCTATACAATGTAGCTTCTTTACATTCCAATACAATGTAACTTCTTTACATTCTAATATAATGTAGCTTCTTTACATTGTAATAGAATTGTGTTTTGAAGATGAACAGGACATTTTTCAGTTTCAAGTAATGACTGTGGTGCTGCTTTAGTATTGATCATGTTTTGATATTTGAGTCATGTTGTGTATGATCAGATGGAGTTATGATGGTAGCAGTCGCCCAATTGCAGATTCAGCTTGAGCAAAACCTTTGTCTATTGTGTTCAAATCAGGCCCATAGGAGTTTAAAGGCATGTGTCCTTTCTCTAAACACTGACCTGATGCATCAAGTGGATATGTTTTGCTGAACATAATATTATGCATTTGGCCTCTACATCCTCTAGTCTAATGAGCAGACTTATAAACGCACTGTTACAACTCCTTCATAGTGTCATATTGCTTTTCAGAGAATTATGATACGTTCATAGTAGATGCAAAAGTATACTTATGTACAATATATTATGTTGAACATTGTTGCTCCTGGATGGATCACAGTCAACCCAATTATGTTCAACACAGCTCCATGTCCATGGTCATGGTGCCACAGCACTTAAAAGAATAAACTTCATAATTCTCAAAATTCTGACCCTTTGCTTTTTTATTAACAGCATTTACTTGTACTTTTACTTTCAATATTTAAGTACATTTAATATCAGAAAATTACTTTTGATACTTAAGTACAATAAATATCAGATACTTTAAGACTTTTATTCGAGTAGTATTCTAATAGGCGACTTTTACTGGAGTCATTTTCCAGTAAGGTATCTTTACTTTTACTCAAGTATGGCTTTTGGGTACTTTATACACCACTGCCATTACTACCCAACCCTGCACACCGGTAACATGAAGGAGAGTGAGGTAAAGAAAGACGCGTCAGCCATGGAGTCCAACCTCTCTGTGTTTATTAGAGATGATACAGTGTTGGCCTTTTTGACATTTATACAAAACAAACAAGACAGCAGCTTCTGATTTGTCTCCATACTGGCTCCGACCTCTGGTCCTCGGATGGAGACGAGTGTGCGTGCGCGTGTGTGTGGCTTTCCCAGGAGATATCTGACAGGTTCTCTTCTCTCTTACTGGCCGAGGTGCTTGTCCCCCCCCCCATCAGCATCTCACAAACTCACAGTAGGTCTGAACAGCTCTGGTCCAGGACTGTGTCTCAAGACCACATTACGTCAGGTTTCCTGTGCAGCTGCCAACTAGTTCTCACTATTAAACACGCTGTGATTGATGACTAAATAAATTAAATGCTCCCATAGTTAGTCCAGGTTGGTTAAGTTCACTGTATTATTCATCTCAGGTCCAGAAGGAGTTAGTCAGGGTCGGTCTGTGGAGTCAGTTGTACGAGGTCTCTGTGGTTCTGGAGGAGCTTTGTCATTGTTGGTTTTCTCAGCCTGGAGACTCTGAAACACCGACCGGCTTATTTACAGACAGGAAGAGCATCACAACATCTCAGCAGCCTCAAACTCTATCGTTTACAATCTGGAGGTTTTCTATGGACCATTTTTATTTAATAATAACGGCACTCAAGTCTCTTGGGAACTTAAACCACACCTACAGTTGTAGTTATTTCAACTGTGTGCTCTTCACACTACAGTACCCATGAGCCTCAGCAGCTGTTGTAAGGAGGATGGAATCAGAACCACTGCTCACTGTTTACTTGGACCCTGGACAGCCAGTAGAACCAAACCCATTCATCACTAAATTAGTTAGTTATATGACTTCATAACGAGCAGTGAACTTTCATGTTCTGGTCCAGAAGTATGAAGACTAAAAATCCAGTCCTACAACACAAGCTCTGCTCAGCAGCATGGTTCCATCATGGATGGTATATTTAATAAAACACTGCGCTGTGGAGGTTAAAAGCTAGTGATCTTAAAAAAACACTGACCTGAGCCAACGTGGAGAGCAGTCATCATTCACAAAGCCTCTTTACCGGCTGCTCACTGACAGGATGTTGGTGATGGGCGGAGCCTGGACCACACCTGGCCTCCAGTCACATGATATTTACACGACCTGTCATCTAAACCTTTATAAAGTGTCCGTCACCGCAGTAAACGGACTAGGAAACGACTGCAGGTACACGTGTGTGTGTGTGTGTGTGTGTGTGTGTGTGTGTGTGTGTACCGGCTCTTTGAACCGGCTTCTTCAGGCTGATGGACATTTTGTTTCCCAGCTGCCCCTCAAACCTAACAAAGACAACTGCTTTTGAAAATGCTTTACAATCATTCTTGTGGAGATGAGATGTGTGTGTGTCCTGTGTCCACTCATACACTCCACATCAGCACGCTCTCTGTCCTCACATTTATGCCCCAAACCTGCTGGTCACCCAGTCCCTCTGGATCCACAACCAACTGATGCGTTCAGTGTCAGCTGCTGCCCCCCACCCACCCAACACACAGTGACGGAGGCTGAGGGCTGCCCAGTGCTGACATGCTGGCAGGAGGTTGGCAACAGGTCAGGGGCTGCATGGAGAGTTGGCTGGGATCCTTTTCAAACAGTGACCAACACTTTGAGGAAGATCTCATGTTGAACAGGAACCCCAGTAACATCACCTCTTTTGCTCCTGTTGATACCGGATCATCGAGTCCAGTTTAATCCAGAGCCAAGTGCAGGCTCATCCAGACTCCGGTCCTGGCTTCTTCTGTGGTGCGTTTGTCCGTCTGTGTGCGTGAGGGGGTGTGGCCTCAGCTCCAGCTCTGGAGTTCTTGGCGGAGCCAGGACGGCAGCGCATGGCCAAGTCGGTTCAGCAGACGCAGCAGCTCCATGTTGTGCTCACGGTAGTGCCCGGCAAGAAAGGCACGCAACTGCACACGCACACGCACACACACACACACACACACACACACACACACACACACACACACACACACACACACACACACACACACACACACACAGGGAAAAGTCAGAGATCAGAAGAACTAAAGAGGAACATTTATAGAACATACAGAAGTTGAAGTTGCAGTGATATTCTGCTGCCTCCTTCATTATTTAACTGTGAGGTTCTCTAATCTTTATTCTCTGGTGTTATTCAATATTATTCCACTGGTTCCTTCTGAAGATGTAAACCTTTGAAAGCAGCTCAAGCTTCATTTTTAAAAAGGCTCAGTCATTTTCTACAACGAAAGTTACAAATATAACCCCGGTTCTATGAATCCTTACTGACCGCCAGAGGCAGTGCTTAACACTGGATATCTTCTGTCTCGCGCAGGTCAAGTCTTTACATCAGCGGTTCCCAAACTTTTTAGGCCGCGCACCCCCTTCTACACCCTTAATAAAAATTAAAAAAAAACCAACAGAGCCTATTTTATCCGCATAAAAATCGGACCAATGAGAGAACAGTTTGCTCGCGCGTGGCGTTTGTTTACAAGATTTAGTCCACTGTTAAATGTTGCAAACCGAACAAAGGGGCAACTGCAACATTGTATCATATGAATCCCTGAATCAGAACAAAGCAAACGAACTGAAGGTGTGACAACGCCCTGAAACACTGCAACACAGTTTCAATAACTTTCAGTTACACAAGGCGTCACTTTTAAAGAGCAATACGGATGCGAGCACACACGCACAGGCTCAGAGGCAGATTATCACATTTAATTTACAATTAATGACCGACTAATGTAGCCAGGATGTCTTCGGACAAAGCATCGATGAGGGGACACAGTGTTGTTGGACACCGGGATCACGTCCAACTGTTTGCTTCTTTCTCCCCAATCATACATTCCACCATCTCTCTGGCAGCTGGCAAGCTCACGTCTTCGGCGATTGTGTGCGGTAACTGACCAGATATGAAGCCCGCAGTGCGTCATTTATAGACCCAACACATGAATGAGACTGCAGTTGTTTTTGGCTGTTTTGTAACTCCTCCAATTTCGATATAAAAAATGTAAGGGGCTTTTGACTTGCACTGGCATGCTTGGTGTTCAGGTGGCGACGTAAATAAGAGAGCTTCAGACAGCTGTTATCCTCCTCTTTTTTCACCTTGACTCCGCGATGGGCCGATGTGCTCCCGATTTGTCTGCGCTATCCCTTCCTCCTTTTCGGTCTCCTCCGTCTCATCTTCCTCTGACTCTGGCTCGATTTCTTCTCCCGGTCTCTCCCCAACGCACCTCTCCGTGTTCCCCTCGCCTCCGATTCCTCTCTCTCTCTCTGTCTGTCCCTCTCTCCCTCCCTCTCTCTCTGTCCCTCTCCTCTTTTACGACTGATAGCTTCAGATGTCCCACCTGACAGTTTCCCCGATTTCAGCCAGTTTAGCATATTTAAATTAATGTTGCTGAATGCATGAAGTTCGCTGTTAGCTGCACAAGCTAGGCTGGCTCGTGTGTATGACTGGCGGCAGGCGCAAGACTGCTGGAAGGAGCTCAAGTGCATTTATTAAATTGTACGTTTTTAATTTTAAATCTTACAAAGGGGATTTTTATAATTCATGTTTTTATTTTGTGAAAAATCCCACTTTTTAAATAAATTTTTTTTTTTTTTTAATATTTAATATTATTACACCATCAGACCGCCATTACACTTTTCCTCTCGCGCACCCCCTAGAGGCAGCTCGCGCACCACACTTTGGGAATCCCTGCTTTACATCAACCAACCCCCGTCATAGACCCCCATCACAAGGCTACAGCGACAAGCTCGAATATGTCTTGATCGTAGACACATCTTTGTTTAAGCTTATGCTACCATGGTAGCTAGCCTGCGTAGCGAGAAGATGAAAAAGGATCTCAGGATGACACCAGAACTTATAGACGACGGGGGTCATCCGAGGTCACAGGGGACTTTGTTGATATAAAGACTCGACCTGCGCGAGACAGAAGATATCCAGCGTCTTCTGGCGGTCAGTGAGGATGAAATAGAACAGCTGGTCACAAGAAACGCTTCTCAAGCAGACTATCTTCAGCAGTGGAAGAATACACATGTTCTCATCTTCTATGTGGAGTAAGTGAGTGAAGCGAGGTGAACTGTAGATGTACCTCAGGACTCATCTCTGGGTACTTCCTGCCTTTACTCTTCCCCAGACACTTGGCTCGACCTCCTTCCACCCGCTGACACCAGAACCCTTTGCTGTCATCGTACCTGCAGACACATAGTATCTTCATTGAACACCTTTCACATGTGGTACGTGTTCATTGAACACCTTTCACATGTGGTACACGTTCATTGAACACCTTTCACATGTGGTACGTGTTCATTGAACACCTTTCACATGTGGTACACGTACATTGAACACCTTTCACATGTGGTACACGTACATTGAACACCTTTCACATGTGGTACACGTTCATTGAACACCTTTCACATGTGGTACACGTTCATTGAACACCTTTCACATATGGTACACGTTCATTGAACACCTTTCACATGTGGTACATGGAAACGTTGCTGGGTTCATCTCTCGGTTAAAGGTCGACCCCATTTGCATTCATAGATGAAAATCTACACCTCAACCACATATTGATGCTTCAGTTCAAATCCACTGGAGTCAAAGTGTAGAGGCAAAATAAAAATTGTGTCACAGTCCAAATGACACTGCATGTGTGTGTGTGTGTGTACACATAACACTTGAACGTTTGGATTTGATTACATAAGGAGCACCACAGGGACTACAGAATCACATTAAAACCTCAAAATAAAAAAATAATGAACCGACCTTTACATATTATCAGCTTTCAAACTAAATGTTGATGTGTTCCTTTAAGGAAACACATGCGCGCGCGTGTGTGTGTGTGTGTGTGTGTGTGTGTGTGTGTGTGTGTGTGTGTGTTACAAACATTAGAGCCTGGGTGTAGTTGAAGATGGGAGTGACACCGAGGAACCTCTGGATTCCCTCCATCATCAGAGCCGGGTTGGACCGCAGCAGGGCCCCGTCCACGATGTGCAACTACAACACAGAGCAGCGTCATCCAGCACCGTCTCCACAGGGAGCATGAGCTTTACACGAGAGAAGGAACTCCTCAGACTAACAGCAGCACGGGATAGAGAGGCATCAGCTGACCACTGACATCATCATCCCCTGATTGCATCATTACTACATAGTAGAGCTAGAAGAACATAGCATTACACTTGAGCACTTGAGAGGGATACTATGTTATACTTGGGTTATATTTACTCATTTCATTACCTCAAGAATCCTGCGAGCAGATCACATTGTTCTGACTGCACAAGGCAGCGGTTCACAAACTCTGTCCACCCCCCCTTTGATGTGCAAGTTACTCAGTGCTCTCTCTGCATAGATCACATTCATATTACATGTAAATTGCTTTCTGGCACATTCATTTGTAAATTAACTTAATTTCTTTTTAGTGCAAACAACGTATATTTCCCACATTTCACAGCGAGTTGTGCTTTCACAGGGACAGGTGCAGCTTTCACAAAGTGAAAGTTTTCCAATTTATTCCTGAAAAAGTCAAGGCGCTTGTTCACATTGGGTTTCCAAGTGTCTCTTCAATGTGGTGGGCTTCATGCCGTCTGCCTTCAGCATGTTAAGACACACAACACACCGGGTCTCTGTTCTTGGTCGACCTTAGTGCTCGTAGAGCCCAGAGACAGATACGCCTCCTTATATATTCTTACTTCCACCCGTCTTTGTGGTCTGTACATGTGGCCTGTTCTGTAACATGCGCTGCTCTGGGGGCCGTGGTTGGAACACAGTGCATGTCACGTCGCTTCCGCTTGATTCTTGATCTTTACAACTTGTTTGCAATTGCATTTGTTATTATTTTATATTATTTTACCGGTGTGTGTGGGTTGGTGAGATAGATTATATATAGATTATATATATAGATTATATATATATATATATATATATATATATATATATATATATATATATATATATATATATATATATATATATATATTCTCCTGCTTCGAGACGTCTCAGAAGGATGCTCCGTACATATTATGGAATGACTTGTTATAATCAGCTTGTAGATGTTTTATCGCTGTGGTTCATGTTGTGAAGTACATTGAAACTTTATATTTATAAAATGGTCACATCACCACCAATGTTATCAGCAGGTCTTCACCAGGAACATGCTGAGCAGATGTTTTGTTATGCAGATGTAACCATGAGTGAAACCAAACTTATATTATAGAAGTATTATATTGATAGAAAGCATCTTCATTTAGCACGGAAATCATCCACAAAGTAAACACACGAAAGGACTTCAGAGCAGAAAGATGCTCTGTGAAGCATTCAGAACATTCTACCATTATGTAAATGGCAGCAGCTGTTGACTGTTACAGTACGGTAGGCTGGACCATGATGCCCACGTACCTGGCTGGGCTGGTAGTGTTGCAGCCAGCGCTCCAGGTGAGGAGCGTAGGCCCCCGGGTGAAGGCAGCGTCTCTGGAGGGCCAGCAGGTCCCTGGGGCCAGAGGGGCCTGCTGTCACCACAGCATGGAAAGTGTTGTTCAGTGCTGCAGGGTCCTGGTGGGCCCTCTGGTGCTGTGGTCATTAACCCGAACGAACGCGCACACACACACACACACACACACACACACACACACACACACACACACACACACACACACACACACACACACACACACACACACACACACACACACACACACACACACACACACACACACACATCAAGTTTACCAGTTAAGGTGCGTTCACACCGGTCGCGTTTTTTTTTTGACGCGCGTCGAGATTACATACAAAGTCTATGCACAGACGCGATGAGACTGGCGCGCCGCGATTTTGCGATTCGGCGGCGCGTTGGACGCGTTATTGCGGCGCGGTTGACGCTTTGGACGCCGCAAAATCGCCAACGCGCGAGTTGAAATTTTTCAATCGCGTGACGCTGTGGTGCGATAGCCTATCAGCGTTGAGTTGCTGCCCCCGTCATCAGTGCCGCAGCTCCGGCCGGTGCTGAATCGCAAACAACAATGGAGGACAAATAAATCCTGTAGCCGTCTGTGTAAACAGCGACCGGCGGCTTGCTAGACACAGTGAATACAGCTCGATACAATCCACGGAGCTCCTCTGAACAATATTATGAACCAGACATGACGGCGTTTAGTTTCCCGGGATATCTGTGACTTCCACAACACGTAGGAATATAGGTTATTCTTTCCATGGTTAATGACGGACAGTTGAACGGATCCAGGTCTATAAACCACGCCCCCTCTCCGGCGCTACGAGATTTTGTGGTGTTTGGTCTGAACACGACCGGCGGCGCGTTGGACGTGATTTTGCAGTGCGTCAAAAAATCAACACGACCGGTGTGAACGCACCTTTAGACTCTTAAACACAGATTTAAACTGCTTTGATCACAGCACTGTATGTGTGTACAGTGTTCAGGGTGTGTGATGAAGGGCTGGGCCATATCTGGAGTATACTCCATGTATTGTGACTTCTTCTACGTTGGATAGGACTATATTGTTTTGCGGTGCGTTTATATACTAGGCATTACGGTACGAGCATGTCAGGACTGTCTTCAAAACAAAAGTAAAGTCTGTCAATAATAATAGAACAAAACAAATACATTTTAAATAATAAATCAAATGAATGATAATGTTTAATAATCCTATTCCAACAAAAGTGCACATTTCCAAAGATTTCAAAATGACAGTACACCACCTCAGAGTGTCACTGAGAAACTTCCTGTCACTGAGACTTCAAAATAAAGTGCATGCAGAGCACCCCGTAGTGTCACTCTGAGAAAATCAGGACATTCCAATGTGGCCTTTCAAAATAAAGGCCCTCTATAATGCAACCTATACACGCTGTGTTCTCTCCAAATTCAGAAGCGTTTACACTCATGATCGAACGCATCAACAGGTTCAATCTAACCGAGGAAATGTCAAGATGCATAGCTTATAGAAACGTGTGGAGAAATGAGGCCGAAGCCTCGTGTGACGGTCCTCACCTGGTACCAGGAGTAGGCCCGGTCAGACGGGTTGATGAGCACTGCCAGCACTTTGGCTCTGGGGAGCAGGGCAGCAGCTCTCTTCGGCGCCGCCTCTGTGTCAAAGTAATTGGCACTCTTTTCAAACATGAAATCTGTGCTGACATTGGAAGGGAATGGGAAGAAGTCCATGTACCTGAGGATCACCAAATAAAACAAGTACGAGTTAGCTGGTGTTATGTTTTATTGTGTTACCGTTTGAGAATTCTCTCCGATTTCAGACTGGAAACCGATCTCCACAAACTCATCACAACGAACTTCAGACTAAACTAACGTTTGACTGAAGGTCAGTATGTAACAGACTCCTTTGGCAGCTTTGCTAAACGCATCAGGCTCTGTGAGCGAACAGCAGCTTGACAGTGTTCCTTAAATTCAACTGAATTTGAAGGATGCTCTGACGACTGTTCCACTGTCCAGGATCCTCTGGGTTCTACTGAGGACCGTTCAGAGGATCTTCAACGCTGCATGTGTGTATCCTCTTTGCTCCTAAAACACCCACAATCCTATGCGCATGATTTGGAGACGAGCTCAGTATGCTCGTAAACGTTCAGCTATTTCTCCTCAGCAGTCCGCCAGTTGGAGTTGAGACATTGCCAGTCCATCTTCACTCACATCATATCTACAAGGTTGTCCTGACCTTAGTAGCGCTCTGACAGACTAGTTCACGGAGCTAATGTGAACACAGTAGCAAAAGCACAAAGAGGCCAGCAACAGGTATGAAGCCAGAATGTTCTCAAATGTAACCGAGTGAATCATGGGTTTACTTTGACAAACCAGAGGTGGTGATAGTTGGAGCAGTGGACTAGTTCTGCTGTGCTGTCACACCTGTGGTTGGTTAGATTTGGTCCGGAAACAAAGGGAAACAGTGTTGCATTTTAGTTCTGGTCCGGTTCACACTGACTTTTAACCTAAACATGTAAACATGAAGTTACACAAACTGACTCGTTGGTTGGACAGTTTTGTTGATTGACATCCTGCATCATCAGGACCCTCGAGGGAAAATGACATTCTGGTGACTGACAGACGTTTATGCTGCACTTTATCACCACAGACTAAGACCCCCCTGGTCTGTTCTGTTAACATCTTACACACCAGCCCGAACGAACCGTAATAACCAGGCACACGGACCTCGGTTTGTTTGAAGGGAACCAGACAGACTAAGTGTGAAAGCTCACACTACACCTCCGCCCGACCACTTCGTCTGCTGCCTCGGGGCGATTGGTTGCCCCGTCGCTCAGAGGACCCTGCGGCCGATCGACCCGGTCACGGCTGTTTCCTGTCCTGGATCCTCAGTGGTGGAATGAACTCCCCACTGACGTCAGGACAGCAGAGTCGCTGCCCATCTTTCATCAGGCTGAAGACTCACCTCTTCAAGAAGTACTACCCTGAGCCTTCCACTTAGCACTTATTGTATTCATACTAGTTTGTTTCTGTACGTTGGCTCTGGTTTATGCTCTTAGATGCTTGTTTAACCTGTTAATGACGAGGGTCCCCTTATAAGGGGACCTAGTCACATGGTCATTTGTGTCATATTGAACACCAGTGAACACATTAATTAATAATGATGTCGCATACCCCGTGAAACGTCAGAAACCTGGGATAAAATCGTATAAAAGACATTTGAACATACTCCAAACACAACTCAGTACTCAAACTTAGCATAACTACAACACCATATTCATATTTTGCCAGGAGTGTACACACTCGGGACATTTCCGGACTTAGCAATCATAGCTTGATGCTAACAAACAAACCGAGATAGCAGAAAGAACGCCACGAACACAACGGTTACGGTCATAACCGTAACATTTCTCTCCGTCATACTATCGCTGAGATATGAGCCCAACAGACACCAGCAACACAAATCACATTATCGCTTTATGATCATAAATATGACTCACTTTTGACGTTTTCAAGCCGCAAAATTGAATATTCCCGCATTTTTCTCCGGAAAAGGTTCAATGGACTTCCTGTCTAGCAACAAAGACACACCTTTCCTTTGGAGGGGGTCATTTCACCCCACAGGGGAAGGCGTAACATGCTGTGTCCCCCAGAGCGTGCAAGTCACTATTTTCGGAGACTTGATGATTTTGACTGGCTAACAGTTCTGTCACTCATTTTCAAGTGATTAGCTCAATTCTATTGGAGCTAACGAATACAGAGAGGTATGTACCATGGAGGTCGGCCAATGGGAGCCAGAGTTATTGTTCTGCGTAAGTATAAAACCGAGGAGCACGCTGCCAGCTGCGCAGAGCGCGCTCAGCTGAGCAGAGCGCGCTCAGCTGAGCAGAGCGCGCTCAGCTGAGCAGAGCGCGCTCAGCTGAGCAGAGCGCGCTCAGCTCAGCTGATTACAGCTGGAGCTTGCTTTCGGCTGCCTTTTTTAGTGTCGTTTGAGTTACTTTTCACCGTTCGTTCATTTTTAGGATTACCGGTAATTAGTAAGATGTCGAAACAGAAGACTTACAAATATAATATAATATAAAATATAATGTAAAATTTTTTTTTCCAAAAAAAGCCAGAAATTGCTGCATTTGGATGTATTTAACACCATTAGTAATTTATAAGTGAAATATGTAGTTTAGTACATGAGGAAATTCAAATGGCACACATGGCACACATGGTGCCCAAATGCACATTTTGGAAATCTCGCCTAAACTTTCTGTACTAACACTTCTCTCATTTTGTTCTGCTTCACTTTATCAAAGTAAAACTTTGCAGAGAGACTGTTCACATATATGTGCTATGATTTGGGAGATGTTTTAGGCTGGGGGCTGCATCATTTCAATGAAATAATAACAATGAAGGGGCTTTTTTTTCCAGGCGAACCTGAAACTTTTCAATTTGAGCTGTGTGCCATGTTCATTTACTCTTAACCAGTAACTTATACACTGATATTTACACATCTGAACAAATCTCACAAGTGTTCCTTTATTACAACACACCAAATTATTCAAATAGACCTTGTGCTTGCAAAGATGCACTCTTTTGAGTTTGGGCATGCAATTTTCGAGCAGAGGCCTAAAAATAGGGCTAGGCATTAAGAGGAGATGCACTTATGACTGCTGGTGACGTGTAGTTCTCTTGAAAACCGATGTTGAATACACTTATTGTAAGTCTCTTTGGATAAAAGCGTCTGCTAAATCACTGTATTGTAATGTAGTGTGTGCATGTGTCATGTTAGTATTATATCTACTTTATCCTTTAAGCTCTGACAAGAACCACTTCAGCCGAACTGAAACTGAAAACAAGTTTAAAGAACGGAAGAAACACTAGAAAGAAAGAAAGAAATTAATTCAAGTTGAAGCCATGTTGCGTGCAGTCAGTGGTAGCCCCGTCCTTACCAGTCAATCCCGTTGTCATAGTTTGCTCCACTGAAGAACTGGATCTCCTCAAAGGTAGTGGTGCTGGGGAAGGAGCTGGTGACGGCTGGGTGCAGGCTCAGGAATGAATGAAGCGCTGTAGTGCCTTGAGTAAAGACCAGACATTTAGAATAAGCAGGGAGAGATTTACAGACACAGACGAAGATAGAATGGACAGAGAGAGAGTGGAACCTGTTTTCTGTGGTCCAATCACGAGGAACTTGGGGAGGCGGTCACAGGTCTTTTCTTTAGACCAGATATCTTTGTGTCTCTTGTCATGACAAGGGTTCTGAGAAATGATCACATCAAGACTCAATGTCTTCTCCTTAATCTCCAAAGAACATTGGGATTAATCTGCAAAAAGTGTGAGCTTCCAAAACCAAAATGAATCTTCTGACCTGCCAGAGAGGGTCTCTCTCCTCAGGGAAGATCTGGAAGTACTTCTCAGCGAGCCGGACGGGGGGCAACGTCTGCAGCCTGAGGTTGGTCCAACACTGGACAAACTTCACCAGAGACTCAAAGGTGTACAGACCCAGACGATCGTTGCCATAGTTCGACAGGTGTGTCATGAAAATGCTGATCTGGATTGAGAGGACACAACGTAGCGCATCGGTTAGTTCAGCATCTACCTGCAGCTGTTATCAGAGCAACAAGTCCTGGAACTCAAACCAGCAGGAGTCTCTGGGAGTCCTAGACCCTGCGCGATTGACACTAAAATCATAGGACAATTTTTTGTCTCTTGCAATTGTGACAATTGGGCAGGAAGTGTAATACGCTACTTTTACTTATTACTGCTTTCAAAAGTAACACTATTACTTTACTTATTACTTGGTGTCATTACTGCTTATATTTCTATATTTATTTTCATGAAGAAGCCGTGTGGTTATCAGGCTCATCATAGCTCGTGTTCCTATATGAGAGCAGTGACTATCTCATAATCAGCTGCTGATCAATATTCACCATCGCTGTGTTCACTGACATGAACCAACAGAAGCTGTGCATGCAGACGTCCACGCGGTGCGTGCTCCTGCCACCTTGCACTTCGCATTTATCATTCAAAATATTAAACTGAGGTTGCAATGCATGTTTGTGCAGCCTTTAATGTCTTTGATAGTTTCCGTCTCTTTCTTCAGTTAGTTTCATGACTTTGTTTTAGTTTGGACCAGGTGTCATGTTTCACAAGTCTGTAGCTACACGTACACACTCCACAGCTGGCTGGAGAAGTGTGGAAGAATGGTTGTAAGGTTTAAATCTTCTCTCTCACACACTTGATTTACTACAATATTTTAAGACTTCACAGCCTGTGAAAAACAACAGGCATAGCGCCATCTCCTGGAACAAAGCGTAAATTAATTTATTTTTTCCAAACGGTTTAGTTTTTCTGTGAGGATATTGTTGTATATAGTTAAGTTTACAACAATATGTATCACTACTCATTTTCCTTTTAGTTTGAGTTTCAGTGTACGATAACAATGGAAACACTAATCTCACAGCAGACCGGTTTAGACTTACAGGGTGTAAGAGGACCGTGAGTCTCACAGCAGACCGGTTTAGACTTACAGGGTTTAAGAGGACCGCGAGTCTCACAGCATACCGGTTTAGACTTACAGGGTTTAAGAGGACCGTGAGTCTCACAGCAGACCGGTTTAGACTTACAGGGTGTAAGAGGACCGTGAGTCTCACAGCAGACCGGTTTAGACTTACAGGGTTTAAGAGGACCGTGAGGAAGAGCTCTCCTCCTCTGATGCTCTTGTCCAGCTCCTTGGAGCCTCCTGGGTATTCGTTATAGAAGATTGTATGGGTGAACAGACCACAGGTCTGCCTGGGCAACACCTAAAACACACAAGGAGATCATTAGTTGTTGGTGTACTATATTTGTATGCTTGTCTTCTTTAGTGTTAAGCCGGTAGAATACTGGCTCTGAGTACTGCTCTCAAATGGCCCACAGCACTATTAAACACAGCATTCCCAATATAAAAACAGGAAGCAGCACTATCATGGGTCAGTCTGCACAAAGGTGAAACTCTCTTACTCAGCATGTATTTCAGCTACGTTTTGCAAGTGTTCCATGATTTTTGAAGTGCTGATGTTGGTTGAAAACTACATTTGAACTTCAGTATTTGCTTCTGCTGGAATCTAAATGTGTGCATTTAAAAGTGATCTGGTTCACTTTGAGAACATTGAGAGGCTGGACTTATGTATGTAAGTAACTAAGTACATGTACTCAAGTACAAGTTTGAGGTACTTGTTGGGGTCTGGCGCCACCTCCTGGCTGGCTGAGCTCAACACATGCCACCTCCTGACCTGAACTCTGATCCCTGTCCCTTTAAGCTGACCTCGCCTCCGGCCACCGCTCAGTCAGAGCGGCAAACGCTGCCCCGCTGTGCAAGCAGAACTGTTTATAAGGAATAACTCAGCCGACATCTTTCTCTTCGTTCTGGACTCGGTCCGGTACCTCATGAAGATGCCCCGAGGACCGATCACCCTCAACTCAGCGACCACGTGCCATTTCGCCGGCCGAAATAGACCACGCATATTCTGAGTTACGGCCCTGAGCCCGCGAGAACCGCATCCGCTCCGCCGATTTTTCTTTCGTGCACGACCCAACGGTACCATATCGACTAAACCTCCTTCTTCACCGCTCATTACCGGCAGATACGAATCGACCACGTATCTCGGCCCGACGTTGAAACCAGGCCCTCTCTCTGCAGGAGTAGGACCCGACAGCACCGCACGAAGCCGTGCAAAAGCTTCCAGCAGCAGCAACGCTGCCCCGCTGTGCTCAAAACAGCCAGCGCCTCAAGACCTTTTTTTTTTTCTCCTTCAGGAAGAATCACAAATCCTGCACGGACTCTCTCCCCGCTGCAACAAGCTTCAAACAGTAAGCGTTCATTGGTGTCTGGGCTAGCTTAGCTTAAAATAACATACGTTACATTCATGCTATTTGATTTATATGTTGATATTCCCGTGTTTCGTCGTGTTTAAGTCATTGTTTTCATGTTGCTGAATATTGCGCAATCGCTGACGGACCGCCGAGCCCGCAGCGTTTGTCCGCTTCCTGTTTCTCTTTGTCCTCTGGGATCGTTTTATTTAATTTGTACTGCTCTCTTTCCTTGAATCAATTCTGTGAGTGAGGTGTAGACCCGTGGCGTATCACGCATCAGGGCCGTATGTTCGCGAGACGACGACGGCAGCTGATTGTGGATACGACCCGCGATAAACACTTTCACTGCGATGCGATCCCGCACGCAGAACCTCTGATTCCTCTCTCTCTGCCTTTTATGTTCCTCTTGTTTTTCGATAAACTTGCATACACATAAAGCTCCGGCTGAGGGCGGGTGAAACGCTCGCCCATTGTCTCGCCACACGTGCTCACACACAGCGACCCCCCCTCTCCTCCGCCAGTTTGCCCAAGTCACTCGACTAGGCCATCTAGTGGTGGGTCACGGTAGCATCTTAAGGTTCACCCCCCCCCAGTTTGTCTAAGTCCCTCGACTACGCCATCTGGTGGTGTTCAGCGGTAATACCTTAAGTCCTTCCCCTTTTAACCCACAGTCTCAACCCCCCCCTTTCTGCTAGTTGGCCAGCGGCCATCTTTGTAGTTTCTCGACTGTTAGTGTTAAGAGCCACCCCCCTTTCCTTTTATACACAGACCCACACACACACCCACACACATACTTATATACACACCCTCCTCCCCCTTTTATTTCATTTCTTTAGATATTAGGTACATAAAATTGTATGATGGCGTTTGTTGATTGTGATGGTAATTGATCTGATCTATTATTATTTTAATGTAATAAACCCTGTTATACTTTAAGGAGCAGTCGTCTGTGATTAATGGTGCATATGTATGTAATAAGCCTGTATGTAGTAGTCTGCGCTCGGATTCAAATCCTTCACAGTCACTGATGAGTGACTACTAATTATGAGACATAGTTTTATCGTTTGGTTATCGGTCCCTGTTCGCAGGGTGGTGCCCCGTTATTATTAATAATCATTAATAATTGTTATTCACATTAATAATTCTATTGATGTCAAGAATTCAGTTTCTTAAAAGCTGATAACTCAAACACAAGCCCCTATTGATCCCAACATACTTGTATTTCAGTTTTCTGTATCTTTATACATAAAACTTTTCACTACATTTATTTGAAAAACAGTTAATTATTTTTATTTACTTTACAGATTCATATTCTTTATGCAAAATATGAATCAACTCATAAACTCTGATGTATTCTTAAGTAGTTTATTTATTGAGTAAAATCAGCTCCACCTTTAACAGCTGATGAACACGTTATTGCATTAATAATTATAATACAATGATATTATATTGTTACTCTGTAATGGTCGTTCAGCATAATGAGTATACCTTTACTTTTGGTACTTGAAGTACATTTTCATATACTTTAACTAGATGTTACTACGAGGAACTGGGAGACAACACCACGCTGCTGGTATATATATATATATATATATATATATATATATATATATATATATATATATATATATATATATATATATAAAAAATATATGTTCAGTTCATTATGAAACTGTGGCATGACGACATACTTTGGTAATAAACTACTAACTGTACTTTAATATGATCCTGAACATAACGTAGCTATTTCAGATGTCAGTATCATCTGTTTGGGGAGCTCCGATTGATAGTGTAGTAGTTCATTCTCAAAGGAAATGTTGAAATTAATTTCCCTGACAACATCAGATTATTCTCTTATTGTTGGAATGCTGTTAAGCATTCCAACTATTGTTCTGCGAATCTTTATTCAACTTCTTCCTGCGCCCCTCTTCTTCTCCTTCATATTTTAAGCTACAGAAACCGTTCAACTATTAAAATGTTCAGCTCTTTCACCAGAGGGGTGCTATGACTTTTCATATTTCTAACCTTTAAACTTTTTGAATGATTAAGCTTTTTATTTTCAATGGGATCTCAGGCACACAGGTGTTCGCGATTGAGCCAATTAGTGATGTTGATAAACACACAGACTCACAGACACACGCGCACATACACTCCTCTCCCTCTATCTCTCTGTGTGTCTCTCTCTCATACAGTCATTCAGGTCTTAGGGATCTTTAGAGGTCTTTCCCCCCTCCTCCACCCCCCCCCACACACACACCCCATTTCAAAATAAAAGCCCCAGAGAGTGAATTCTAACTGAACTGCTTGTGATGAAGCCTGTAATTTAATAACCTCTGTTTATGTGTGTCAAACATTATGATTATGTCTCCGCTCCCCCTCCCTCCCCCACCCAGCCCCACCCTTTCAAAAATAAAAGCCCCATGGATTAACTGTATTTAAACAAGCTCAAAATTAGGCTTTTTTGTTAAAAAAAGGAATGCTCTAACTACTACTGCTGCTGCTAATATAGTATTACTACTACTGCTACTACTACTTCTACTATAACTTTTGCTGTTGCTACTATTACTACTACTGCTACTGCTATTACTGCTACCATCAATATTATTACTACCACTACTGCTATTACTACCACTACTACTTATACGACAACTGCTACTACTACTGCTATTCATGCTACTAAAAGTAGTAATACTACTACAGCTATTAGTACGACTGCTACTAGTACTACTACTACATCTTCTACTGCCATTACTATTACTACTACTGCTACTACTACTACTACTACTACTACTACTGTGATATTAAATACTACGACCAATACTACAGCTATTACTATGACTACTGATAGTACGTCTTCGACTACTTCTTCTAATTACTAATGCTTCTACTACAACTACTACTACAAATATCACTAATACTACGACTAGTCGTTATTCTAATGCTACTAATACTTCTACTAATAATACTTCTACTACAACTACAACTTCTACTACTACTACAAATATCACTACTAACACTACTAGTAGTTATTCTAATGCTACTAATACTTCTACTAATAATACTTCTACTACAACTTATACAACTACAAATATCACCACTGATGGATTTTTTTAAGCCACAGAAACTGTTCAAATATCAAAATGTTCAGCTCTTTCAGGAGAGGTGTGATATGACTTTTCATATTTGTAATATTTAAACTTTTTGAATTATTAAGCTTTTTGCAATTTGTTTTTGAATTGGATATCTATTTTCAGCAATGTTTTTGCGATTAATTTCAGTTTTCAGCATTCCAACGCATTTTCAGCAGGAAATGCTTTTTCTAGTTCCACTATTTCTTCCGTCCCCCTTTTTTTGAAACTCTTCTTCTCCTTCATATTTTAAGCTACAGAAACCTTTCAACTATCAAAATGTTCAGCTCTTTCAGCAGAGGGGTGCTATATCTCTTCATATTTATAACCTTTAAACTTTTAGAATTATTAAGCTTTTAGCAACTTTTTTTTGAATGGGTTTCTATGGAGAAGATTTTCAAATCCTCTTAAACTGCTTCAACTTTCAAATCCTTCAACTTCCTCATACTTTCAGCTACAGACACCATTTCAGAGACTGTTCAAATATCAAAATGTTCAGCTCTTTCAGGAGAGGTGTGATATGACTTTACATATTTGTAATCTTTAAACTTTTTGAATTATTAAGCTTTTTGCAATTTGTTTTTGAATTGGATATCTATTTTCAGCAATGTTTTTGCGATTAATTTCAGTTTTCAGCATTCCAACGCATTTTCAGCAGGAAATGCTTTTTCTAGTTTTTACTGTCCTGCCCTCTGACGCGGGCCAACCAAACATCCTGCTTCAAAGACTGTCAGCTCTGTAGCCCACATCTCTGCACCGTGCTCCTGAGGGTGCAGCTATCACATCTCTGCACCGTGCTCCTGAGGGTGCAGCTATCACATCTCTGCACCGTGCTCCTGAGGGTGCAGCTATCACATCTCTGCAACGTGCTCCTGAGGGTGCAGCTATCACATCTCTGCACCGTGCTCCTGAGGGTGCAGCTATCACATCTCTGCACCGTGCTCCTGAGGGTGCAGCCATCACATCTCTGCAACGTGCTCCTGAGGGTGCAGCTATCACATCTCTGCACCGTGCTCCTGAGGGTGCAGCTATCACATCTCTGCACCGTGCTCCTGAGGGTGCAGCCATCACATCTCTGCACCGTGCTCCTGAGGGTGCAGCCATCACATCTCTGCAACGTGCTCCTGAGGGTGCAGCGATCTCTGTCCAACTTAGTGCCAGGACTCTTCTTAGATATCATGTGATGTTTGTGTAACCCTGTGAACCTGCTATGATGCTGTACTAAAAACAAAGTCCAACGAAGTGAAGTTCTGCCCAGTTCAGACCACAGATTGGAGACAAAGCGGTTCTAGAACGTTGCTGTGTGTGTGTGACGATCCATATGATCCGCACATTTAGTAATTCTGTGGCCAGGCTCCATTTGGTGTAAACTGACAGAACATTGCAGACCGCCGCACTGCAAGCAGTTGCATGTTCCAACTCGTCTCTCCTTTGGTCTGAACTGGGCTTCATAGAATGGAGGTAAATGCAATTTCATGTGAGCGTGCTCAACGCATCCAAAATGTACATTTGAAATGCTCTCAGTGACTTTCAGAAATCATGTTGCTGTTGTTCAGCAAACTCTGAAATCTATTCTCTGCTCAACTGTCCACATCAATCTTCTGTTTTGACTGAACAATGTGTCTACACTACTGCAATGCAGGTGGACTGTGGACTGACCTGGATCCCATTGTGGATGAAGCCGCGGCGGTATCGAGCTGGCCTCAGATGAGGGTATTCCTCAGTGCTGGTCACCTTGATGCCCCACACAGACTTCCAGGCCTCATAGAGCTGGCTGTGAACTGGGTAAACCCCAGAGTGGTGCGGAGCCACTGCATAGCCCATGTCTGTTGGGATGCCATGCTCCTGGAGAGGAGGTGTGGAGAGAGGACAGGGTGCCAAAGAGAAAGTTAAAGTCAGGAGAGAACAGAGTATACCTAGGTCTGCTTCTCTAAATACTAAACATCTCTTTGAGATCCCACAGCCTGCCAACATACTGTCCTTCAGAGGCTGAACCAGCTTTAAAACTAGAGTGAAGCTACCGTCATACGAGACTAAAAAGGATTCCACTGGTATCAACCACGTCGGCTTGTCGGGGGAAAGAAAGGGGGAAACTGGCATGGCCACATTCACAGGGTTCCCGTGATATGCCCACTGGATGCAGTTGTTTGCAAGCAGCACAAGTGTGTTGTTGTCACCTATTCTAAAATGGTGTATTTAAGTATTTGTTTTATCGCTAAACAGGAATACTCCCTGACCCTCTGGAGAAGAACAAGCTCCAGCGATACGTCTCTTCCCAACGAGCTGCTACAACACTTTAGGGTCCACTGACAACAATCCCCATTGTTTTTGTGGACTAGTCAAATGACTATGGACCATGTCAGTTCTACTCCTATTGCATCTCTATGGCCTGAACACTCTTGAATTGCATAGATTGTGTTTGACTGTAAATGAGGCTCTTGTGGATGCAATGAGTCCAATGGTATTCATGTCGGTCCCAACAGTAGCCTCTAGGACAGGGGTGTCAAACTCATTTTCACTCTGGGGCCACATCAGCATCACGGTCGCCCTCAAAGGGCCGGTTGTAAATGTAAGACGGTGTAAATGTAACTACTCCTAACATATTTAGTTTAGTTTCCCGGGATATCTGTGACTTCCTCAACGGATGGCGGACAGTTGAATGGCGGACAGTTGAATGGCGGACAGTTGAATGGCTTTCAGGGCGATAAGCCATGCCCCCTTTCCGGCACGTCCAGTGCGAATGAACACAAAATAGCCCCCGGCGAGACCGGCGGCGCAAATGGCTCATCTCATAATTTCAACCATGGGGATATTTTTATTTTCACATCTAACTTTTAATTTTTGTAAAAAAAAAAATAATTAAAAAAAAGAAATCTTTTTTTTTTTTTTTGCTGGGGATTCGCGGGCCACATAAAATGGCCGCGGGCCGTATGTTTGACACCCCTGCTCTAGGATAATCACAGCCTCATGAAACTTTACAACCTCAAAACAGAAACCTAGAGCATTCAGACGGCAGATGGCTTTCCTACGTATACTGACAATAAGGGGGTTTCTGAGCAGTTCACACAACAGAAGTTATCGCCATGCAAATCGTCAAAAAAGCTCCAGGTGAGCTAGAGGTGGTTTCTCAAGGGGATCTTTGATGATTCTTATCAATACTCCAGTGGTAACAAATCGCCAAATGTAGCATCAAATCTGTGTCTCACACATCATCAACCCAGATATTAATAACTTGACACACACTGCAGAGCTGCATCTCAGATTTCCAGCTCTCGGACCACTTCGATGTGGCATCTACTGTTGAGCTGCCATCTCGCTCCACAGAAGGAGGTCTAAGCCGACACCACTCCTGTAGCCATGTGGTCCCAAAGGAACACCGTGTCATCCTCCTTCCACTCTCCATGCAGCCACACTGGCCATGTGTGCAGTAGCAGAGCGGCTAACCTGAGCAAAGACCTTGTTGAGCCTCATCTGCTCTGCCAAGACGCTGACGTTGTGAAAGAGGTGAGGCTGCATGTGGCTCCACATGTGAGGGAACCACCAGAAGTCCATCCTGTGCTGGAGCAGCATGTCGTCTCCCCGATCCTCTTCATCAGTTCCTGAAAACACACATCCTTTCTATGTCGGTGGTGGTAATAAATTGAGCACATCCACGATCAGTCACATTTCCTGTGTTTTTAGTCCAACATCTGGCCTCATGTTACTTTACAAAAAAGGATTCCTATGAGCTCCACAGGATGAAGACAGATGTTCTCCTCCCACCCCCAGCTGCATGCATCCCTGAACACATCCATTTCCCTTTAGAACGCCTATATGGTGGAGAAAGGAACTAGAAACGGTCAACATCATGGATGGAAAATGATTTGTGAAGAGGTGTAGGTGCCACAGAGTAATCTGTGAATCCTAACAAATAGTTTTGTTTTTAATAAGAAGAAAAGTACAACTACGTTCATGGACAGCAGCTGAAGTTTACCAGCACTGTGTGCACTCAGGACATACCAAACACTTTCACATTTTGACAACAACCACCGTAGCTCTGCGGCACACGCTTGGCACACCGGAGAAGTTTCAGTTGGTTGTAATCTGCAACCTCACCACTAGAGGTCACTAAAGTATTGGTTTGTCAGTTATTTTGAATTGCATCCTTTAATGTAGTTAATATTAGAGTTCAGTTAATTCTCCCAATTTTACAATTAGCTTTTTCCTGGATAAATAAAGGCAACTAATTCATTGCAAACTCCCACCAGAGATTGTCGTGTCAGAGGCAGAGATGATGGAACCTCTTTCCTCTTTCCAGGTACAAAGACAACGATCCAGAGCTGTGCTACAACACCACATTTCAAACACAAAGCTTTGTCGATACAAGAAGGTCAGATGATCCATACCTGTGTGATAGAACTTTCCTGAAAATCCCAAATTGAAGGTGAAATTAGGGACCAGCGCTCTCAGCTTGTTTTGAGTGTTGAGCAATGCCTGTGAAAGGATAAAAAACACACCTCACTCTTACTCAGTGGAAGCATCATTTCATACTTATTGAATGATAAGAAAATGAACCAATGTTGCTTCACCTCAATGATCCTACAAGCCCCAAGGCTCATGTCCTAACGACTTTATACAAACTCTTGATACGGATATCTTTATGCTGCTTTCTGCAATGTTATTTCACAGAAGAAGCATTTTATAATCATTCTACAGATCAGTATGGAGGTGACCTGTACAGTAAGTGTTAACATTATCATGTAACCGCATGTTTATAAACATATTTTTCAGATGGAGACACACTAGCTGTGTCCCATTTCAGGGGGGTCTCCCATGATAGACACAGCCTCACCATGGTGTCATTGACAACTCAAGAGTGAAACATGCATACAATGGGTGACAGGCAGCCTGGGGGTCAGGGCAACAGGGCAACTGTTACACCTAGTTTGCTATTCATCTGACCGGGGTGTCTTTTGACAGTGGAAGCAGCAACACTGACGGCCCGGAAGAAATATGAACTAACAGGACAGGAGAGCACCAAACAAAGAGACCACAGAGAGAACCATGGGCCCAATCGTCCCTATCGTCCCTGTGCTACCTAATAACCACTGAGCAGCATCCTGACGTGTTCAAGTAGAGAAGGCAGGAAGAGTGATGGAATAGAATCTAAGAGAAGGGATCGGATCTGTAAAACCCAAGACAGACACCGTCTCACAGCCAGTAACATAAGCATGAATTCTACCTTACAAGCAGCAGCTTCCAGACAGAGCTCTACATCTCTGTCCTCTTGATTAGTGGGTCCATGTCCAGCTGCTGCTTTACACTTGTTACATCGGGTTTTTCTCTGTCAGTGTTGGTGAAGCCTTTAATGTAGGCGTCAGACCCCATATGGTGATAATTTCTCAGATCTCAGAGCAGCAATTAACAATGTAATAGACTACAAGAGTGCCATTGTTATACGTCTAGCTTCTCACTTGTACATACAGTAAGACAGTAAGACGTCCTCTTCCTTTTGCTGCTCATTGTTTACATTCCAATGAGCAACTTGAGATGAGAGACAACATGTAAGACCCAGGGAGTAACCTCTGGTTCTGAAAAGTGTCTTAAAGCTGCATTCTCTCTAGTGACCACCAGGGGGCGACTCCTCTGGTTGTATAGAAGTCTATGAGAAAATGACTCTACTTCTGTCTTGATTTATTCCCTCAGTAAACATTGTAAACATGAGTTTATGGTCTCAATCTCTAGTTTCAAGTCTTCTTCAATACAGCATGATGTTCATTTAGTACATTATGGTCCATTTAGAGTCACACAGACCATAAAGCAGGGGATGCTTTAGGGCGAGGCTTACTGTGATTGACAGGTCTCTACCAGAGACGTATACGCCGTCTCTACGTCACTCTTCCACAATCCAAATATGATCATCTCCGTTCACTGGTTGCAAAAGACAAGTTTGCAACGGCTGAACCGCTGAACTCGAGGCTTCAAAACATCAGTCCACAAACCAATGAGTGACGTCACCACGACTACGCCCACTTCTACACAGTCTATGGTACGAGTGGATTTTTTTACAAGTAAACACTAGACAAGCTCATTGTAAACCAATGAAAGGCTAACTCATTGTCAGACGATAGCCGCTGCGTTCCCAGAATGCATTTCAGCCACTGAGTTCTGCCTCTTTTATCTCCAGATGGACTGTTTACCTGCATTCACCCAAAGCCTGCTCGAATGTCATTAGTCAAGATTACTCAAACTAAAATGCGGGAAAACTGATATCTTCAATTGGAATTATGAACAATCATAATTCAGCTTACATGTAATAAGAAACCCCATACACACGAATGGCAAAAGTAGTTTGAATTGTTCTAGTCAAAATGTAATTACTGATTTCTAAAATTAGAGTTTTGACCTGTCAAATACAATTCCAGGTATCTTGAATTGATGTTGCAGATCAGTAATGAATATCCAGTCTGGCTAATAAATGTATAAATGGCTTGGTGGGACATGTGTCTGCCAATGATCCAACAGAAACTACACAGAAGGAATGTTGTTTTGTGAGTGAAGTCATGATATTTGTGAGTTATAAATCCGGATGTGTAATTAGGCAGCCAAAGCACTGGATTCTAAGCTGCGTGTATCATCTGATAGTGTCATAATGCAAATAAAAACTATTGGGCAGAATATTACAAACACATCACATTATCTTGTAATGTATTTTCATTATAAACATAATTACAGCTCTTTCAGTAATCCACCTTACTTCAAATGAATTACTCAACAGTAGTCATTGCTCATCCTACAAACTGAACTGATCCTTAACTACACTTCCTTGGCATACCATCTGAAGTCCTCTTGACATGAACATGAATCTGTGTCAACATCTCACATTCAACTACTACGCAAAGTGAGAGGCAACTACAGCTAATGTCTGATCATGTGTGGTGTCTTGTATGGACTCACCTCCACATCAGACACCTTCATACGGGTTCCCTCCTTGCCAACAAATATATCATCTACGTCCACCAGGATGTGGCGGTCCAAAGACAAGCACAGTCTCTTCCCTGTCAGGTAGGCAATGGAGTCCACAAACACCAGCTTGTGAAGCCAGTAGTTGAGATTGTTTCCAAAGAGAACCCTTTGAATGCCATCGTGGAGCCCCAAGTCCTGGACCACGGTGGCGTAGAGAGCCCGCAAGGGGCTGGGTCCAAAATGTGCCAGTGCCTCAGAGGACTTGGTGCTGGCCAGAAGCACTGGTTCATAGGTAGAGTGGTTGGACTGGAAAATGGTCCAGTCATCCCCTGGTAGAGAGCCTTGCTCCACCTGGTTGGGCTTGGTAATGTAGAGCAGAGGAGCATTGGGGTTGATGCGGTAGTCCCTGAGTCCCAGGTGTGAGTGTAGAAAGAGGGGGAAACCTTTGAGCTGTGCACTGAGGAGAGAGTTTTCATTCGCTTTAAAAAAGCCAATGACGCCTACTCCATACTCAACACAGTACTTGTCCAGCAAGTCACGGTTCCAAGCATCCAGATTGACATATTTCAACACATTTTCATAGATGATCAGTGTGTAGCGCCCACGGTTATGCTCCGTTAATGTGGGCATGTCTCCTTTACCAGGAGCAATCTCTGTCCGGTAGTGGAAGCGGCTGGACTCTAATATGGCTATAATCTCCTGGCCCAGCTGGGAGTAGATGCTCTCCACGAACACCAGAACCACGGGCTCTGTCCTGGAGTTGTCCACCGCCTTTACCTGCCGTAGTCTGCCCTGGCGCTGGGGGAGGAAAAGCGGTGCCCTCTGGACACCTGGCCCTCCTCCGGCGGCTCCGGTGCTTGCTCCCGGCGACATCCCCCCTCCTCCGCCACAGTCACTGAAGGGCAAAGGGGGGGCCTCCTTGATTTTGGGGCTGTTGGAGACGTAGTAAGCTAGGAAGGCCATGGACAGTAAGCAGAAGATGATAAGTGCCAGGATGAGGCGGTGGAGCTCCAGCTGGCGGACACCTCGCATTAGCTTCCACACGCCCAAGCCTGCACCTACCATGGTGCTGGAGGGGAGAGGCGGGACCGGGCAGCGAGGGGCAGCGGTGAACAGGGAAGGAGAGCAGAGAGGTAGAGGAGGGGGGAGAGGAGGGGGGAGAGGAGGAGGAAGATTGAGCAGTAGATACTGGCACTGATCTGTGCTGAGGAATAGCCATTTACACTAGGTCATCATGGCCAGCATCATCCGTTACCTGCGCTCCACTTCTAACTTCTAGCACACTCTAGACGACTGAATGGAAAGAGGGAAGGATGGATGATTGTTTGATGGAATGCCAAATGTTAGGCGACCGAAGAGGGAGAAGTTTGTTGACTGGTCAGTTCTCTCTCTCAAGCAGCTGTGCAGGTAGAGACACATGTGGATGTGTCCATCTATAGAGGCTTGTGTAGTCTCTCTGTGCTTCAGGGCTGAGCCCCCTCAGGCCCCCGAGCCTGGACATCCCAGAACGACACCTGGAGGATGAGGACAGAGGGGGGTGAGATGAACGAAGAGTTGAGGGGGGGGGGGTCAACATTCAGTTCTTATTAGGGAGGAGCATATTAAGCATAAACACCATTTGATAATCACTGGGAACTATTCAGTCAAGATGCCCCCCCCCCCCTCAGTATCTACAGGCCACAGCTGCGATGGTAAAGTCTATTTACTGAAGATAAGACAATTGCCGCATAAACTATTCGATTTTTTATAATTTAATTAGATTAGAAGACCAGGAGCCATCCTTACAGCTGTCTGGTGGTAATGCTGATGTGTCTGCAGCCCCAAATGGTAGTGAGAGGTTTGAGTAGCTTTTAGTTCAAGGAAACCACCAAGAATCCAAAGGAAGCTTCTCCCTCTGGAAGAAGAGGCAGAAGTATTGGACTGTTGTAGATTGAGAAAGGTGTGCAAGTCTCACCTGGAAAACACTGCAGGTCTGAAACCCCTTTGATCCAGAGGACCCCTGCTAGAGAGAGATGGAGAGAGCAGGGGGGAGGAGGAGAAAGAGAAAAGAAAACATGTTGATAAAGCTGTATTCTGATTATTTCAAATAACAAATCCAAGAGGTTTCATACAATATGAGCAGAACTTTCAACGTGAAATGAAGACAAGCGAGGCCTCGTCTATTCTCTACTTTGAGTATGGAGGAGTCATTCAGGGAGGCCTGGAGAGAAAACCTCAGACAGCTGGAGCACTTCAAGGATTCGATGGACATGAATAATTCATGAATAATCAGTACCATCAATAACTGTTTTAGATTTATTTTTAAGTAAAGAGCAAAGAGCAGTGCAGTAAGAAACATCCCATCATGGAGCTTCCAGTTGTGTTGTGTGGCGCTTATGGTTTCACTAAAGTGAAAGATTAAAGATGAAACATTCAGCCTCTGACTGACTATAGCAACTGGAAGTACTGTGAGGCCTAAAACAAACACATCAGCAGGAGACCTATGCAGTGATTAGAGATGGGTACCAAAACCCAGTAGACCAGAGAATTGATTATTGATTCTCTTAATCTGTACTTTTTAACGTTATTTGTGTCATTTATTATGGCTGCAGCCTCTACCCCTGCTCTGTGTGTCCAACAACAACACACACACACACAAACACCAGGCGGCAACCTCCGGAAGTGTCTTAAGACTTGCATTATCTCTACTGTCCATCAGGGGGCGACTCCTCCCAACATCTGAAGTTACAGATGGAAGAGGGGGAACAGAGTCTAGCTGGGTAGCCCCAGTGGGCACAGAGGCCTTGGAGGGCTGGTCAGGATGGCAGCGGTGAGCATTTAATGCAGAGCTGGACCAGCACCCTGTCCACACAAACACTACCAGGTCCAAGAGTCCATCTGAACAGAGACCAGTGCTGCTTAACAAAACGCTAGACAGAGACAGACAGACGGGTTGAATTTGAGGACGATGAGGGGGAGGAATAATTCATAACGAGAGACTGTGGTCCGAATGAGATCCGTTTAATGGATTACTGAGCCGAGCTGCAACACCGGGGGACCGGACAGAACCAGAGAATGTGAGGTGGGGTGGGGTGTGAAGGGGGATAAAATAAAAACCAGAGCAGAGAAATAAATCATCAGTTTCAAAGTGGTACAGCGGAGTACAGGGACCCTGAGCTGTGTTTACAGGCTGCACTGATGCTAGTGGTCACTGTGGGCTGCAAAGGAGCTCACTGCTCAGGCAAGGTAGTGGCTTTGTGAGAACTGAATCATTCCTAAATGCTACCGTAAACATTCAGAGGAACAGTGAAAGTAACCTTTAACCAACTCTGTGTCTGACACAGAAATGCTTTCATTCAAAGGTCACTCGAAATGGAGCCAATGAGGAATGCTCTATTGAAAATTGGATGTGTAAAAACAAAAATGTCTTCTGTTGAAACAGAGCTGATCACAATGTCAGACTGACTCGTGCTCTCACACCCGTTAGCTACTTCAGGAGCGATAAAGGTCTGGGAGGTCAAATGTCTTCCAGATTTATGTGAGCTGAGCTCCTGAACTGATAGCAGGTAGTTCATCGCCAGCGTGCGAGAGAAGACCACGAGCTCCGTAAAAAGTTAGTGAATGACATCCTAATTGAAGTGTGTGTCAAGTGCTACCTGTTCAGACTGGGATTTAAAGAAGGACGGAGCTGAAGGTAAGCCGGACTACAGAGGAGTCCATCAACACTCCAGCCATACACACAGTACTCATCCAGTTTTAAATCCACACTAACGCAACTAGTCCCAGCAGAGGATCAAGGTAGCTTTGATCAGGACATCTCAGGAACATGTGCTTGGTTATGATACATTTATGATTAACTATGATAAAGTGTGTCAACTGGATCACTTCTATTAGCTTTGAAAACATACTAAAGAGTGCAGAGCCAAATTAATTAGTTAACGAATCTATATCTCTACATCTCTATAGATATAGATACAGACTTCAGAGCTGAAGGGGCTAACACCGTCACTGATAACTAGTGGTGTAAGAACTGTTGTTGATCTGTGATCGGTACTGATCCCTCTCACAGTTCAGCACACGTGAACTTGTTTGATTCCGCAGGGTAACGTTAACCGTCCGCAGGGTAACGTTAACCGTCCGCAGGGTAACGTTAACCATCGCAGGGTAACCAACGGACGTTCACGAGTTACATTACGATGCCTTCAGGCTCTGCTCAGTGAAAATGAGTACTGGCTGAAGGTACATTATCATGATGTGTGTTCACATGTTCTCATAACATGTAGTTTCAGTGATAAACCTGAATAAATCCAGTAGTTTGGAGATGTTTTTACATTAAGATAAATATATATTAGAGATGAATTATGAGCCATTTACACTAATAATACATCATTAAAACTACTAATGACAAGATTTGTTTTAATCAATAAAAATACAATCTTTTATTTCATTATCATTTGAATAGTGTTTCTATGAAGAAAAAAACCCTCATCAATTATTTTAATAATTGATGATAAAGTAAAATGATAACATTTAAATGATAACATTTAAAATGTCTGATGGTTTACAGATATAATCTATAATCAAACAACAAAGGGATCTGTATCTGTCAATATGGATCATCACTGATCAATAATTTGTATCAGCGGCAGTCACTGAGCAGTCCGATACCCTTTATGAATCACCGAAGATGAAAAATATACTAAAACAGAGGAATTGATATTCTACACTTAACTGCTACTTGAGAAAATGGAATTCATAAAGTTCCTATCGCCATAACATTGTACAACCCATCTAAAAGAATCACTTCATCATCCAACCCAACCCCAGTTCCATGAAATGAAAGAAAACGTCTTCCAAACCTCTAAAATTAGGTATTTAAGTCCCTGAGAGGACAGCTTCCTGAACAAACTACTCATTACAGCCGACCTGCCGTGTCTTAACACGCTCTCACACACCCTCCAGGTACTCGCTCACCAGAAACTCCCAATAATGCCCTCAAACAACAGCTGGTTCACAGCCTCTCGGCTCATCTGAAACACCTAAATCTTCCCAATATGTCTTTGATACAGCGCCATCGTCAGTGACTGTTCTATTGAGCCACCATTAGGTCGTGGTTCTACCACCAACAGATGGTTTGTGTTTTACACTGAGAAAGCTGCTGGTTTCAGCAGGTATAAAGTCACCGAGTTCAATTATGATCGTCAAGTCATGTCAGAGGGTTCAGGGAGAAAGATGACACCTGTGGATGGATAATATAGAGACAGCATTCTGTTTAAATGTATTATTTCTATCCACTTTATACACGCACCGTTCTCTGGTATCCATCATCCTACATCCTCCCAATGTCAGGCCACATGTTATTGTCCTCAGCCTCTCACAAGTGTTGCACTGATTGTGTCACATCAGAAGTGACGATCTTCATTTGACGTCTTTGCAGGTTTGCACTGCTGCAGCTCAACCAGCACTGAGAGCATCATTGTGAAAGCACTTCTTCATCGGTCAGGTTTCCTTTCATCCACTGGATCTTCAGACAGCAGACCTTCTCATTCGGTTAGATGTTTGACGATAGAATTCCAGATAATGCTTCATAACAAATACTGTATATTGTTATTGTATACAATGACGCATACAGTGAATGATTGATGAGTTAGTCCGTATCACCCACACCAGTTATCTAAAAATAGGAGCGTCCATCAACGCTCAGCATCAAACAGCGGACAGACGTGATGATCAGCTTCAACAATGAGCTCAGAACACGTGTCGAGGTTAGGATGACGAGAAAAATGTAATTACTGCTTCTGCCAACTACTCAAGTTACAGTTTATATAAATGTTTGTCAAAAATGTCATCACTTCATCATTTTTATGCTATTAGACATTTGGGGGAAATTGTCATAATTAGCATACGAGTTATGGTGGACAACACTGTGTTTTGTGAGGTCACAGTGACCTTTGACCACTAAATGGTAATCAGTTCATCGCTGAGTTGAACGTTTGCAGCAAGCTTTCAGAAACTCCCTCCAGGAGTTCATGAGATATCGAGTTCATGAGAATGGAGCGGACGGCGGGACGGACGGACGGACAGACGGACAGAAAACAAGGCTGTTGTCGGCACGAAGGCAATACTCAAAATAACTGACTGCTTCCACATTAAAAAGAGAAAAGAGTTGTGATATGTTAGTTATACCTCATGGTCCAGGACAATGTTTCCTAAACATGGAATCACAAGCCTCCTGACAAACTCTGGCTGAATTAAAATGGATTCACTAGATATTATCTCTTTACTAACCAACATGTACCGCAGTCCTTAAAGTAGCTGAAATGAACCGTCTTCCAGAGGTGTTGGCTCACTATAAACCGATCTCTATCCTTCCCTTCCTCTCGAAGGTCCTTGAGAAAGCAGTCACGAATCAGTTGTGTGACCTTCTACGCAACAATAGTTTACTTGAGGACTTTCAGTCAGGATTCAGAAAGCATCACAGCACAGAGACAGCTCTGGTGAAATAACTAATGACCTTCTGATTGCATCAGACAAAGGACTTGTTGCAGAAAGCTTCCAGTGGAACTTACTTTCAATCCTCAATAAATGTAATCTGTACAGTTGCTTTTATGTGTTCTAATGTGACGGTATGCTTTTCCCTGAGATCTGGATCTTTTTTGAAATGTAATTGTTTTAGTCTTTTTCATGTTTACAGCCATGCAGGGCCCAGGTTTGACAGTACAGCTCCAACAGGTCCAGGTACTGCTGTACCCCCGCTCTCTATACATCTCTCTCTTTCTTTCTGTCTGTCTACTCTCTGTGTGTGTCTTAAATATGTTTCTATTAATTAGAAATGTATTAGAGTATTAATCTGATCCGAAGTCAGCCCTGGTTGTGAAGCCTGAACAAACCCTCCTGACCAGCATTGAGTTTAGTTTGAGCTGCAGCATGAACACAATCCACAGCGAGAAACAGACTTTTACTAGAGAACAGGGCAACATTTACAAAACGATCAATAAAACCACGCAACACTGATCAAAGGTTAGGTAAACACAGCAGAATCTGGCCAAGCGTACAAGTGTCCACTTTTAGAATTTGATCTTTTCAATCCTCATGCAGGGTCTGACTCCAGGTTCCACAGCTGAAGCCCTCTGATCCTGTTCACTACAGGAGGACAGAGTGAAGCTGTCACTGCACCAGTCACATGGCTGCAACTTCACTCAGTCTAACACATCACCTGGCTGCAGATGCAGAATTAGACCATGCAAGTGTAATCTGGTCTGATCCAGGTAGCACCAAGCCTCATTGTTGGAATGCTGTTAAGCATTCCAACTATTGTTCTTCGAATCTTTATTGTTGGAATGCTGTTCTGTTAAGCATTCCAACTATTGTTATCCTGTTTCTTTATTGTTGGAATGCTGTTAGAATGCTGTTGGAATGCTGTTTACACATTTGACACAGAAGCCATTAATTGACAGGAAAACCAAACGTTCTGCTCCATAGAGACCAATGTTAAATTTTGCTTCAAAAACATCTTCCACAGAACACGGTACCACATTTCTAGATCGCCAGTTAAGCCACATTTTTTAAACTACAGACACAATTTTTACAGGATCTGTTCGTCAACTCAGCCTCCCTCTCAATTATTAATATCGGAGCAATAGGAGCTACGGTTATGGGAGTTTTGATGATTTGTTTGAGAGGTGTTTCCCTGTTTTATCTCCATGAAATGGCTTCAGGCACACAGGTGTTCACGATTGAGCCAGTAATCAGTGATGTTTATAAACACACAGACTCACAGACACACGCGCACATACACTCCTCTCCCTCTATCTCTCTGTGTGTGTGTCTCTCTCATACAGTCATTCAGGTCTTAGGTCTTTCCACCCTCCTTCACCCCCCCAAACACACACACACACCCACCCCATTTCAAAATAAAAGCCCCAAAGAGTGAATTCTAATTGAAATGCTTGTGATGAAGACAGGCATTTAATAATCTCTGTTTATGTGTCTGACATTATGATTATGTCTCCTCTCCCCCCACCCAGCCCCACCCTTTCAAAATAAAAGCCCCATGTATTAACTATTTAAACAAGCTCAAAATTAGGCTTTTTTGTTAAAAAAAATGAATGCTCTTACTAATACTGCGACAACTACTACTGCTGCTGCTAATATAGTATTACTACTACTACTTCTACTATAACTTTTGCTGTTGCTACTATTACTACTACTGCTATTACTGCTACCATCAATATTATTACTACCACTACTGCTATTATTTATACGACAACTGCTACTACTACTACTGCTGCTATTCATGCTACTAAAAGTAGTAATACTACTACAGTTATTAGTACGACTACTACTACTGCTACATCTTCTACTGCCATTGCTATTACTACTACTACTACTACTACTACTACTGTGATATTAAATACTACGACCAATACTACAGCTATTACTATGACTACTGATACAACGTCTTCTACTACTTCTTCTAATTACTAATACTTCTACTACAACTACAACTTTTACTACTACTACAAATATCATTACTACCAATACTTCTTCTAATAATACTTCTACTACAACTTATACTACTACAAATATCACCACTGATGAATTTTTTTAAGCCACAGAAACTGTTCAAATATCAAAATGTTCAGCTCTTTCAGGAGAGGTGTGATATGACTTTTCATATTTGTAATCTTTAAACTTTTTGAATTATTAAGCTTTTTGCTATTTGTTTTTGAATTGGATATCTATTTTCAGCAATGTTTTTGCGATTCATTTCAGTTTTCAGCATTCCAACGCATTTTCAGCAGGAAATGCTTTTTCTAGTTCAACAAGTCACTCTTCAGTTTCTAAATAATTCACTAGAAACCCCACCACACACACACACACACACACGCACACAGCCCTTGTAAACCGCAGCCACTCACCGGAGCTCGGTGAGATGTGAGCTATCGTTCCGGTGGGACTTAAAGCACTAGTAGTCCGGACTGTAGCGGGTATGTGTACCTGGAGGCCGGTGTGAGAAACGTCAGATCGCACGACACTATCGTACCTCATACTTGACGTTACCACTACACTGTTGACAACACAACAGATGAGCCACGGTTATACATAATAAACGCATAAACGTACAGCTCGTAATGCCTGAAGGCCATGACACTAAAAGAAGGTTATCCGAAAGGCGGTGGAAAAGAAACAGGGTCAACTTTATGTTAGCAGCTCGTCAGAGGTTCCAGATAGCATGCTAACAGCTAGCCCTGTTGAGCAACAGCACCACCAGAATGGAGCTAATGCTCGCAGAGCTAACAGCTCTCAGCGGCTCTGTGATGCTCTGACCAGCAGACCGGACCGTGACCTGGACCTTCTTCGTGTTCCCTCCAAGGAGCTGACGTATCCATATGATGCCCGGCCGATGAAACAGGCTCCCAGCACAGCCCTCAGTCCCGTAACGTTAACCACCGGGATCACTGGGACCTGAGATAACGCTGCAGCTACGTTAGCTGCTGATGCTACGGCAGCTAACTAACGACACTCAGTGCACTTTAACGGGCTTCATTCAGCTCTGACACGGTGTCACACAATATGAAGTCGGTGAGTGATTCAGGACTCACCAGACACCGATCCGGGAGGATTGGAGGATAACGAGCTCCAGCGTTTGGAGTTAAAAGTGAACTTCAGCACATCGCCGCTTGGTCTGCCATCTTGGATCTACTGGAACCCTGGACTCAACCAAATCTGGCATATCGGGGGAGGGTTCACAATATAACCCCCAAAATATGCTGCATCTAAAAAGTTTATTTGCACAGAATCCAAAGGAAGACAGCGTGTTCTCTGCGGATGATGACTAAAGTCACAGTGACGTCTGTTTTAAGCCTTACAGATGTGTAGTGCACACATTCATAACGTTACAAAAACGTGTACACACGCGCACACACACACACACACACACACAGACAGAGAGTGGCTGAAAGTCTGCACAGACAGCAGAGACTGATCAGTCACAGACAGAGCAGCATGTATGTGGGAGGTAGAGACAGAGATGCACGTCCTCCTCCACTGTCACAAGTTCTCTGCACTAAGAAGAGATTTCCACTTCGGGGAAACAAAGGAAATATCAAGCTGTCATGTTACGAGTCCAGAGGAGAAACTGACAGCAGCTTCTCTGGCAGCTGACCATGTATGTTCCTCACTAATAGATCCACAAAATGAAGTAACTATATTCAACTGTAGTGTTGTAATATCATTGTAAATATATGGGACTGCATCAGCATAACCATGTATTTAATATGTAATATGTGTATTCTGTAAAATGCTTTGGCAAGAACATATTTTTGTTCATGCCAATAAAGCTAAATTGAATTGAACAGTGAATTGAATTAAGAGAGACAGACAGACACAGAGAGACAGGCAGAGAGAGAGCGAGAGACAGAGACACAGAGAGAGAGAGAGACAGAGAGAATGAATTGGTTGGGAAAGAGCAGTGAGGGGAAAGTTCTGAGCAGTGGCGGCTGGTCAATAGAGAGCCATGGGGCATGGCCCCACCATGAGCCACACGAAAAAAAAAATTATAACAATCATAAATTATACAAATTGTCAATATTTGTGTTTTTTAACTATGGAATGTACCCAGTAATGTGTGTACAATATGATATCTGCGCAAAATATATGCTTTTCCTGCTCGTCCTCTCCCCCTGTGTGCTCGTCTGCTCGTGCTCTCTGTCTGTGTGCACGACACGTCTGAGAGCGCGCAGCGAGGGAGGCTTGATCGTTTTTGCCCAAAAAAGACGGGTCTATGAAGCCGTTTAGCCAATTGCTGATTCAAGATATAAATGAGTGACATACAATTTAGCCAATCAGCTGATATCAGATCAGCCTGACCTCACAATCAGACAGCAGACTCCATGCGAAGCTTCACTACTTCGTACAAGTCAGTCAATCAACTTCCTTTCTTCCTAAAAGTACGCTGATTACTTGGACATACCATACGTATCCACAGGTTATCCACAACTTAATCCACGTAGATCGTTCCATTTAACACGTTTCATAACACATTTCCTAACACGGTCGGAAAACTGTGCGGCTCCATACTGCCTCAGATATTACTCACCACTGTCAGTAACTGTCAGTGTCCTTAAAGTGACAGTTGTCTGTCACTTACATGTATTTCTTACTCCAACAAATTATAACGACATCCTTGTAACATTCAAAGTAGAAACAGAAGTGATTACAGTTAAACATGTAAATACAAGTGCATATTTAACATCACATTGAATTTGGCTCCTACAGATGTTAAATTAACAGTGAAAACTCATCATAGCTTAATTTAACATCAGTATTCATAATTACACTTCATGTTTACTTCTCCTGATCTTTACCTCCTATAACAAGGTCCATAGGGACATCTCAATAAATAAACATGTTATATGTTGAGGAGAAAACTCGGTGGACAGACTGAGGTCGAGGCATTTAGCTCAATTCAAGCAATAAGGTTTATTTGTAACAGAAGTATTATGCCCAGCAGTTTTACGTGCACGGGCCTAAGAATGTCTGCTCTTTAGGAGCAGATGAAAGCTAGAAGGCGCTGTGAAGGAATATTTCTGAAACTGTTCGGGAGAAGAGTTTAAAGTGTTTATCAAATCAATGTCAAATGAAACAGAGTCTTGATGAAAGATCAAAGATAGTCAATTTATTTGCTTGCAAGCAAATGCGAGAAACAGTTCTCAACAGACACGTAAAACCGAGTCTACTGAGGAGTGCCCTAAATTCACAGTCAAATGCATGGACTTATATGCTCCAGCCAGCATGCTGGAATGTTCCTTAGTAAACAAGAATGACAAAAGGACAGGACAAAGATAAACGTAATTACAGATGGTTCTCCTTTGAAGTCTAGCGTCCTGTTCTCATGATAAAACGAAAGTGTTATACAATTCCTTTGTATACAGTCTGTCTCTCCATGAACCATGCATACACTCAAACCCCTAGACTGTCTCGACTTAGCATGTGTTAAAAGGAAGCCATGTCTCTTCTATAGAGGGTCGTCTTCAGCTAAAGCTCATCAAAGGAATTAAGACCTCTGTGTGTCTTCGTCTTTGAAGACAGAAAACCCAATTCACAGGATAACAGATAACGGGACATCTGGATGGAAACTTACAAGAATGTGATAAGAACAGTGTTTGGTGCTTGCAATGTAAAGGCTTACATTCTTTAACCCTGAACATAAGACTATGACATATTTTCCCATTACAGCGCTTAAACAGAGTGCGCATGTGTTATGTATAGGTCCTCCTTTTGGAGCCTATTGGTTAAAGCAAAGTTGCAGGCGGAGCTGTGTTAGCAGATCAGCGGCCTGGTAGGAGCGCTGAGCATATCCGCCCACACTGGCTCACGATGGATCCTCCTTCGCTGCATCTTCAGTGTGCGTGCATGTTGATGTAACTCCATATTGTTATGTCCGGCCGACTTGATAAGCGGGGCGCCTCTTTATCTCTAAGGCGGCGTGGGCAGCTGAATCTGGTTCTCTGTGTGACTATGTGACATTTATCTGGGGCAAAAGCTATCCTTCAGAGTTTTAATACTTCTCACTGTGTTCAAACGAGCGCTATGAATGCCCCGTCTGGAGTATTTGACCTTCTTCTACTAGAACTCACATATCCGCGTATAAGCTGTGTTTAACATTGAATGTATATTTTATTTACAAATCCCCCTTTTCACACCTGCTTGGTGTGAACTTCTTAGACCTGTGTGTCATCGTTCAATTGGGAGTTTGTCAACGAAAGCAACTCTGGTTTCTCTTCCTCTTCCTCAGACTCCTCTCCATCCTGCTGGAGATCTGTAGTACACTAGAGTTTGTTTCGTCATATCAACATCAATTCATCGCTGCAGTAATCTCCTCAAACATGGTATTTAACATTGAATCTATATTTTATTTACATATATTATATTGTATTATATTATATATACTGGGATGTTTGCTGAAATTGATAGGATGGCCCTACCTAGAAAATTTCCCACCAGCCGCCACTTGTTCTGAGTATAAGTTACATTTTCTGTTTCACTGACAACACTACAATAGAGTAAAGTTCATTTAACAGTAAGTCTCCTTTCATCGTCTACAGAGCAACTGACTATACTTGATGCGTCACCAGCTTGAGACTTGCTTCTCTGTTTCTGGCTTATAAATATTGAATGAACTTTCCTGACAACTTGAAACATTATCAGTTTATGGGAACTGTTCCAATGAAAAATGACAGAATATCGTTTGAGATAATCTTAATCTAGCAACGTCTCACTGTCTTCATCAGCAAGTCTAGTTGGCTCAGATGCCATCATGACCTAGGCTAATATTCTGTTTTTGTGTATTTGTCTCGTTTCCAGCTCTCCCTCTCTGATCACATTCAGCAGAAGGAACTTTTAAACATCCGTGTATCCACTGCTCAAACATTTCCCCCGTTGTTCATCGAGCCAGAAAGCTTTACAGAGCTTTGGAGGAGCAGCGGCTCTTCTTGGGATTTACCGGAGACGCCGACGGGGGAAGCGAGCAGGAGCGCGCATTAAACTGCGTCAGCGGGGATTCCGAGCTGCGCTGCCGTCAATGCATCTGGCGAACAAGGTGGATGAGCTGCTGCTCCTCAACAAAGCAAACACGGACTTTAGCAGATCCGCCGCCCGGTGCTTCACTGAACGCTGGCTCGGTGCCGGGCTTCCAACTCCTCCGAGCGGAACGGCGCTGTCGGGGAAAACGAGGGGAAGCGGAATCTGCTTTTTATCTTAACGAAGGGTGGTGTACTGATGTCACATGTTAAAGGAATCATACAGCCCTTCACCTGGAAACACTCTTCATAGACTGTAAACCATTTTATTCACCGCGGGAGTTTTCCTCACTCATCCTGGTCTGTGTCTACATCCTCAGGCCTGTTAGTGAGGCTCTCCATCACCTGAGCAGATCAACAACATGGAGCACACACACCCAGACTCCCTGCTCATTGTTCTTGGAGACTTTAACAAAGCAAACCTCAGCAAATAACTGCCTAAATACAGACAGGCAGCAAATTAAGTGTAGCACCAGGGACAGAAACACACTGGACCACTGCTACACTGTCATAAAGGATGCATATCGCTCAGTACCCCGTGCAGCTCTGACTCTCTGATCACTGTCTGGTTCATCTTCTCCCGACCTACAGGCAGAAACTAAAATCTGCATAGCCTGTGGTGAAGACTGACGAGATGGCCCAACGAGGAAAAGCTGGAGCTACAGTCCTGCTTTGCCTGCACTGATTGGAGTGTTTGTGAGGCTGCTGCTACAGACCTGGATGGGCTCACTGACACTGTGACGTCATACATCAGTTTCTGTGAGGACATGTGTGTGCCGACTAAAACCTTCTGCACATTCAACAACAATAAACCTGGTTCAGTGCAAGACTCAGGCAGCTTCGTCGGGCTAAAGAGGACAGAGGTGGGGAAAGGATCCCCCCTGGCCCCCCAAAGACAATGATGGTGCACTTCTACGCAGTCATGATTGAGTCCATCCTCTGCTCCTCCATCACGCTCTGCTGAGAGGGTGATTGGCTGCAATCTGCCGTCCCTCCAGGACTTGTTCGCTTCAAGCACCCTGAAAGATTGTAGCCGACCCCTCTCACCCTGGACATGAACTGTTTGTGCCCCTTCTATCTGGCAGGAGGCCGCGGTCCATCAGGACCAAGACCTCACGACACATGAACAGATTCTTCCCGTCCGCAGTCGGGCTCATCAACAAAGGACCCCCACTGACACTGTCATCCCCAGGACTGTTTCCTACCGGTCACTCCCCTTCTCTGTTTCTTTATTTAAACACATACTTGTTCACATTAGTCATTCAGCAGACACTCTTATCCAAAGCGACTTACAATTCAGATTCGATCACACCGTAGGGACAGCTAGGAGCAATGTTTGGGGTTAAGTGTCTTGCTCAAGGACACATCGCGATGCGACTAGCAAACCGCCAATCCTCTGATTGAAGGACGGCCCTGCTCTCCACTTAGCCACGGTTGCCGTTTATAGAAAATGTTCTAGGTAGGGCCATCCTATCAATTTCAGCAAACATCCCAGTATGATTTCATGCAAAAAAAATTTAGCATCAAACACGCATTATTACTTGGCAGTTAAATATTTAACATTTATTCCAACATGAAAAAAAGCAGTAAATAACACTTATATAATATAATACAATATAATATAACATGTTTATTTATTGAGATGCCCCTATGGACCTTGTTATAGGAGGTAAAGATCAGGAGAAGTAAACATGAAGTGTAATTATGAATACTGATGTTAAATTAAGCTATGATGAGTTTTCACTGTTAATTTAGGGGGAAAAAGTGGCCCGGGAGTTACTGTCAGACCGGCCCACTCAATACACGGCGCGCTGCCCACTCAATACACGGCGCGCTGCCCACTCAATACACGGCATGTATTTCGCCGGTCTACGGCGGCCATTCGCACCTCCGCCGGCCCCGCCCCGACAGACGCCCGGCACGACCGCACGGCGCAGACCGCGGTTATGGAGAAACGTTTTTAAAAGCACCGTAGTGTCCAGCCGTGCTATGGCGTCCTCGGATCGCGAGGAGTAGTATAATGTCAGTTTATACTGTTGATACAGTTTTCACTGATTATTGACTTTCGGTATTAGAGTAAATTGAACGTGTTCTGTGAAGCATATAATATAGTCCCGTCGGCCTACCGGGGATTCCCCCGGTATCCCCGATGGCCAGTCCGCCCCTGCCTGGATACGTATGGTATGTCGAAGTAATCAGCGTACTTTTAGGAAGAAAGGAAGTTGATTGACTGACTTGTACGAAGTAGTGACGCTTCGCATGTAGTCTGCTGTCTGATTGTGAGGTCAGGCTGATCTGATATCAGCTCTTTGGCTGCAGAATCTCCTCAAAGTTCTCCTCTCAAACGGGTCTTGGAGGAGGAGTGCTCGCGCTGGCGCGGGCGCCTGTAGAGACTTCTCCTGACGAGAACGCGCAGCTCCGGGGCTTGATCGTTCTTGCCCACAGCTGAATCTATTTGAGGGCGCTGATTGGCTCAATTGTATGTCACTCATTTATATCTTGAATCAGCAATTGGCTAAACGGCTTCATAGACCCGTCTCTTCTGGGCCAAAACGATCAAGCCCCCCTCGCTGCGCGCTCTCAGACGTGTTGTGCACACAGGCAGAGAGCACGAGCAGACGAGCACACAGGGGGAGAGGACGAGCAGGAAAAACATATTTTGCGCAGATATCATATTGTACACACATTACTGGGTACATTCCATAGTTAAAAAACACAAATATTGACAATTTGTATAATTTATGATTATTATAATTTTTTCTTTTTTTTTTCGTGTGGCTCATGGTGGGGCCATGCCCCATGGCCCTCTATTGACCAGCCGCCACTGGTCCTGTGCACCTTATTTCATATTTTTATTCTTTTATCTTCAATTGAAAACTGAATGTTTCTATTTGTTGCACTGCGTGGGTTGTTGATTGTTAGGCACCACCCGCCATGACAAATTCCTTGTATGTGCAACATACATTGGCAATAAACGGTTCTGATTCCAATTATATGGTGCAAGTGGTGTTTCGCCTTTAAATGGAAATATGAGTCTGTAGACCACTTCTTTGGTTTGTAAGATGCATCTGCTGCACACAGGACCATGAGCAGCTTTACAGTCATGGAACCAGAAGCATCAGCAGAACAAACCTGACCAAACCCAACCTTATGGACTCAACTTGGTTTGTTTAAAGGAATACCAGAATATATGACCATCTGTATGTCCGCTCACCTTTAATGCTCTCTCGCTGGAACCTTTTCATTGGAACCCTTTGGAATGCTTGGAACAGGTTCTGGTGCGGCTGCATGCGTTTGTGAAGTGATCACAGGACTGAGAACTGAGACTTGGATTATACGGCACGAGTTGTGCGAGAGGTTGAAAACAGACATTTTCAAATCATTTTGCAGTCGTTAACCCACATCTCCTTCCAGTGATCAGGACGTGGTTTTTAGGTTCTTCGTTCTCCGTGGAGACATGAGCGGAAACCCACGGTAACCGGGTGAGTCAGTGACGTACCGAGGATCCTTTCAGGGGGTGAAGAGTTCCTCTCACAAGGAACAGAAATGTGAAACACCAAATGTGGTGAGCAGACCCCGCTGACCTCTGAATCCCACACATCAGTCACAGCAAGTCACTGTTTGGAGTTATCTTTATTAAGTCAACTCTACACATAAAGTATTGCTTTTATTTTTTATTATTCTTTTCACTCTAAATTAGAACCTTTTGCAATCAGCACATATAGAACTTTTCAATCAAGCTACACTTGAGGAATACAAAAATATCACAGTACATTTTCTACCAAGTCGCCTTCACCTGTGAGGACCAGAGCCAATCAGAGCGTCGGGATCAGACCCACAGCAGCTGCCTGGACAGAGATGGACCGTCGACATATCTTTAAGTAACAGCACCGGGTCTACCAGCTAACCACACACTCAAACACACCAGGTCTGGGGGACCGTTTGGACTCAGTGAAGCAGGGCTTTCCAGAGCAGAGTCTCACTTCAGGGGAGGACCGCAGAGTCTGCAGAGGGGACAGACTCCCAGAGACAAGTGAACGCCACTCAGTGAATTTTAGGAAAAATTCAAGCCGGTGCTAATCTGAGCTGCCCCAGATAAACTAGCGCATTTTCAGTTCTGAAGTGTGAACTTTGACGAGGATTTGAGTGTTCTGTATGGGACCGTCTCATCCGCTGTGTGAGAGTCCGATGCTTCAGTGGAGACAGACAGACTACTTGGATCTCAACCATCTTTCCTCCCTAGTAAAACCAAAGTTACCAATTAGCACAAACCTCATCTTTGTGCAACTTGTTCAAGTTTGTTTGAGGCCAGAATGGCGTCATGGCCGCCGACGGGGGACCAAACACCCAGTGGTGGTGGAAGCTGGGATTCATGTTTGGTTGAACCAGAATGAGGTGAAGAGGACACTGCACCCAGACAAGCTAAACAAAGATAAGAACTAAGTAAGTTTCATCAGCTAGGTTTTGGTTTGAGAAGGACCTAAAGAGGCAACTGTACACCTGTGAAGAGCAACACAGCGGCTCCCTGCACCCGTCAGTGGGAAGCATCTGGGTCTGTCCATGCATCTGAACTAGGCAGTGATTAGAAGGGCTGGGTATGGAATCACAATAGTTCTGGGTGTTTGCATTACTGAGAATCAAATGCTGCTGGCGCTGAACTCTTGGTTTCATGTGAACACGTTCTGTGCTCCTTGATGCAAATCATTTTTTGACTGTATTTTAGCTGACATTCTGCACAGTTGTGTTGAGACAGTTTGCAGAAATGTTTTGGAGAAAAACAGATTTATAAAAAGAAACAGTGATGTGGCCTATAGGGGATCCAACAACCCCCCCCGAAACAATCAATACATTTGAATGGATACCCAGCCCTACTGACAAGTCAAAGGACTGCTGGATGACCAGTGAGGCCCTGCTGACTGAGTGGGGCCCTGCTGACTGAGTGGGGCCCTGCTGACTGAGTGAGGCAGCCTCTGGTTTGGGTCTGGAGCTGTTCTCATGTCTCTCCTCAGGCAGGCTGAATTGTTAACATGGATCCCACACAACAACAGCACCTCTAACATTCTCCCTCTCCTTTCTACATACATGTCATTCTATACAAAGTATCAAAAGATTAAACAAAATACTAAAAAATCCTCACCCGTACTCACAATAGAATTTCATATTGAACTTTTAAACTCCCCCCCCTCCCCCCCCCTTGCAAACCTTCCTTTTCCTCCCACACTGCAAAGATTCAGATCCACAGTGACACGCGTTGGGTGAAGGAGGCCTACCACTCTGGACAGGAATGTTGCAGCATGAAAATGACCCAAACACGGCGGCTTCATTCGGAACAAAACCAAAAGAAAATACTTGAGGATGGAGGGTGAGGGTTCCCCGTCAATGTCTTCAGTTTAGGGGAATGGAAGAGACGAGTAAGATGAAGAAAGGAAGGAGTACACTTTAATTTCCACAGTTACACAAACATGAACCATGATAAAACGGGAAGGAGGAGTCAGTGACCCCAGCTCCTCCTCTGAGCTCTGTGTGGACCAACACACATAACAAGTCTCTGTGGGTTGGGGGTCACGGGAGCTGATTGTACTGCCTGTGTGCTGTGTTTGTTTAAGTCCACATAGTGAAGAGCGGAAGAACAGAACCAGACGCCGGGGATGTGGCCCGCTCGGTGCAGTGGCAGTAGCAATGCTGGAGGCTGGATGGGGCTCCTCGGCCGGGCCCAGCACACTCCCCCCGTGAGCGTGCTGCTCAGGGGGAGAAGGTAGCCATCTCCAGGGAGATGCGCTGCCACAGCTCCTTGGTCTGCTTGCCTCTCTTCAGGTTCTGCAGCACGTCGTTAAACTGCATCATACCCACGGGCGTCAGGCAGAAAGCGCTGCGAGCGCTGCGGATGATGTTGACGAAGTCGTCATAGTCGGCGGGCGTCAGGTGGATGAGCCGGTGGTGGATGTACTGCAGAGAGAGGGGGGGGGGGGGGGGTAAGTCATACAGGTGGATTATACAATCCAAACATGGTAACTCTCTCCTTCCAATGAGAGCTGTGTGAGTGGAAACGTTTGATGAATGAACCAGCTGAGTTCCATGTGTTTATAGTTTTATCTTCAATCCCTAATGTTACTGTGTAAATGTAAATATGCCAAGCTGAACACATTGGCCGTCCTCTTTGTTTACCTTCTTTTATTGTTCATGCCTCCGACTTCCACTGGTAACGATATTCACGTCACAACGCTATGAATTGTGGGTAATCCCTTCGAGCAAAGTCTCCAGAAATGCGTATTTATGGAAAGTGTTCATAAGAGTCCTCAAACGCTGAAGGATTGAAAAGTGGAGCATGCCTCAAAGTCTGAGTTGGGATCGGGCCCCTGGTTGCTTACCTGATAAGAACTGTTGGACTTGTTCGTGGGATCACGGCTGCAGTGTTCCCCACTAATGACAGACTGTGGCGGCCACAGTTTGGTAATGAACTGAACATATTACACTCGTCTACGGTTGGGCTGGCTGTGCCCTCTCTCCGTTTAGTTGTGCAGCAGGTGAAGAATAAACATGGAAGAGTCTGTTCTGAAAGGCTCTGCTTAGGCCGTCCTCTGCTTAGGCCGTCCTCTCCTCTCTTTAAAGAACAGCGTCTGGGTCTGGACCCGGCCCACCTACTTGTGACCCTGGTCTTAAAGTCTTAACCAACAACGTTTAGGGAGCTGATGATGGAGCTAATGAGTGAGCATCCTGCTTCCTCAAAGCCCCCCCCTCCCCCCAAGGCCACTTTCCTTCAATGAGAATTTAGATTTTGGTTATACATTTATATTTTGCGAGCTTCCCTTCTGCATTTCACAGTTTACCTCGAATATCTTAGTTTGCTCTTCATTTGTAAAACATGTCTACTTGTCCGTCTCCCCTTTGAGAGAGCAGCTCTGGGCTGCAGCCTACCTGCAGGTAGGCCTGTTGGCAGCGCTGGACGAGCTGGTGGAAGGCAGGTGTTCTGAGGTGGGCGTGGATGTGGGCGGGGTTCAGCCTCTGCAGAGCCTCCATGATGATCTCCTGCAGGACGAACGGACTCAGGACACCCTTTGCTGCTCCGACACAGAACTGGTACACGTAGTTGACTCCTGGCAGAGGGAAGGAGGGAAGGAGGAGAGAGAAGAGGATTGATATTGTTGGGGTCTGAGCATATGGCTGCACATGTGCTGTGAACAAAGAGAATCAGGCCTTCCCTTTTGCAAGCAAAGGTTTCATCCTGATTGTGGTTTGATGAGCACCAAACCCCCTCTGAAGGACTTTCACATTAGGGTGTGAATTCCCCCCCCCCAAAAAAACTATGGTTCCTGAAGTCACCTGAGAGCACCGCTGCAACCTCATTGGCCGAGAGCCAAGACAGCACCAGGACCCCTGCGGTTAAACCAGTGCCCAACAAAAGTGCCAGCAATTCACACCTCCACGCTTTTTCCCTTCGACCTCGGTCGAGCAAGGGAGCAATCGCTGTTCTTCACCCTGGACATCCGTCCCTGGGACGCAAGGAGACGCATCAGCTTTCTCCCCCCCCCCCAGCATCGCGCTGTCGACGAAAGCCTCGAACCCTCACCAAACCCTGACAGGTCTTATGCTATCTTCGCTGGCCGAAGTAGCCGTGTTGTCTTTTTGAGTCAAGGCCCTCTCACTCCACCGGGACGAATTTCTTCCACGATTCCTCCCCGTGTTTTCTTTTTGTGCACATTCCGGCAAAGCAGCAGCTGAAAAACTCGCTCCTTCCCGAAGATTTCCGATGAGACGTACGGACCACAGCGTCTCAATCCGATGTTAAATCATCCTCTCTGCAGCGAGGATTGATCACGTCCAGCGCCAGCTCCAGAACGAGCCGCGTCAACGGACCGAAACAGCCGCCGCTTAAACAGCCGCGCTGATCTACAAGCAGCCCCACTTTTTCCTTCAGGACAAAGAAAGCACGATTCTCAGCGGCCACTCTCCCCGCCACAAAGAAGCGTCTCCAACGTAAGTTCATTGTGCATCTGGGCTAGCTTAGCTTAAATTAACTTAAAGTTCATTCAAGTTAATTCATGTATATGTTGATATTCCCGTGTTTTTGTGTGTTTCGTTACTATTGCGTAATATCAAGGTATTGCGCAACACTCAGCGGGCCCCAGCTCCGCTCCACTGTGCATTGCCCGTATTCTGTTCGCGTTAAAGACACCGTCGCAGTATACGGAGGTAAATACACAAACCTCACGGACCAGAGAAGTTCCGTTTGTATTGTGTATTAACTGCATTGACTGTTTTCTTTGGGATTATTTTCATTCATTTGTATTCAACTTTGTGGGATATTTCTCTCTTCATTAACTCGGCTCTGTGAGTGAGCTGAGTGCCGTGTTCATCACTGCGTAAGCTGCCGACAGTTCAAGATGACAACGGTATGCTTATGCGTGAGAGAATAACGTACTTATGCTCCTCAGGATATCGCAGCAGAAGTTTGATTTATGTTGACTTACGATTTCTCTCCACCTTTTCTTGGCTCACCCTCCTGCCAACACAGCAGGAGGTGACCCCCTCTCTCTCTGACCCTCTCTCTCTCACACGTGCTCACACACAGCGACCCCCCCCCCTCTCCTCCGCCAGTTTGCCCAAGTCACTCGACTAGGCCATCTAGTGGTGGGTCACGGTAGCATCTTAAGGTTCACCCCCCCCCCCCAGTTTGTCTAAGTCCCTCGACTACGCCATCTGGTGGTGTTCAGCGGTAATACCTTAAGACCTCCCCCCTTTTAACCCACAGTCTCACCCCCCTTCTGCTTGGTGGCCAGCGGCCACCTTTGTAGTCTTTGACTGTGAGTGTTAAGGGCCCTCACCCCCCTTCCTTTTATCCACAGACACACACACACACACACACACATACTTATATACACCCTCCTCTTTTATTTCATTTCTTTAGATATTAGGTACATAAAATTGTATGATGGCGTTTGTTGATTGCGATATTAATTGATCTGATCTTTTATTATTCTAATTTAATAAACTCTTATACTTTAAAGAGCAGTCGTCTGTGATTAATGGTGCATATGTATGTGATGATCTGTATGTTGTAGCCTGCGCTCGGATTTCAAACCTTCACTGTCACTGATGAGTGACTACTAATTATGAGACTTAGTTTTATCGTTTGGTTATCGGTCCCTGTCCGCAGGGTGGTGCCCCGTTATTATTAATAATCATTAATAATTGTTATTCACATTAATAATTCCATTGATGTCAAGAATTCAGTTTCTTAAAAGCTGATAACTCAAACACGCCCCCTATTGATCCCAACAATATGTAGATGGGGTGTTACGTATGGTTCCATGTCCTACTGTGAATGTTTGTGCTTGGGTGTGTGTATTCTGTGTCTTTTGACTTGTAGGTGCAGCTCCCTAACGAGTGCTTGAGGGCACCTGGATGAGGATGTTGTGTTGGTGTTGTGTCCCTCCTATATGTTGCGACTCCCGAGCCGGTTGTAACAGGGGAAAGAGGAAGCCGTTTCTAAAGTCTATTTTGTCTGTCAATTCAAATTTGTACTGCATTTAGGTCAATATTCTGAAGGCTCACGTACATCGACTCAGTGTGTGCCAACGCACCCTCTCAGCTTGTAAACCATGACGATGTACGTAGGAGTGCTCACGCAGTACGGTGGAGTTCAACTGCTTAAAGAGATTAACCACCATAGACGGAGAATGCAACCTAGAAAGTGACTTTACAGACCCGTGTGCCATTAGCGCGTGTGTAGAATACATTAGCTAGTATCTAGATGAAAACATGGATTCGGGGGAGAAAGCTGGCATGTAATGTTCCACCAGAGAGACATTATGAGCTGCAGGTTACTGTGATCCAACTCTGTTATCCGTGTGCTGAACGTCACACACCATGACAGAGATCCACAGGTTTGACTTTATTCCCTTTTAAATGGGGAGTGGTAGTCAACACCGTCAATACCTCGCAGCCATCGATGCCGCCGGTGTTTCCTTTTAACCCACAGACTGTATATAAGTGGACGTAGTCATGGTGACCTCCCTCATTGGTTTGAGGACTGATGATATGAAGCCTTCAGTTCGGCCATTTCCCCGGCACCATCTTGGATTACGGTAGTCGCCATGTTGTTTTCTTTGCAACCGTTGAACAGATGTTACCATATTTGGACCGGGGAGGCGTGACGTAGTGACCTGTCAATCACCGTGTAGCCCCGCCCTAAAGCATCCCCTGCTTTATGGTCTGTGTGACTCTAAATGGACCATAATGTACTAAATGAACATCATGCTGTATTGAAGAAGACTTGAAACTAGAGATTGAGACATAAACTCATGTTTACAATGTTTACTGAGGTAATAAATCAAGAGAGAAGTAGAGTCATTTTCTATAGACTTCTATACAACCAGAGGAGTCGCCCCCTAGTGGACACTAGAGAGAACGCAGCTTTAAGTCACTTGAAACATTGGCTTCACTCGGCAGAACCGGAGGTTGCTTCCTGGTTTAACCAGTGACTGTGTTAACTGATGACTCTCTGCCGAATGCATCGTGGTTGCTCGTGACGGCGGCTGTTGGAAACACCACCAGATCATGTCGGTAAAAGCCTTCCATCAGTTAGAATAAACACTCATCTGTGTTCATTATCTACCAGCCATCTATAAACTGAAACACCTGCTGCTCTGTTGGACTCTGGGGTCCGTTGATGGAATACTGATTCTAAAATCAGAACATGCAACAATCAGAGGCTTTGATGCTGGAAACAGTTTTAAAGTCTGCCAACTTGTCTGGATGGTCTGTTGCACACCTGAGCGCACGTGTTTTTGATGACGTCGGATGTCAAAGAGTCTATATGGCTTATTTACTCGTGGTTGTGTAGAGACTCCTGGTCACCTGTCTATTTGAGATCACTGAAACTGGTACTGAAGTGTATGAAAAGGGCCATCGTGCCTTCACTGTCAATCCAATATATGCGAACACCATCAAACATGTCTGAATGTTACCTGGTCTACCGCTCATCCAGTGGGCTGAAGTACAGAGGCTGTGTGTGTTGGCTGCCTCTGCTATGAACAGCTGCCGTCTCGTTTGGTCTTAAATGTTACTTTCTGCTATGATAAAGTGTGTGTCCAGTCCCCAGAGAGGTTCCTTTTGTTCACGGTGCGTTAGTGTGATACTGTATGGCATTGGTGTGTGCTTCCAGCCATACTAAAGTATCTACCAGATGCCTGAATAATCCTTACACCAGTTAACTAACCACTCATCTCCTGCATTAGCCACTCAAACATCCCTCCAACTGTAGTCCAGTCGTGTCTGTGCGGCTCACCTAGCCTCGCAGCCAGTCCAAGCAGCCATTTGACATCCTCGGTGTAAGGCGGGCTCCTGGAGAAGTTGTTCGGGTGGTCATTGTGAGCCCTCCTGCCCAGCATCTCCAATGCCAGCATGCCTTCACACAAAGAAGAGCGTTGCTCAGTGGACCTTTGCACAATATGCACATTGGTTAACGTAAAACAGAATCCTGGGACACAAACTCCTCACCAACTCTGTAAGCAGAGTGCAGGTAGTGCAGGCCCTGCTGGCTGATTGGCTGGCTGTGCTGCTCGTCCTCTGCTGGGAAAGGAGAGCTGAGCAGCGAGACGGGCTGGGAGGACAGGGCCGTCCCTTGGATGGCCTGGATGGTGGGGCCCGCGTGGATGCTGCCGACTGTAAAACACCAAAGGCACGTTTAGCACAGAGCGACACACGTGAGCCCATCCCGTGGTGCTGCAGCTTACCAGACGACATGTAATAGAACGTTGATAGCTGCTGGATTTGAACACACTGTGTGTAGTCCTGACCTGCTACGGTGGTGCTGAGGGGCAGGCCTGTCTCAGGGTGGTAGGGGTGGACGGCGATCTGAGTCATGGACGGTACGGGGACACCGGGGAAGGTCACGGCCGTGGCTGCCATCGCAGGCTGGGGGACAGTGGCCACTGAGAACGGATACTGGGCCCCGATGAAGGCTGGGTGCAGTCCCTGAGGGGGGGGGGGGGCGCGCGCGCACACGCACACACACACACCGTTAGCTTGAGTTACCTGCTCATACCACTACCATCTAACCATAAAGCAAATCATTTCTGTCCGTCTGTCTCTCTGGTCTTCGAGAACTGTTCACTTGATCTACTTCAGAGAGCAGAATATAACTGTTGGAACTTCAGCTGAACTAATCACAGTTTAAACCTCTTCAATCAATATGTACAGTTCAATAATGAAACAAATTAGACCTCCAGTCCAGCAGGATTCTCTCCATGTAAAGAAAACATCTGGAGTCTAAGCTACTTTGTTGAAAAATGACTACACGATGTCTTCTTTACCAAAATAGCCGATTAATGCCCTGTTGATTGGCCAGTTGATTCATTGACTAACCATTTCTACCTCAGCTAAAGCACTCTACTTTTTTGCATATTTCCACAGTTTCCAGAGAGGTTTTGTTACGCAGAGATGGACAATGTGTAAAGGAGCAGGAGGATGAAATGTACTCTAGCTGAAACAAGCAGAATCGACACTTTAAAAAAAAAATCAATTAGTCATTTAAGTCTAAGCATTTTGAAGAGCAACCAATCAGAAGAATCAGCAGACGTATCATGAGAAGCAGCCTGGAATGTCGGTGATGTACTCCGACTCACCGCCTGCAGCTTTTAGTGAAGACAACATCCAAACTGTCCTGTAAGACGTTTGGATGAGAGCGGTTCTGACCTGTGGGTATGCAGCCCCAGCTACAGGGAAGATGGTGGGCCGTTGGACATGCTGCAGAGGGTGCCCCAGGTACTGGGGGGTGCAGACGGTGGGGAGATGGGCCTGAATGGTGGTGTAGGGGTGGAGGCCCTGGCTGTGGGGGTGCACCATGGCCTGCCCCGGCATGGCGTGGGACTGATAGATGGTGGATCCCACGGAGATGACGGGCACGACGGCCGCCGCGGTCACCGAGGCCGTGACCGTCGCCACTCCCGCGGACTCCATGTTGGCGTCGAGGACAACGCAGCTGGACTCCAGGGGCCTCCTGCCCGAGCCCCCGTTGGCCCCGCAGCGCCCAGAGGTCTCCCGCTGCTGGCCTGAGCCCCCGCCCACTGACTGCTCATACAGCCAGTACCACTGGTGAGCCACCTCAAACAGAACCTCGGGGTACACACCTCCACCCTTGGCTGCTTCCTCTACGGCCATGCAGGCCTTCTCCAGCATCACGTTGTCCTGCAGGGACACGGGGACAGACAGCTTCTTTATCAGCATGTTGAGCTAAAGAACATCAAAGGTGTCTATGGCAACAGTGTCCAGCTGCTCTCTGGATTAAAGCTGCGAGTGTGGACTGGTAGCTGGGGAGGTGCCAGTTCACCACTGCTGCTAATACAAGGATGGGTTTCATTTCAGTACACATTTCAAAATTAGAATAAGATTCAAGTTCATGTCGCGGTGCCAGGACTCGTATCAAATTGAGATTTGACTCTCCGTCACACGGTCCCATGTTGTCTGTCCTACAGTCAGCTGGAACTCTAGTTTATTCTGTTCCACTATTTGAACTGAGGTTGTTTTTCATCAAAATGTGATACAACCCAATTTAGTTTCAAAAGCCAGAATATAAAACACGCATTTCAGGTTGATGTTTTATATGATTGATCTACAAGAAACTGGAAGAGAGTTTTTTTAAATCGTTACGTCTCCTGATTTAACACTCTGTACAACCTACAGACTACCTGGAACCTACGCTGAAATTCGCTGTGTATCTTTTTGCATTCGACCCTTTTTCTTCCACATTTAGAATTACCAGTTCCCCGGGTTGACTGACTGAGTGAGTGTTCAGCTCCGTGTTTGTCCACAGTGAATCTCTCATTCTGCTGCAGCCTCCAGTTGTGGCTGCGTTGACTCACCCTGCCTGCTGACTCACTTCTTATTGCCGACGGCGACCGACCACTACTCTGAGTCCAGAGACACAGTGGAGTGCACACAGTTTGCACACTGTTACTGTTGTTTGGCTAAACGCTAACAGCTAACGGAACTACTGTTTTGTCACGATTGTATGAAGTGTATTATACGTAGACGTCCAGCCCCCATTGCTTGTATAACATTACATCGCCGCTTGTTTTTGAGTTTGAATGAAGTGTGATGACGCGCTGTATAGCAGTGGTGGTTGCAGACACACGTGGAGGTCCCACCTCTCTGGGCGTGAGCTGTAACCACACTCCCACAGTACCTGCTCTTTGCACTGCACCAGGGCTCTCTGGATCTCATTCGGATTGAGGGCGTGAGCGTGAGGCAGGCAGCTCAGGGCCAGCTCCGCTGCCGCCCGAACCATGTTGGGGTCCCTGGCCCGCGATGCTCGGTCAGCGAGGGACGCCACCTCTGGAGGGGTGAGGTGACCATCCCAACACTCCACCAAAATGTTGAGGGCGGCACTGCCGATCTCCATTGCCTGGCCTGAGAGAAGGAGAGAGGATCGAGTGTGTGAGCAGGACAGAAAGAAAGAAAAGTTTGGGTCGAACGTCTTTCTCTCATAACACACTCGCCCCTCACCAGTGATCCAGGATACATGGGAGGAGTAGGTCCTGGACAGCCAGTTGGGTGAGACAAAATTGTGGAGGCCTAGAGCATACAGGCCAATCTCAAAGGCACACAGGTGCAGGTTCCTGTGGGGTCCCTGGTGTCCCCCGCTGGCCGAGGGCTGGGTAAAGATGGAGGTGGAGGAGTTTCCTCCGGCTTTGATCAGCACAGTCTTGGCCAGCTCAAAGTAAAAATGGGCTGCTGCCTCCGATGGCTGGTTGGGCACGTGGGGGGCATGGCACTCTGGACGCCGCCCTTTGTACCTGGACACGGGGACACACAGCACATTACCGTGACATTTCATCCCTCTTCAGAAAGGAAGACACGAAAAACCTGCTCAACAAAGCAGACTAATGTTTCCAGGCAGGCCTGGCCCTCCTCCAGCTCAGCTCTACCACTCATCTACCTTTTGACTGGAGCATTTCCTGAGACCTCATGCTTCGATACTTTATGCTCTAGTATTGTATGCATGTAGTAGAACAACAGTCTGAACATGTCGTCTTGGCTGTTTACACCTGAAAGCATTCACCCTGTCGCTCAGGTCAGGCTTGGAGCAATGAGCATCACTGAGTGCACTGAGGTGCATTTAGAGCTGTATGATGAGGGCTTATAGGACGCAGCATAGGACTGCCATGGCTGGGACGTGCCGGATATACTACTTGGACACCACAAGCGCTGTGACTGGTCAGCTCAGGCTGCTTAAGATTTCTCAAGTGTCTAAGGCCGGAAGGAAGACTGTTGAGAGTGAAGACGATGCTAAGGGAAGATGAAGAAAGGCTCAGTAATATTTTCAGTAATACGTCGCCATCAACACACCAACGCTTCACATCACCAAGTCAATGAAACAGTTACTGTGGAGAACAGGATCTCAAACAGGAAAGTCTGGTCATAGCACCATTGATAATCAGGAGGGGCCCGGCTTCAATTCCCAGGCTAGACGGGCCTTTTGTGTTGAGTCTGCATGTTCTCCCTGTGCCGGCGTGGGTTCTCCGCCCCCCCCCCCCCCCCCCCCCACCCCCCCACAGTCCAAAGACATGCAGCTTTGGTTAACGGACTCTAAAATGCCTGTAGGTGTGGATGTGAGTGGTTGTCCGTCTTTATCGGTCAGCCCTGTGATAATCTGAAAACCTGTCCAGGGTCAACCCAGAACTTTGTTTTGCTTTTTTAACCCAGCTAGTGTTCCTCTACTCGTCTTTGTGACCAGATGAGGAGGAAGCCTTTGTTTACCTGCTGGTGTCGGTGCTCTTGGCCCTGGCCCCGCCCCCTGCCCTGCGAGAGCCGCTGGAGGAGGAGGAGCCCAGCGAATCGGACGAGGAGCTGCTGATGCTGTCACTGTCCTGGCCCCGCCCCCAAGACGTTGCCGCCCAGCCGCCCCGGAGCGGCCGGCGGCTGAGAGTGGGGGAGCTGTCCGAGGTGGTCTCCGGAGCACTGCTGTCGATACTCGCCATGCCTGTGCAAACATCACATTCACATCACTCTCACTGTTTCATTCTTTATGGGAAATCACCACACATATGAGCCAGGCTACAAATCGGCACAGCATAGTCTGATCGTGACGGTGGTTCTGTGACATCATTGAGTGTACCGGTGTGTTTCTTTTTCTGCCGGACAGGAGAGCCCCAGCAGCGCTGATTGTAGCCACAGCGCGCCCCCAGCGCCAGCCGGCTGGGCACGGTGGCCTCCAGCTTAAATGGAGCAGTTTCATTCTGCTGGTCACTCGATGAAGGAGGCCCATCTGACACTGCAAGGAAAGACAATGTACATGGGTCTATCTCTGTCAAAGAGTTTCCATAGGACATCTAGGGCAATTCTACTTTTGATTTTATGATATAAAGAGCACTTTTAAAGCACTACATGTGATTTCAATGTGAACTTTGCCACATGCCGAGGTGGGCTGGATAGCGTGGAGTTTGGATCTCAGTGAGTTGTGAACACAATCCATGTGAACACAATCCAGACTATTAGGTGTCAATGTGGACACACGTGTGGACACAGTTGAGTTCTGATGTGTCCCATTAAAAAGTGTAACCACGGCCATAGTGCTACTACTCCCCAATAACCCCGTCTAACCCGTGAAGCTGCTGTGGATGATCTACTGTAGGAGGAGGGCCTCACCGTGCTCCCTGGTCTCAGCAGTGCTCTCTCCTGCTGTACTGTTCTGCACTGTGTTCAGATCAGCCTGATGAGCCGCCTCTTCACCAGCCACTGCTACGGCAGAGGAAGAGCTGGAAGAAGAGGCCACCACTGCTGCCGCGGACGAAGATGAGGGCGCGTGTTTAGAGACAGTGTGTTTGGATGGGCTGCGCTGGCTGCCAGCTGCCGGCTTGCTGGAGTAGAAGGAGCTTAGAGTCTGGGGCTTGTGGGTCTGACTCTCCCTGTCCAACAATTTATCCAGTATCTGAGGAGGAGAGGAGAGGAGAGAGAGCGAGAGAGCGAGAGCGAGAGAGCGAGAGCGAGTAGCAGGAGAAAGGACAGAGAGAGGGGGGGGAGTGGGAGAAAGAAACCACCGCAGGAGAGACTTCACGTCAACATATCAGCTTACTATGCACTTTACCCTGGATTTGTATTCATGGACTGTCTTGGACTCCCATCGCTGGCTTTAACTCGTATGTTGTATGAATAAGAGAAAAGCTGGTGAGCAGCCCGCAGACTGTCGTCTGTGCTGAAGTTCTTTATAGATGCACATAGAAGAGTTCAGGGGGAGTGCTGGAATATCAGTGTGTAGTATTTGCCCATATACCAAAAGTCACCAAAAATATAATAAATCAAGTCCTAAAAACAGTAAAGCATGCACAGTTTTCCAGGCACAGCTGTTCTCTGATCCTCTGCTACAGCTTCAACAAACACAACAGACATAATCCACCAATCAGACTGCTCTGCCCAGCTCACTGGAAGAGTCACACAGTTCTCAGAGCCACCATGTTCTCATGTTCATGTGGTTAGAATGATCAGAGTAGTGATGGCTACCTTCTTGAGCTTGCTCTGGTCGTCCTTATAGGTGATCATGAGAGCCAGAGCCAGGTCACCTTTCACCCGTCTAGTTCCTTCACACAGCAGAGGATGCTCCGCCTCACTTACGGTGGTCTTCATACCTTCAGACACACAGCAAGAGGAGAGATTACAGCAGGGGGCGTGGACAGTGGACAGTATAGACAGGGGACATGAGAGAAGTGAACATTGAGGAGCAAAAAGACGGACAGAAATGAAGGAACGGGAAGAATGAATTTACCAAGAGCAGCGACAGCAGCCTCGAAGCCCAGCTCCTCATCACCGGGCATGTCGTTGTTACGGTTGCGGCTTGGTGGACGGGAACCCGTTGGGGACACAACTGCACAAACAATATGGAGAAAAGGGAAAGTGATGTTAATTCTTGAAGCTCCCATTGAAAATGACTTTATTTTGGATGAAAAACAACCGTGTAAGTTCTCACTTGGTTGCCACTTGCTCAAAATCAGGCAGTCAATATACTCCATAGGAAAGTGAATCAGGTGGCTAACACACAAGGATGTATACATCCTTTTACCGCAACATCACCGCTTTGATTCTGGCAGGGGATCTTAGATGCATGTCTTTGTAACCTGAGCATGGCATGGCTGTATCTGGCAATGGTAGAGTCTACGTTTCATTTGGGTGCAAAAGCGCACATGAACATCGACGGAGAGCGAGCTGTACCCAGCATGCCGTTCGGTCACTAAGGGTACCCTCTCAATACACTACACAGTGTGTACATAACAACAGTCTTCGCCGTAAAAACTACTTAACCCTCCAACGATCAAACAGTTGGTGCTCACCTGGGGTGCACAGGACATCAAAGATGAAGCTGGCCAACATGAGAGGCAGCACAGGTCTGTAGTCACAGAAGTTTCCGTCTCGGAGCTGCTCGCCTCTCTCTCTGATGGCCGACATCTCCACCAGGCCCAGAGGAATCTTCTTCAACAGAGACACCACCTCCGACTCCTGGTAGGCCAACTTCACCTGCTCAGCCAAAACACACACGCAGTCAGTATGCGTGGTACATGTCCACCACATACATGAGGTCATCCAGGAATAAGGAAGTGATCCCAGAAAGACGACTCTGTGCGACTTACGCAAAGCTATCAAGTCATAATCGAAGCAGAGTGTCTTTAGTGGCGAAGCTGCTTGTTATGGATACAATAACACATTTCTTCATTAGTGGATAGGGAAAAATAAATGTGATGCTGGGCAGGCAACGGGTGAATTAAGTGAAAGACCACAATAAATACCCAAAGTACTTTGATAATCTATTAATTGTATCCGTTTCTTATGAATAAAGTAGTGAAAAAGCATTCTCCACTTCCAGTCGAACAAAGGAGAGCGTTTCTCTGTTTTGCGTCGTTGTAAACTGAATAACTTGGAATAAACAAGGCATTTTAGGACGTCACTTTGGTCTCTGAGTAGTTGCAAAGGGCACTTTTCAAATTCATTGGCAGAATGAAAAAATAATTGTTAGTTCTATCCTTACATGAAATGACAATACATTAGTCAACAGGGCTCATTTAGGCCCTGGTGAGAGTTTAGTAATAGTGATCAATGAAAAGGAAGCATTTTGCAAACTGCTCACGGTTTTAACGGAGCGCTCTGAACGCCGTCAGCTGACGTCATTAGTGTTTTTCTCACTGCGGTGACTTTTGCTGGATACATGCATGCATGCAGAGTGTGTGTGTGTATTTATGCGAGTGTGGCAGACCTCCAGAGCTTTGGTAGATGCCGGTGGTCTCTGGAGCTCCAGGGAGAACATGCCGGTGCTGAAGGCCAGGTTGTGGAGCTCCAGTCGTTCACAGAGAACCGTGAGGAGGAAGGCAGCCTTGGACAGCGTGTTAGTGGCTACCTGCGTCTGACGGCTGGTGGACACCTTGCTCTTCTTACCCTGCCCAGCAACCAGGGGAGCAATAATCATGTCAGGACATGGAACACAAAGTACATTTACACTTTGAATTTCCTCTTTTTTGTGAATAGTTAATGTTAATATTTGTGGCTCATTTACAAATTGGCACAGCAAGAATTATAAAAACAATAATCTGGTGGCTTTCCATCATTAAGAGAGGCTCAATATCACAATTCAAGATGCTGACTGGTGAGTTTGGAAGCTTGAGACTGTACAACAGAAACGGAGAAGATTGAACAGACATACGAGGATGTGTTGCAGGGGTGCCCTACCTTAGTCTGAGGCTGCTCCACTTTCAGGTCTGGAGGATTGGCTAACAGGTCTCTGGCCAGCTCCACGGCCAGCCGGCACGCCTCATTACTGTAGCCGTGAGCATGGAGGGCCTCGGCACACGCAAACAGCACCTACACACACACACAAACAGTATTCAGGTCAGTAAGAAACAGCTGCGGTACTTGGCATGTGCTGCTCACTCTGGTCTTTGTAGTTTTGTCAGACAGGTGGACAGTAACAGGATGAGTGGTGGCTGTTACAGAGCTCAAAAATAAAACATGAAGCTGAAAAGCATCAGCTTTTGATTGCCCTTTTTTTGGTGGATTGCCTTTTTTTTACACCGTAGGTCTGTACCAACAGTCATACCCATATAAGTAACAGTGTTACAGAAAGACTAACAAGACTACATTTTTTTTTAACTGCTAAACGTAGCTGTATAATGCGTGTTAAAATATCATTTTATATTCAATGACTTGAATAGAAATCTTTCCATTCCCATACAGCCGTGACTGTGGACAACTCTTGGTATTCCTTCCTTACATCCATGTGCGCCTCCTGCTCCAGCGGTTTCATCCCTGCGAAGATGTCTGGCTCCTCCTCCTGGTGGTTGTCAGTCAGCTGTCTGTCTGCGCCCTCCTCTGAGGCAGCACTCGGGTAGTATGCTTGATAGTCGTCCTCAGCCACAGCTTCTCCTCCTGCAGCTCCACTTGCTGCCTCTGCTCCTTGGTTGGTCAGCCCAGCTGCAGCAGCTGCTCCAGTCCCTGCTGCTGCTCCACCAGACGCCACCTCTCTGCGGGCCCGTGGTGGCTTGGCGGACGGTTGAGTGGTGACTGATCTTACCGTAGTGGTTGAGGTGGAAGGCTGGTTACTGCCGGCCGAGTCCACATCTTCATCTTTGTTCTGGACAGGCGTCACCTCCAGCTCTGCTTCCTTCTCTGCAGCGCTGGGCATGTCCATAACAACCACCACTGCGTGTGCTGGAGCAGGCTCTGCGGCAGGAAGTGCAGCTGAGGCATGGCTCGCGCGCTTCGCCTCAAACATTTTTCCCCCCCCGCTGCTGCTGCTGCTGTTGTACTTGCGTGAGTCTCGGAGCAGCGGGCTGGGGGAGGGCAGCATCTCTGGTGGCGGGGGGAGAAACTCAAAAGTGTTGCTGGCCTCAGCCCCCAGAGCCAGACTGCAGCCGTCGTCCAGGCTGAGCTCAGCCAGGTCCGGCTCCAGCGAGCTGTCTTCACTGCTGGTTCTCCGCTTGGCACCGGCATGCTTACCACCTCCGATGCCTCCACTTCCTCCTGGACCTCCTACAGATGCCCCCTTCCCGCCTCCCTGTGTCAGTTTCAGCTTCCCTCCAGAGGAGGAGCCCGGCCCTTTGTACACACACTTCCCTCCTCCGTCTTCCAGGGACAGAGCGACGGCCCCTCCCAGACGGACCAGCATCCCTCCCCCTCCGCTCACTGACAGACCTTTTCTCTTGGTCAGTATGGTCTCCTTAGGTCGCACTGCCACCTCCTGTTGGGACGGGTGACCTCTTCCTTTAAAATCTCCCCCAGCTCCGCCTTCACCTCTCCCCCCTCCCCCTGGTTCAGGAGGTTCTCCGCCCACTCCTGCAGCAGCTTTGACTCCTCTCTGGTGCTGCACTGCCCTGGACCAGCAGAATGTGGCACTCTTCTTATCAGCACAGCAGTAGGTGATGCCGTCCAGTGGGTAGGCTACCTCCCAGTTGAAATAGCAGGACTCCACAGCGGGCTTGAAGCCCTGGAACAGTTTATCCAGGGACTTGCGATGTTGTCCCCGCTTCACTATCTCTATAACTTTCAGGTGCCACTGCTTCAGCTGGCCTGCTAGTTCCAGACGCCTGGAAGAGAGCAGACACAGTCTTTACTTCATATTCACTCCCATTTTAAAAAGGACAGTTCACCACATGATCAAAAATACACATTTTACATATAAATAGTTTTGGTGAGAGTTGCCAGGTGTTGGAGATATTGGCCCTAGAGATGTCCGTCTTTTCTCCAATATAATAGGACTAGATTGCACACCTCTACAGCCGATACCTCCAGCACTCGGCAACTCACACCAAAAACACTCTAGAATGATACATAGAACTACAGGTAGGAGGAAACACATGTATTTGGGATTCTAGGGTGAGCCGTCCCTTTAAATATGGTGTTTAATGCAATCATTAAGTGATGAATGTGCCTGATATTGCACAACATTCCCAATCATGACCAAACTCTGACAGTTCAAGAGGTCTGACCTGCAGGGGCTCATAGTGGGGTCGAGCACTGCCAGCCTCCACAGCACCACCATCTCATCACACATGCTGGCACAGGCGTGAGCCGCCACCTCGGACTGGCCGTTGCTGCGTCCGGTGTGGCCACTGGCGCTGCTGTGGGACGCCGAGGTCCGAACGCTGTACCACCAGCTGATGATCTGAACACACGCAGTCAGATGACTCAGTGAGGTGTGCATCAGAGGATGTACAGTAGACAACAGTTACCTTATGAAAGGCCCAGAGATTGCCAGCACAATGCACCGACATAAAGAAAAGTCATCAAGGTGTTCACGAGGTCGACTATCTGCCTTCTTTTCCGTGTTTTAAATTGGACTCAGCCGTTGACGTAGGTTACCACAGAGACTTCATTGTTTGAGGTGAGCTTTTATGTGCGTGTTATGTTACGGACGTACCTGTTCATAGGTGAGGCACTGTTCAGTGAGAATCTCAAGCAGCGGGGCGGCGTTGCTGTCTCGTCTCTTGAACATCTCCCTGACGATGGACAGAAGGTTCCAGATGCCTTCTGGCTCTCGGCCCCTCAGAGGTCGCAGCAGACACGCCCATTCAGCGGCGGCTGGCGGCTCCGTGGATGACAGGTACATGGAGTTTACATCACTGTGGATTACACACACACACACACACACACACACACACACACACACACACACACACACACACACACACACACACACACACACACACACACACACACACACACACACACACACGTACATTAATCAAAAAGAAAGTAGTAATAGTAATATAGTAAGAATCATTTTTTGTATGAAATGGCTTAGTTTGAGTACAGCCCTGAAGTAATCAATATTCCTGCTAAAACCTTTAGAGGACCAGGATTTGCTGTCGTCTATCTCTGTGGCTGCAGTTTACAACCAACTGAATACCCCTCCGTTCTCTCCTCCCTTTCCAAAATTGCGTTAGCGTGAGCCAGCGAGTGCAAAGCCGTGGTAGCGCCGCCATTATTACCATAATAACACCACTGAAGGAGCAACGGGGGGGGGGGGGGGGGGGGGGTCAGACAGCGGCTGGTATCAGTTTTACACTGTGCAGCTCACAGCATGTAGAGAACTACGGTGGCCTTCAGGTACATTACAATCATTCAGCAGACGCTTTTATCCAAAGCAACTTACAATTCTGATTCCATCATATTTCTACACCGTAGACACAGCTACGGGAGACATTTTGGGGTTAAGTTTCTCGCTCAAGGACACATGAGACTAGCGGAGCCGGGGATCGAACCACCGACCCTCTGATTTAAGGACGGCCCTGCTCTCCACTTAGCCACAGTCGTCAAAGGCTCCCTCTAGAGCCAGTTTATAGTTTGTCCATTCTGGGCTACTGTAGAAATATGATAGACTGTGTGGAAGAGGACCCGCTCCCTATGAAGGGCTCCTTCTAAGCTAACAAAGCACAACCATTCTTAGTTATTGTACACGAATGAAAACATACTTATGAATATGATATTCAACTTCTAACAGATTCCACAAAATGGTACACACTGGCCCTTTCAAGAATGTGTTAAGGACCATTACGTGAGACAAGTAGTGCGTACCTGAAGACGACAGGTGAGGGCCCACAGAACTTGTGCAGAGTCTTTTTGATGTTGTCGCTGAGGGTCGACTCATCCAAGTACCAAGTACTCTGGTCAGATGCTGAAGGGCCTGCTGTTGGGTCTGCACGCACACACACACACACACACACATCGTCCAATGAGAACTTGAGCAAGACATCCACAACATGAACACACCTCTCTCCATCCACAACATGAACACGCCTCTCTCCATCCACAACATGAACACGCCTCTCTCCATCCACAACATGAACACGCCTCTCTCCATCCACAACATGAACACGCCTCTCTCCATCCACAACATAAACACGCCTCTCTCTAGGGGTGTCACGGATCACAAACCTCACGGTTCGGTTCGGATCACGGTTCAGGAGTCACGGTTCGGATAATTTTTCGGATCAACAAAGAAAAGGGGAGGAAACAAATATAACTTTGCTTTCCATTTATTAATTAAAGAACTTCAAGAACACTTAAAGCAAAGAACTTTGGCCTATAGTCTTACATGAAAGCAAAAATATTGAAGATGTCCAATTTGAAACAAAATTAAATAAATAAATAAAACATTCAAGAATACTCAATTCTGATATCCTCGTCCTTTCATCAATACTGAAAGAAAGAAACAGCCAGTGAGCTAGCTTCCACTGTTTACACTGAACTGAACTGCTCGTCAACAACTTGGGTCTGTGTTTACTTCCTGTCAGGTGATGCCATTCAAATACACAATAATGTTTACCATTACTGTGACATAATTTTCAAAAAGATGAGAATATCTCCATTGTCTGGGGAGCGGGTCGACCTTTCTGTGGTGACTGGAATATTATTGGGCCTGTCTAGCTTCACTCTGATGCTTCTGTCAGCACCTGAACCAGGTGTGTGTCTGTGTGACTCTCACAGAGGGGGCGTGTCTACAGCGCCGAATCACTCCGCCATGGTGAAAGCGGTCACAGTCTTTTCCTTCTCATAGAGGTCTGGAACAGCTTCACACTGAAGTGTGATCCACAACATGAACACGCCTCTCTCCATACACAACATGAACACACCTCTCTCGATCCACAACATGAACACACCTCTCTCGATCCACAACATGAACACGCCTCTCTCCATCCACAACATGAACACACCTCTCTCCATCCACAACATGAACACGCCTCTCTCCATCCACAACATGAACACACCTCTCTCCATCCACAACATGAACACACCTCTCTCCATCCACAACATGAACACACCTCTCTCCAGTCACAACAACATCATGTAAGCAGACACTCTTCACAAGAGCAGCACACAGGAAACTCCTCTGCAGCAGCACTGCCAGCTAGCTGCAGAAACATGCAATCATTTAGGCTGACACTGGTTCATTCTGGTGATCTCCCGTGGTGATGACATCAGACGGCGCTCTATTGCTCAACGTCAGGAACATAGAAGTGTTATCATCGCTGCTACTGTACCTGGAGCTCCACACACGGTGTTGATGGCGGTAGACTGAGAGGACAGCAGCTCATCCAGCAGCCGCTGAGCTGTGGGGAGGATCTGAGACACAAACAGGAATGCTTTGTCAGATATGTCCTGTACACGCAGGGCTCAACACCGACGTGACTTGTTAAAAGTGGTTATCTGCTGGAAACCAGGCACCAGCTTTTGGTCACCTGATATTTGAAATAAGTTAGATACTGTGCAGTTTTAATAAGGACGGGCCATGAAGTTTGAATAGCCATTAAATAATACAAATTAAATAGTTCATGCCGGTATTGATTTGTCTTATTGTTGGAATGCTGTTAAGCATTCCAACAACTATTGTTATCCTCCTGTTTCTTTATTTCACTATTTCTTCCGTCCCCCCTTTTTTGCAACGCTTCTTCATTTTTTAAGCTACAGAAACCGTTCAACTATCAAAATGTTCAGCTCATCTCTGCTATGACTTTTTCTATTTCTAACCTTTTGAATTATTAAGCTTTTAGCAACTTTTTTTTGAATGGGTTTCTATGGAGAAGATCCTCTTAAATCCTCAAATCCTCTTAAACTTCTTCAACTTTCAAATCCTTCAACTTCCTCATACTTTCAGCTAAAGACACCATTTCAACTTTCAAATGTTGAGAAAACTCTGAACTATTGCCGCATAATTCAGCTTTCCGATATCTTTTAAACTTTTTGAACTGCAGCAATTTAACTTTTATGATTTTTCAGCCCTTTTCTGACTTTATAATGGGTGTGTATTGCGCAGCTTAGAGTGCGTGATGTCACCGCTAGAGTGAAGAGCAGCTTGAGATTCTTGTGAAAAAACATTTGTGTTTTGCCACTGTGTCCACAATCTTCACGCATAATTTCTTGATGTAAAAGTAGCTAATATTGTCCTAGAATCCCACATTTGACACAGAAGCCATTAATTGACAGGAAAACCAACTTTCTGCTCCATAGAGACCAATGTTAAATTTTGCTTCAAAAACATCTTCCACAGATCTCTCTCTCTCCCTCCCTCTCCCCCTCTCCCTCCCCCAGAGAGTGAATTCTAACTGAACAGCTTATTTAATAACCTCTGTTTATGTGTGTCAAACATTATGATTATGTCCCACCCTTTCAAAATAAAAGCCTCATGGATTAACTGTATTTAAACATTAAACTCAAAATTAGGCTTTTTTTGTTGACAAAATGAATGCTCTTACTAATACTGCGACAACTACTACTGCTGCTAATATTACTGCTACTACTACAACTTTTGCTGTTGCTACTATTACTAGTGCTATTGCTGCTACCATCAATATTATTACTACCACTACTACTATTACTTATACTACAACTGCTACTCATGCTGCTATTAGTACTACTGCTACTTCAAATACTGCCATTACTTTTACTACTACTACTGTTAGATTAAATACTACGACCACTACTACAGCTATTACTACTAGGCTACTACTTCTTCTGAATACTAATACTTCTTCTAAATACTAATACTTTTACGACTAATGATACTTCTACTACTACTATTACAAATATCACTACTGCTACTACTACTACTTATTCTAATGCTACTAATACTTCTACTACTAATAATACTTCTACTTCAACTATTACTACAAATATCACTACTTCTGAAATTTGTTTAAGCTACAGAAATTGTTCAAATGTCAAAATGTTCAGCTCTTTCAGGAGAGGGGTGCTTTGACTTTTCATATTTGTAATCTTTAAACTTTTTGAATGAAGCTTTTTGCAATTTTCTTTTGAATGGGATCTCTATGGAGAAAATCTTCAAATCCTGTTATACTTCAACTTTCAAAGCCTTCTTCTTCCTCATACTTTCAGCTACAGACACCATAGTTGGACATTTCAACTAGAAGGTTTTTCAGCAGTGCAGTTTAAATGCTTTCGGGCTTCAACATTTTTCAGACAGTCTCCCATTTCTTAATTTTCAGCAATTTTTTCACAATTAATTTCAGCTTTCAGCATTCCAACGCATTTTCAGCAGGAAATGCATTTTCTAGTTTCATTTCTTCCGTCCCCGCCCCCTGTTTCGTCGCAACGCTTCTTCATTTTTTAAGCTACAGAAACTACTATCAACTATCAAAATGTTCAGCTCCTTCAGCTCATCTCTGCTATGACTTTTTCTATTTCTAACCTTTAAACTTTTTGAATTATTAAGCTTTTAGCAACTTTATTTTTGAATGGGATGTCTATGGAGAATATTTTCAAATCCTCTTAAACTTCTTCAACTTTCAAATCCTTCAACTTCCTCATACTTTCAGCTACAGACACCATTTCAACTTTCAAATGTTGAGAAAACCCTTAACTATTGCCGCATAATTCAGCTTTCCGATATCTTTTAAACTTTTTGAACTGCAGAAATTTAACTTTTATGATTTTTCAGCCCTTTTCTGACTTTATAATGGGTGTGTATTGCGCAGCTTTGAGTGTGTGATGTCACCGCTAGAGTGAAGACCAGCTTGAGATTCATGTGTTTTGCCACTGTGTCCACAATCTTCACTCTTCATGCATAATTTCTGGATGTAAAAGTAGCTAATCTTGTCCTTGTCGTAGAAAAAATACTGTAGAATCCCACAGATTTACACATTTGATACAGAAGCCATTAATTGACAGGAAAACCAACTTTCTGCTCCATAGAGACCAATGTTAAATTTTGCTTCAAAAACATCTTCCACAGAACACGGTACCCCATTTCTCGATCGCCAGTTAAGCCACATTTTTTAAACTACAGACACAATTTTTACAGGATCTGTTTCTCAAGTCATCCATCCTCTCAATCATTAATATCGGAGCAATAGGCGCTACGGTTATGGGAGTTTTGATGATTTGTTTGAGAGGTGTTTCCCTGTTTCATCTCCATGAAATGGCTTCAGGCACACAGGTGTTCGCGATTGAGCCAGTCATCAGTGATGTTTATAAACACACAGACTCAGACACACATACACTCCTCCCTCTCTCATACAGTCATTCAGGTCTTAGGACTCTTTAGAGGTCTTTCCACCCTCCTACTGCTACTTCAAATACTGCCATTACTTTTACTACTACTACTGTTCTATTAAATACTACGACCACTACTACAGCTATTACTACTACTGATACTATGCTACTACTTCTTCTAAATACTAATACTTCTACTACTAATGATACTTCTACTACAACTACTATTACAAATATCACTACTGCTACTTATTCTAATGCTACTAATACTTCTACTATTAATAATACTTCAACTTCTACTACTATTACTACAAATATCACTACTTCTGAAATTTGTTTAAGCTACAGAAATTGTTCAAATATCAAAATGTTCAGCTCTTTCAGGAGAGGGGTGCTTTGACTTTTCATATTTGTAATCTTTAAACTTTTTGAATGAAGCTTTTTGCAATTTTCTTTTGAATGGGATCTCTATGGAGAAAATCTTCAAATCCTGTTATACTTCAACTTCCAAAGCCTTCTTCTTCTCATACTTTCAGCTACAGACACCATAGTTAGACATTTGAACTAGAAGGTTTTTCAGCAGTGCAGTTTAAATGCTTTTGGGCTTCAACATTGTTCAGACAGATAGTCTCCCATTTCTTAATTTTCAGCAATTGTTTCACAATTAATTTCAGCTTTCAGCATTCCAACGCATTTTCAGCAGGAAATGCATTTTCTAGTTTCTTCTTAATATTTTGTTTTTTCTGGCGCCTGGCCAATAGAATGTGTGAGGCAGGACAGCACCTGCTCCAGCTTATCAATGTCTTGTAAATACTTTGCAGTATAACAGCTCAAGATACCTCGTCAGGTTCGGGTGGTTCTTTGTCAGTTGGAATAAATGTGCACATTCTTTTGTGACGCTGACGGGTTAGTTCAACTTTTCACTTCACAGTCAAACTAAATAGTTTACTTCACATGCGTCTCTAAAACAGAAGCCCGAGTGCAAAAACACACATGCAGCTTTGTCTGGTTCTGACTGCAACAGCATCGAAGTATCACTGATGCAACAAATATAATAAAAAAACATTCATTTTGGGGCTAAGTTCTGCTGTCCCTATATGTATACGTTAAAAAGTGGAGCCTTTGATGGAATTGGCCAATTTCTCAAAATGGTTGCGAGTGGCAACCTGGCAGCCCTCACTGTCAAGCCCTGATACAACGTTTAAATCATGGAGATATCATACATACACAGACATGACGTTACCTGCTGAGGCAGCTCACTGATGAGGTACTGGGCGAACTTCTGGAGCTGGTCTCTCTGCAGCCTGGACAAAGACTCAGAGACTGGAGCCCTCAGACACACTGCTGATGCCTGCACACACACACACACACACACACACACACACACACACACACACACCTTAACAAGTGAACTATGTAGCACATCTGTGGGCATTCTTTAAATTAAGAGAGGACTTTCACAGTACAGTCGCTCCATTGTCCATTATCATATTGATTCTTCTCAAATAACTGATTATTTAGTTTTGGAAATCCCTGAATAATGAAACAATAAAGCCCATCATACATTCCCAGAGTCCAAATGATGAGTCTTCAAATTGCTTATCTTGTGTGACCAACAGCCTGCAACCCCATAATGTCCTTTAACAGCCATATTAAATAGAAAACATCTGCATTTAAGAAACTGAAACTGCTTGTTGGTATTTTCTATGTGTGGTTGTCAACACGTTCTGTGTGGAGTCCGATGACAGACACTTCCTTCTCATCCGATGATGCTGCTGGGCCCGACACATCCTGTGGTCTATTAATACTTTCGCTTGGTTTTTCACTCTATGAAATGTGACACGGTTTAATAGACTGTCTGTGTGGACATGAACTCACATTGTGGATCCTGAAGAGGCAGAGAGCCACCACATGGGCGCACCATTTGGCCCCGGCACCACAGGTGCAGCTGCAGGAAGTGATGCGGCAGCGATCGAACATGACCGCCACATTGTAAGCCCCTTTGGACTGACCGGACTGACTGGTCACCACTGTGGCACTGAGATGGAAACCTGGGCACAGAGAGACAGAGGGGGGAGGACACAACCGTCTTAGCTCTTCACTGTATATTAATGAACTTCACTGGAATATATTCTGTAAGTATTTTATTACTGAATTTGTAATGTACCAATTTATTGATACAGTGGAAGTGAATGACTTACTCAAGTATGCCCTCATTATAAGCATCAGTCTATAGATTGGTATTACATACAGAGCACACTATACTGTAAACGGTTATCGTTTACAGTATGTTCACATGTAGCATCAACAAGTGGAGAGTTCTGAGTACAGGGGTGAATGTACCGGAGACACATTGAGATCCGATCATGCGAGGAGACCGCGAGTAAACGCACAGCTTCTGTGTATTCTCTTTCTAGAGCAACATATTAAAATACATCTCATCTATGGGCTGTTTCTCTACAGACTACAGACTGGAAGGGGAAGCGCATTACTGGGTTTGTGTGGTGGTGTGTGCGGCACGGAGGTCCCCGGGGACGCACGTTAGATAATATTTTTAGGTTCTTAAAATATACCCGAATTCTCAAATATGTAGGCTATTGTGACTGACATTCCTGTAATATCAGGTTGCAGCGTCTGGTGTGTGAGCCATGTATTTGCATGTAGAGCAGGGAAGGTTGATCTGATCACAAGTGGTCACTGGAGTTCCAATGCCAGGTGTGAACTGACGGACTGTCGCATGTCGATGTCCGGTCTGAACAGGGCCTAAGTGTGGTCAGAGTGACAACTAAACCCACCGATCTGCAGCGGGTCTTTCACAGCCCTGATCCTGTAGAGCTGCTCTCCACGTTGGAATTCATCCGGACTCCCATTAGCCAGGCAGGAATATAACCTGCAGCAAGAGAGGACAGGGAGAGAGACGGTGAGAGAAGAAGACAAGTCAAATGTGAAGCGAAGATCAAGAGAACCAGCGGATGAACTGAACCACAAAGACGAAGTACATCCACACTGCTGAGTCCTGTTCAATAGGTCAGGTCAGTCACAATTCATTTCTGGATAACTTTTTCTTTCAGGACATTAGATAATAAGAGTGTTAACAAGGACGCTTGGTAGGTTTGTTGTGCTTCCACCTGTTGGTTGGTGCTGTGAGGTGGTGTGTGAAGGCCTCCTTTGTCTAGGAAACAACTCCATTTCATCCAAGCCTGTCGAGGTTTGCTCCAAATCTAAGCTTGGGTCCCATAGCTGGTCCCGTTAACTAAATCTCACTTAAAGGCAAGGTTGGTAATCATCTTCAGAACATTTTTGTTGAAATTGTCATTACATCCTGTCTGCATGTCTGCCTGCCTGTGCATGTTTTGCCGGTGAACTCATTCCTCGTCACCATCTTAACAGCTGGAAGACGAACAGCAGCCATGTTGGTTCTTTATGTTCATAATGATCATTTAAGGCAGTGGTTCTCAAACTGTGGGGCGCTCCCCTCTAGTGGGGCGCGGTGGTATTACAGGTGGGGCGCAGGGGGAAATGCAGAATTATTATCATTATTTTTTTCAGTAATTAATAAATACATGGCGAAATGTTACACTTGCGCATGCGTGACGGCCATGATCCTTGGCGACTCACATGTGTGGCTTAGTGTTCCAAATGAAGAGACATTTGGCAGGCGGGAACAGAAAAGCAACCGCAAGCGATGCATCCGAGACGAACAGCAAGCAGCCAAGAAGAACATATGATGACGCCTCTCTTGCTCTGGGTTTCACAGTGAACGCGGTAGGAGATGAGGAGAGACCAGTCTGTGCTTTATGTCGGACGCTATTTTTTGCCAAATTGTAGTTCTTTTTTGCAGATATAACTTTGTTTGCATTGTTCTAACAAAGTGGTTGCACATTGTATTTGTCTGATGGAGTAATCTGGTTTACTTAAAAGTGATTGCAATTTTCTTTATTCTATTATTTGAAAAAGCACAGACGGAGGAGTCACAAAATGTCGTTTCAATAAAAATTCAACATGGACCATTTTGTTACACTTTTGTTGGGGTGGTGGGGCATGAACATTTGCTCGGAGCTCACGCTTCATCTTACCTGATCGGCATTTATAGAGACCATAGATCAAACCATTTGAAATATATCAGCTGTTCGCGGTCGGCAGCCAATCGACCGGAGCAGCTGTGATCAAAATTAACCAATAAACTTAAAAAATATATATATAAAAAGGCAAGACATCTAAATCTGCAACCTAACAAGTAAAAGTAAAGATCAAAAGTAATGCAGTATAATACAGTTGAGTTGCATATACTGTCATTTGTACATGTTTTGGGGCCTTTTGTAAGTTATTTGAAGGTGCAAAGAGTTAGAATTGTAATATATTTCAATATTTTTCATATTTAAACATCATATAAATCTTAAACAGTTTGGGGCCCCAGGTTCAGGCTGCCTCACAGTGAAGTCTACTCGTGATGTTTTCCTCTGAACCGGAGTGGATTTCTCTGGTGTCTGTGACCGTGAGGAGCCGTGACTTGTGTGTGCGACTCATCTATGACGTGACGGGTGTGTTGCTGAAAACGATACTTGGCTGTCAACAGGAGACATGATTGTCAATCGGCACATCCCTAATAAAAGGTGAAGAAACAAATCCAGGTCATCAGTGCTCTCACCTGATGTCCTCCTCATTCTCAGGGAAGCTCCAGTAGGCGATGCGGAGCTGGAGCTGTTCTGGGACAGGCGGGTAGACCTTCTCCACCACCTCAAATGGGATGTGGAACGCTACCTGTTTCGCTGACAACTCTACCAGTGGAATCACCTGACCGTCTGAGGAAGACCACAGAGGAGAGGAACATGAGAAGAAAGACAGATAGTGCATTGATGTTCCTTCACTCTAGAATCACATTGTTGAGAGCGGTTGGTTAAATGATTTCTACACATTTTAGACACATTTTCATGACCTAAATTCTCTGAAACATCTGTGAAAGAATAAGAATAAACATGTCAAAATGTACCACATTATATCTCTGGCTGTCAGGAAATATGACCTGACAAAGACGGCTTGTGTCTTCATGACTTGTAGCCACTGGGGCTAATGCTTTCCAAAACTTACTAGCCACTCAGCCTTTTCATATCTCAACATCATGATTAATCTAAAACAGTTTGGGACCCTTTCAGTTGGGTTCCCAGGTTAACCAACAGTAAAGTCTGCTCCTGGAGTGTTCATTGTGCTCTGGCGTTGTGACCGTGAGGAGCTGTGACTTGTGTGTGTGACTCATCTATGACATGTCAGGTGTGTTGCTGAGGACCAGAGGAAGAGCAGTGATGAGTGTGAACTTGTTTGTATGAGCGGTTCTCCAGAAAGCCAAACATTCTGCTGGTTTCAAACAAACAAAAACTAAATAGAAGAAGCAAACCAAACCTGCAATCACCAGTAATCATGCTACTAAATCTGCTACTTTTGTACTGTATTTATGCATTTCATTGTATTTTATAGTGTTGTGCTGTACAGTGTAGTATTATAGTGTTGCAACAGCTGAATCCAGAGTTATTTTCCTTCCTCAGTTCATGTGAATGAGAGTGAGGCTTGACTGTGGGCTGGGAGGCAGGGCTTGCTTTTTGGGCCCCATAATGTGGAAGATCCGGGAACTTTCATCAGAAATGTATAGTCGGAAGTCCACCTTTTTGTGCTTCATGCGCCACTTTCATAATAATGAACACCATATCCAGTTCTCTCTATACATCCATGGCTACGAGCTGCCGGCTCAGAGTCCTGAGAAGGTGTTGACCATCTGCCTCATAACTGCAACAAACTAGAATAAAAGCCTGAGAACAACTTTGTCAAAGACAGATGCCACCAGGATCTATTTAGTCACAAATCTCTGACACACTAGTCCCACACTAGCACAGCCCTGAGAACAGCACAATGTTGCTCTTTCTATGCTAGTCACTATAGTTGGTGTAATGAATATGAAACCTAGATCTGTAGTTTTGTCAAGGTACAAAAACTGAGAATAAATAAATAAAAGAGTGGAGTGAAGAATGGGCAGCCTAACCACAGCGTCAGGAGTCTTACTGAGAGCACAGTGGTCTGTTGCTGAGAGAAGAAAAAGTGATGGGTCTCAGATTACAGACCTCACTTCCAAGCCAATAATGGTGCTGCTTTACCTTATATGGAGCAAAGCCCTCCATTCACAGAATGCCATCCTTGCTGTAAAGGCTCAGGGTCTCGTGGTTACAGGGCATGGGGAACCCATCAAGAAAAAAAAAAAGAGTAGCATCCCTCAGGAGGTGTGTGCTTTGTGTCACACTATGGCTTGGCTGATTTACTCTCACACTCAGTTTAAAACCAGACGCTTTCATTCTCTCTACTGACCAGCAGGGGGCATCTCCTCCGGTTGTATAGAAGTCTATGAGAAAAGGACTACTTCTCACTTGATGTATTCAAGTCTTCTTCAATACAGCATGATGTTCATTTAGTAAATGATGGTCCATTTAGAATAAAAGAGACCATAAAGCAGAGTATGCTACACAGTGATTGACAGGTCTCTACCAGTCACTCCTCAGTGCAGATATGGTCACTTCCTGTTCACTGGTTGCAAAAAGTCAAGATGGCGACGGTGAAATCACAGAACTCAAGGCTTCAAAACATCAGTCCACAAAGCAATGAGTGACGTCACGATGACTACGTCCACTTCTACAGTCTAAGCTTTCAACATGACATGAAGCCATCACCGAGATGTCCAGATCCTGGTGCCATTTCATCAACTGCTGCTTTTGTTAAGAAGGCAAACTGGGCCTCGCCTCTATGAGGCAAGCAAAGCGAACGCTAGACGTTCGCTATCTGGAGATGCTACAATTCCATAGCTCAGTTAAACGGCGACATTTCAAGTAAGAGCAATTAAAAAACAGTTTGCACCACAAACGTGCAGTCAAGCACGTTCCGACATCAAGTGCTATTTGCACTGCTTGGGCAAACAGAAAGGAAGTGTTATAGTTTTCATTTGAAAACGTTTGAAGGTCACCTTTTAGGTTGCTATTGTCTCAGTTATTGTCTCAGTCTTGTTTTCATAGCTTCCTCATTCCTATCATCATATAATGTGGTAACATTCCAATTAGAGCCCAACCAATGACGGGGCCGATATGCTTTTGCAGATATAATAATAATCTGCATGCGTTGTTTGATATAAAAGTGTTATGTGATGCGTTTGAGGCCATTCAGTAACACCGACGCCAAAGAGCATTGCCATGGTCATTTACAACATGTGCTGTTCAGTATATACGTTCTTTCATATCTAAAATATATATATCCACCCATTCTTGCATTCATGATGTCTGACAACAGGCATAAGCTAAATATAGGTATAGAATAATAATAAGTCAAAGTTTAAAAAGTCTGATCACAACATAAAGTACAAAAGTAAAAGTACTTACTGGCACAAACCGAGCCAGAAATCTAGGTGTAGTTATGGATTCAGACCTCAACCTGAACAGCCATATCAAGACAATTACAAAATCAGCCTCCTATCACCTGAAGAATATATCAAGGATTAGAGGACTTATGTCTCAACAGGTAAAACTTGTCCATGCATTTATCTTCAGCAGACTGGACTACTGTAACGGTGTGTTTACAGGTCTCTGTAACAAGTCAGTCAGAACGCTGCAGCTAGAGTCCTCACTAAGACCAGGAGGGTGGATCACATCACCCCAGTTCTGAGGTCTTTGCACTGGCTTCCTGTCCAACAAAGAATTGACTTTTAAATCCTGCTGTTGGTTTACAAAGCACTGAATGGTTTAGGTCCAAAATACATCTCTGATCTGCTGCTACCTTATGAACCATCCCGACCCCTCAGGTCGTCTGGGACCGGTCTACTTTCTGTTCCCAGAGTCAGAACTAAACATGGAGAAGCAGCGTTCAGTGTTTCTGCTCCACATATCTGGAACAAAGTCCAGAAAGCTGCAAGTCTGCTGAGACGCTCAGCTCCTTTAAATCAAGACTGAAGACTTTTCTGTTTGCTGCCTTTAATTGAACCACATTCAAGGATATTAATCAATTCCTGCATTATATATCAGTTTTAGGCTACCCATATTTCTGTAAGTTATGCTAGCTTCTTGTGTTATGGCAGAATGTGGATACATCAGAAAGCTGCAGTGTTATGTTTGAAAGTGCCTCACCTCACTAAGACATGGCTAACATTAGCTCGCTAACAGCTAACCTTTCCCACGCCATCATCATTTCAGTTATCAACTGCACCCTAGACACAGGGTGCTAAAATAATCCTGACAATAAAGCATGTTGACCTCACTGAGGCTACATCAACACTAATACATTTTGGTTTTACGACACAGTCACCACTGAAATTATCAAATTTGCTTTCCTTTTCACTAAGATTGCATCCAAGGAGCCCGAGTCGGCTGCCAATCTCACAACTGAATCGTCTCAGAGCAAAACGTTGTAATGAAACAATGGATCATTCATCATTCCTTAATAACAACATGGCTATTTAAAAATCAAAGAATAGGCCTACACTTATTAAACACACATATAGACTGAAATCAGCTGGGGGAGGCACGTCGAAACAGCTGTTTGTGGCTTGCTTCTCTCTCTCTCTTGCACCTTCTCTTCCCTGTCGTTTCCCCATCTGTAGATTGCTACCATGGGGCTGATAGAACTACGGTCCTAGTTCTATTTACAACCACGACAAGCAAGCAGAATAAGAAACCCCGTCTCTGTCTACTGAGCTCCACACACACACACACACACACACACACACACACACACACACACACACACACACACACACACACACACACACACACACACACACACACACACACACACACACACACACACACACACACACACACACACACACTTTAGGTTAGACTCGACTATTTAAATTCTTAGACGGCCCTATTAGCTACCTTTTCAACCACTTGGGTTCAATATAGTGTAAAAGCCTTTTAAGGCAGATGGCCAGGCCCAGCCAGAGATTGCCACTGAAGTAGGAAGCAAGAACATTGTTTTCAGGGAATATGCCACTTTGTCTGGAGTGAAGAGGCAGCCATATTTTAACAACTCTTCCACCGTTTAGCCCTTTGTGACATGTCTTGTCACATAATGCTGGGCCCGGCATCATTTCAAACCAAATTTCTCCAAAACTCAGCTCAACATATTTTGACCTTTGGAAATTCTGAGATCTTTACTCAAATTTAAAATTAAGTTCTGTCGGTTTGAACAATGTTTGTTTGGACAGTGTGAGTCTGCAGGGCTCAAAATACCACATGCATAGGCACGGAAGTGCATCACAAAATGTATCCGTGTATGGAATTCTCAGCTCTTCATGCATCTGTGCACGTAACTTGGGACAGAAAACATGTTGTGCAGCCTTGCCAACTCTCGAGCATTGACCATAAGATGTCCATTTTCTCACGCAATGAAAAACTAATTTATTACAGATTAACGTTGCAGCGCGAAAAGTGGTCACTGTCGGCACGTGGACAGAGGAGACGGAGCAGCACCGTAAAACACTGCAGTTATGTAAGCAGTCGATTGCGTAAACCCGGTCAGATCAGCCCCGCTAGGTCTGTTTGTGCTGTTATGGTACCGTACTTGGAACAGCCAAAGACAGCAATAATTCATTATGCATCGTATAGTAAATAAGTCTTATTGAATATGTGATGTCACCAAAGAAATCCTAAATCCCCAAAAGGCTTCTGGAATGTAATTTGCTGAGAATCACAATGGATTTCTGCAGAATATGTCCCCGACCATGACCATATACAATTTGAAGTAGTTTTATTTCACATTATTGTACAGAGAAAGCTCAAATTATATTGTGAAACTAAACTCGAATAACAATAAATAAGTGTACTCTTGTTCAGAATGACTGCGGCTGAAATGCCAAGAAAAACGGACAAATGTACCAAATGGTGCATAGAAAACAATCTTTGATGAGCATGTACATAGAGTAGTATTTCAAGCACTGGTTTGAAACAACTAGCTGGCTGGCTTTTAGTGGTGAAAATCACCAGAAGCCCCACGATGCGATATCACTATATGAAAGTCACGATACTATCATGACACGCAAGTCATGATACGATACCACAATACGCAAGTCCCGATACGATATCATGAAACGCAAGTCTCGATACCACAATATGCAAGTCACGATACCACAATACGCAAGTGACGATACGATATTATCATGAAACGTAAGTCACGATACGATATCATGAAACACAAGTCACAACACGATATCACTATATGTAAGTCACGATATTATCATGAAACGTAAGTTACGATACCAACATACGCAAGTCACAATACGATATTATCATGACACACAAGTCACGATACCACAATACGATATTATCATGACACGTAAGTCACGATACCACAATACGATATCACAATACGTAAGTCACGAGACGATATCATCATGACACGCAAGTCACGATACGGTATTATCATGACACGCAAGTCACGATACGATATTATCATGAAACGCAAGTTACGATACCACTATACGCAAGTCACGATATGACACACGAGTCACAATACGCAAGCCACGATACTATATCACGATACACAAGTCACGATACCATGATACGATATCACGATACGCAAGTCACACTACTATATCACAATATGCATATGTAAAATCTTACCATTGGTCATTTTAATTATGTATTATAAGCTGCGTAGAGCTAGTGCTAGGAAATTAAACAGGTCACAATTCATCTATATCTATTTATGTTGCTGTAAAAACATCTCTTTAAAACAACTGGATTTATTCAAGTTTCTCACCAAAACTACATTTTACAAGATTACATTTGAACACATGATAACGTTATAATTTACTTTCGTCCAATACCTATTTTTACTGAATGGAGTTTGAACGCACCACAATGTAACTCAATGTAACCTCCTCACAGCACTTTATAACAGCTGTCAACGTTACTAACGTTACTAGCTCTCCTCCAGTCGATTTCAAAACGGATTTGTTGCTCACATGTATCATTATCAGACCAGCGACTAGAACGTATTAATGCTGAACTCCAGAGCGCATATTTTCACCTAATACAGGCCGATAATGATGGGCAGTAAACTGGATTTCACACTTTGATGGTTGAACTTTGTAATTATCTGAGATTCACACGACTCTCTGATCATTTTCTACATCTAAAATGCTCCCACGCTGCTGATTTAAGGCTCTTTTTGACTGATTTAAGGCTGGAGCGTTGGTTCCCTCTAAAAAGTTTACAACACTTCAGGTGAGTGGCAAGACATTCAAACATACAAGACAAACCGGCGCGCGCACGCGCTCGCACGCACGCACACGCACGCACACGCACGCACGGGTTACAGGACATTTCACCGCACACACAAACATGTCGTTAATAAGGACATCCAAAATATCTTAGCTTCTTCAATTGTTATGGTTATGAAACAGTGACTTATATAACAGCAGTTATGGACAAATTGTTAAATACAGACATCCCTCATTGCCATATTAATAGTTGATATAAAAAAAAAAAGTTTGTGTATTGATGAAATATCGCCACGCAAAATAGCGGGATTCTATGCTGCATCGATTTTCTTTTCTCCCCCACTCTTACTGGCTTTCTTAAATTAATAAAATAGTCTAAAGTGTCCTTTTTTCAGTCAGTAGAAAAGATCAGTTCTACTATGAAAGCTTCAAAACCACCAAAGACGAAACCCAGACCCAGCTCTTGGAAAAGAGCAAAACCTGACAAAGACGAAGCTGCTTAGAGAATTTGGTACGATTGAAGTTAGAATGATGTTGTGTCCTACAAAATAAACTCACTCATTACTCTTTATTATGAAATGACAGTAGGCAAACATCATGATTTGGAAACTGCCAAAATTCATGTAGTTGAGCAAAGAACATTATTAAGAAAAAATGAACAAGACTAATTTGTATCTATAGCAATTGTAAGGAATTTAAACCAACCTTTCACATGGAGCTAGTTCATTTTCAGAGTAAGTCCATAAGTATATTTATTCTGACTGATAGCTAGGGCCAGAGATCTAATTACTTGCATGCATTGTTACTTTTGTCATGTTTGGAGGCTACATCAGGCTAAAGCTGGAGATTTAGTTGCTTTTTAGCCTTGCGTTGGCGTGGACCACCAACTGTTCATATACCGGCCTATGCACAACACGTGCTCCACTAGAGGGCACACCAGAGAACTCAGACCATATAAAACTTGTTGATTTGTATGTACTATATTGTTAATTCTGAGGTCATGGCAGAAAATGAAACAGTGGTACCATCGTAGATGGTATGCGAGGCTCCTAAATCAAGCACTTCGACTTCTAAAATAGTTCCGTCACTATTTTGACAAGGATATTTGTCCGTGTGCAAAGGCAAAGACGCAGTGTACAAATGCAGGTATTTGCGGATCTGGTCTCTTTGCTCGTCTTTAAAACTTCTGCGATTTTCTTTTCCACTGGTGAGCCAAACTGACCCCGTCACATCACCACATTGCCCCTACAATGCACTTCCGTTCATGTGCGTATAGCATCTTGTCGACACAAAGCGTTGATTTCTCCAAATGGATGCAAGATACGCAAAGCAGCCATCATGCACACGCAAACGAGTAGTTCAAAATAAGTGCATCTCCTGCTGAGTGAACGGCCACATGTCAAAGCAGCTGGTCCCGTAGCACATGGCTTTCTGTCTGTCGATGAGTTTTGGTAAACAAGAACACAGAAGTCTCTGGAGGACAACCTAAGAGAGGAGCAGAAGGTTGCTGGGAGGCATCAGCACACACATGATGTACACTGTATGCTGACTGACTCCGATTGGTCAGGAAACACATCTACTTGTAGCCAGTGGGCCCCAGACTGCCAAAATACTTCCACAACACTACAAGCCATAGAATGATTAAAATACACAGGAGTGCACTTCCAAAAGATTGTGAGATTGAGACTGGAGTAGTAGCTTGTTGCGAAAAACTGCCAATGTTCTTTTGCTTAAGTCCAAAAACAGTGACTTAAAAGTGACTAATATATCAGTCCAGCTTTGAAACACATGCACAGCGATACATGGACAGTGCTGGACTGTTATTTACTGAGCTGCAATAGTGTCAGCGACAGACAGTGTTTGGAATAGGACTACACTAACCAGCACGTTTCTTATTGTAACACTCCAGTTGATACGAATATTAGAAAAATATAAAATAATAATTGTATAATAAGATATCACAAGTGTTCCAGTAACAGGTCATACTGCTGGTGTACTTTAGCCCTGCTGTAATACACTTCATAAAACCTTCACACTTATTACGGAAATTGACGCAATATCTGAAAGTATTCACAAAGAATGAACGTGTGTATGTATGTGTGTGTGTGTGTGTGAGCGAGAGAGAGAGTCCTCCAACCTTTAATCTTGACAGTGGGGGAGTTGGGTCCAGCGGACTGCTTCCTCCAGCCCCTCCAGTTCTGACAGAGGCTCTCGGCCTCTGAGATGAAGGAGCACAGAGAGTCTTCCTCGAACCGGTCCGAGTCTTCGAAGGAGAACCTCTCCCCATCCTCCCACTCGGCGAACATCAATTCCATTACATCCACTTCTTAACTGCTTCCGAGTCCAGGGGACTGAGACTAGAGGTCACGGCCTTTCGCTTCAATCTAAAAGAATCAAGTGAGACCCGGCGGACAGTCTCCAACACTGGGGGAGAATAAGAGTCTGAAGACTGGGGGAGGGGAGGCCACTAGCAACCAAAACACAGCTGAGAGAGGCTTATTACCGCTGGGCCCTCACACACAGCCCCATAATACGGACTGTACTGAGCCGAACTCACCGGACAAGTGTTCTTACTGTCAAACACAACTAGGAGAATAGAGTGCTAAACTTAAAATGTCCATCCACTAACGGTATGCACGAACACACCAGATAGAGCTCCAACAGCGCTGACAAGGGATGTCGATGTGATTCTTTAAGAAGTCATGAAGTTGTTCTACTTCTTTCAGCCAATCAACTGGACCACTAACGTTGATATCTAGATTATCTGTTAACAGTTACACCAATCCTGAAAGTGTTTGTTTCATGGCGAAATACTTCAAAGAGTCGACGTCAAAAACACACGCAGCTTGTAGTAATGCCGACTGTCTTCTTTATTCTACATTTAGTGTGCTAGTTCTGTTAGAATGCTGGGCTGCTAATGCACATAACATTTAGCCGACGTTAGCTGAAATGCTAATTATGCTAATAACCGCATACTGCAACACAAACATCTGTCATCCGATGTAAACGACTATATTAAAGTTCAATTGGTTTACGAGCCCCAAAACACGTTTGTTCAGGTCGGTTTACCGTCGTTCTGCTCCGGTACAACCGTGTATTAGCTAAGCTATATGCATTAGCAATAGAAAGCTAACCCCAATCGGCTAACTTGAGCTAGCTTCAATAGCTGTTTGTTTACATTTACCGGTGACGATAAACACCTTTCGTACTGTACGAACTACATCTTATTTACAGCGCGTATCTTCTAGACTTTTGCATTTTCCTAGTTTACATAAGGTTATTATTTCGATCTTAATCCCCCTCCGAGCTCAGTGTTTTCCTTTCTTTGTATTAGTGAGCCTCCTCTCTGACGTTCACAGCTGATACATCCCTGAATCAGCTCTGGTGCAGATATCTGAAGAGTCCTTCACATATCTTCCTTCCCGACTGACACCGGCTGTCCGTCGTCTTGTACTCGCCTCTGCCTCCAAATAACACCGGGATTCCCAGATGATTTCCCGTATCCCCCTCGACCAGGCTCTATTAGAGTGTATCTGCCGGGGGAAGATGGCTCACCTCTCTTCGGCTCCTCCTCTATCAGCTGATCACAGCTTCCGGCTGCCAGCTCCAGGCAGCGTTTCAGATGGCTTTCAGCTCGGATTGAGCCGGCTCCAAACCAAATACACCGACCTGATCATACTGTCACGTAGAGCGCTCTGACAGTTCAAACCTCATATTGGGCTTTTACATTCTTGACTTTCGATTTCATTTCTTTGACCTTATAAATATGTCCCATCCTGACCTGAAGAGCTTGTGGCCACATTGCTTACTTGAGGTGCACTGTCCCTGTTACAGTCATGGCGAGTGACTATGGCCCATAGTTATAATGGTTGGAGAACTTGTCAGTTCCTTTGCTTAGGTAAAATAGCAATAACACAAATTAAAATGACATAGGTACTAAGAAAATGTAGGGAAGAAAAGAGAATATATTGATTATGAAAAATGGAACCTCATCCGGATTTTAAAAAAAATATGTAGAACATGAGTCAATTCTCATTGTTGAATCTGAAATGTAGTTGTGTAGAAGTCTAATGCAGAATGAAATACTCAAGTAAAGTACAAATACCTCAAAACTAAGCACTTATTGAACGCACTAACTCATGTAGCATATATCAAGTATCTGAACCATCAGCACATTGTCTGCCTTACACTATGTTTGAAATAGTAAAACACACCTTTTCCAAATAACTACAGTTATCTACAATATACAAGCCTGTGTGTGTTTTTCAGTGGTGTATAAAGTACCCAAAAGCCATACTTGAGTAAAAGTAAAGATATCTTACTGGAAAATGACTCCAGTAAAAGTCACCTATTAGAATACTACTCGAATAAAAGTCTTAAAGTATCTGATATTTATTGTACTTAAGTATCAAAAGTAATTTTCTGATATTAAATGTACTTAAATATTGAAAGTAAAAGTACAAGTAAATGCTGTTAATAAAAAAACAAAGGGTCAGAATTTTGAGAATTATGAAGTTTATTCTTTTAAGTGCTGTGGCACCATGACCAAGGACATGGAGCTGTGCTGAACATAATTGGGTTGACTGTGATCCATTCAGGAGCAACAATGTTCAACATAATATATTGTACATGAGTATACTATGAACTTATCATCATAATTCTCCGAAAAGCAATATGACACTATGAAGGAGTTGTAACAGTGCGTTTATAAGTCTGCTCATTCAGACTAGAGGATGTAGAGGGCAAATGCATAATATTATGTTCAGCAAAACATATCCACTTGATGCATCAGGTCAGTGTTTAGAGAAAGGACACCTGCCTTGTAAACTCCTATGGGCCTGATTTGAACACAATAGACAAAGGTTTTGCTCAAGCTGAATCTGCAATTGGGCGACTGCTACCATCATAACTCCATCTGATCATCCACAACATGACTCAAATATCAAAACATGATCAATACTAAAGCAGCAACACAGTCATTACTTGAAACTGAAAAATGTCCTGTTCATCTTCAAAACACAATTCTATTACAATGTAAAAAAGTTACATTATATTAGAATGTAAAGAAGTTACATTGTATTAGAATGTAAAGAAGTTACATTGTATTAGAATGTAAAGAAGTTACATTGTATTAGAATGTAACTTCTTTACATTGTATTAGAATGTAACTTCTTTACATTGTATTAGAATGTAAAGAAGTTACATTGTATTAGAATGTAAAGAAGTTACATTGTATTAGAATGTAACTTCTTTACATTGTATTAGAATGTAACTTCTTTACATTGTATTAGAATGTAAAGAAGTTACATTGTATTAGAATGTAAAGAAGTTACATTGTATTAGAATGTAACTTCTTTACATTGTATTATAATGTAACTTCTTTACATTGTATTAGAATGTAAAGAAGTTACATTGTATTAGAATGTAAAGAAGCTACATTGTATAGAATGATTCTATTGAAGTTCTTCCTTTTTTAAATGTTTTAGAAGAGTCACTAATCACTTTAAAAGAGTGATTATAGCTGATTTAACTTACAGACATGAGATTGATCTTCTCATGTCACTCTCTTTATACAATGATATAAATTCATCCCCGTTTTATTGATATCTTACGTAAAGTTACTCCTCATTTTTCGTGCGTTTTTCCTGCAAAAGTCCAGCAACATGAGTCTGTTTTGGCTTGTTACATGCATACTGTCTTTTCAAAATAAACTTCCATCTTCACAGGAAACAACTAAGGTTTAGGCGATGAAACTACTTAGTTAGGTTTAGGAAAAGATCGTGGTTTGCGTTAAAATATCTACGGAAGTGGCGTTGCTTAAGTACGGAAGTCACGTCACAAATAAATCAACTTTGGCTTCTCGTTTCACACACGGCACAAACTGCGGCCTCCTGGAGGAAACACAGTGTTAGTTTGACCCATCCACCTCTCCTCATCCCACCCGTCCTGTGTGGAATTCTACTCATGTAGTCGCTCGCTAGCTATAGCATGTAGCATCCTGGCATCACTGGGAATCACAACACCGCGGCTTTGAGAGCACTTGTTTGCAATTGTGCATTAACGTGATTAACCAATGATTTAACTTGCTGCTAGGACCACTGATTCACCAAACCTGCTGCTTGCAGTCTGTGTTCCACCACAGTCCCCGACGCTGCTCTCATGATTCATTTTGTTTCTAAAGATAGATTTGATTTTGTAGCGAGTAACGAAGGTTTCAGGGGAAATGTATCGGAGTCAAAGTATCAGTTTTCTTTGCAAAATGTAGTGAAGTAAAAGTGAAAGTCAACAGAAATATAAATAGTAAAGTAAAGTACAGATATCCAAAAAAACGACTTAAGTACAGTAACGAAGTATTTCTACTTCGTTATTATACACCACTGGTGTTTTTTGAAATATCACACTCAATTATCAATCACCTGCACCCAGAATGCACCTGTGAAAACACCTGTTACAAACTAGATTGCTTAAAAATCAGAGATCGAGCCCTATAATTCGGACTCTTGGTGTCCACAAAAAATACTGTATTTAGTTTACGGTACAATACAGTAACAATGTAAAGTGTAAACTTTATTGGAGAGAGCTATTTATTTGGTAATTGTTTGTAAAGTTGTGCAAAAATATCACTTTTAGAGTAGTTAACATAGTTAAATGTTTGCTTTTGCCAAAGATGTAAGATGTTTAGTATTTTGAGTGTTTGGGGATTGTTTTGTTTCTGACTCGTCTCCATCTCTGTATTGTTGTGTGTGCAGAAGGAATACAGATCTTGCTGCAGAATTTGCTGTCCACTGCTATTGCAAACTTAATGTTTCCTCAACCTGTTTCACATTAAAAGCCTTCCAGCTGCTCCCTAACTGGCTATTTAAGCATCAGCAAGTGCTGATTGTCATAAAGTTATTTTTGCCTTAGCTTTGTTGTTGAGCATTGATCTTACAGAATAAAATCCTTTGTGAGGGGTTGTGTAGAATTGAATCATTCGTTTTGAGACATGTATTGAATGGTATCGCCAAAATGAACAAAAGGCTTTAATTTCGACTTGAGACTAGACTAGACTGTCTTTGTTAAAGGGCTCGTGGTTGAGTACTGGTTTCCTCTTAGTGGAATTTGACCAGGTTAAAATGAACACTACTACAATAAATACAGTTGTCTAACAAAGTCAAATAAATTAAATTGATAAAAGATGGAAATTGCATTGGCCAATGCAGAACATAACACAGAAAAAAGGTATACCTTATATAAACTACTATGTATTCGAAAAATAAATACAAATGAATTATCCAACACGTACCACAATATCAGCTGAAATGATGGAGGTTTAAAATCTTTTCTTTGACACAGTGCCCCGCTCCAAGACGGGAAGCTCTTATCATATCAGTTGCTAATATACACATTCCCATATTACACATAGTCGCAGTTAATCAGATGACTGATTGATATTTTGGCCTTGTTATAAGGCTGTGTAGTGTAGACAGCCTATTAATGGACTTGCACTTATTACACTTTTTACTGGAGGCGGACAGACCTGTAATTATTACTGAGCAAACACAAGTACATTTTGATGTCATTAAATGTCAGAATAATATGAATAATGGTCTTCATGGGTTAACGTGGTTCCTATACCCGGTCTTGGGCCTGTGTGTCAGTGTGTGTTTCTCTTTTCCATCAATCCTGGTTGGACAGGTTCTACTCTCCATATGGAATAGTACCCATCAATAAATCAATCTGTATTTATGCATGTTGGGTTCAAGCAGGTTTTTCCACTGGTCCACTTTGTATCAGGTCCAACATTCTGGACCCATAGGGACTTGTATTGTCCAGCAATACTGCAGTTTGGGCAAATGTCAAATCTGCAACACATGATTAAATAAAGCAACCGTCTAACACTTGCTCATCAGCAGGGTTCCTCAAAGTACGACACAACACGTTTCCCCTGCCACATGGGAATTTGGCAATATTACTGTGAGCATACTACACAACGGCATAAACATGCTTTTTAAATGATGTGGAAAAAGAAACAAAGTCCATGAGTCCAGGAGGCACAGAAGCAGCGGCCAAAACACACCTCCCGCCGCAAGCCCTGAAGTAACGTCAAAACATTGGTCGTCAATGGTAACACACACTTCTCAATACTGACTTCACCTTTTCTGAACTCTGCACACACTCAGCACCACAGAGGTCAATGTGGACCAAACCCTTTCATTGCTTTGGTACAAAATGCATGCAGCTGTGTAGCAAGAGAGGATCTTGATGTTTCATTAAATATTTCTCCACACGTCTTTCTGAAGAAGAAATGATTCATTTCAACAATTCTACATATGTGTACATCAGCGTCACAGCGTGTGAACCACTCGTGGCACTTTCTTGCTGTCTCGAAACTGCATTCTCAATTCTGTTTAGGCTTAGGCAACAAAACTACTTGGTTGGGTTTAGCAAAAGATCATGGTTTGGGTTCAAATCAGTTTCTTACTTTAGGTTTCACACAGGATATGAACACAAGTCTACTGGGTGGAAGTCCTGTATTTGACCAACCCACACAACCTCCTCTCTGTGTGAATGTATCTGGACTTTCATTCAACGTATTTGTGATCAAAAACAAAACGTCAGAAACAAACAGAAAAAACATTCTTCCCAAATGTAACTGATGATCCAGTTTGTTTTGAAGCTGAAGCCCTTCGTCACATGCAGCACCTGTCTGCTGTGTCAGCTTGACGGCCTCCTTCCAGTTGTGTGGGAACGTATATTTTAGGAGAGCAGGCTGGTATTCCTACATCTGTAGCTGTCCTTTACTAACTGAATATGTAACATTTTGTATTGAATTATTGGAATTAATTAGTTTCATTTTCTGCACTTGGAATTACTACGAATAATTATTATTATTAAAATGGAATTATTATTCCCTATACAAAGCAGCTGATTGAAGCATATTAGAGCATCTGTGACACTGTGAAGAAGCCCAAGTCATGCAATAAACAAGCGTCCATATTGTCGTTGTAGTGGAGTCTTGGTTTATGCCGAATAATTGACATAAATATATATATAAATGAGGCTTCACTACACCAGTGATACATGTTGTGATGCTACTTGTTAGTGTTTCTGTGGTCCTACACTTGATCCTGTTGCTCTGAGCTGCGAGTCAGTAAAGAGAAGTATGAACGTTTCTGATGAGGTGAACTCACAGGAAAATGTAGAAAACGGTTTTGTGCTCCATCATCAGGTTTTGAAGGGTTTGTTGATGACCTTGTCAATCCATCTCAGAAACCTGCTAACACGTGTGTACACTCCAGGGAATGAGGGGTTACCACAGCCGTGACCCCAGGAGATGACTCCCGTCAGCACCCAGCGGCCCCCTTCCCCTTGGCAAACCAGCGGACCCCCACTGTCGCCCTGGCAACTGTCCACACGGTGGCGCTCCGACAGGCTGCCAGCACACAGCATGCGGCTGGTGAAGCGGTCATTGTAACGTCTCTTACACCTCCAGGCTGGGAGCAGGGGGACCCAGGCCTGGAGCAGCGTCCGGGAGTACTCCGAGTCTGAGAGCAGGAAGCAGACAGGGAAAAACACATGAGAGTACAGACATGTGAAGATATCTTATAGATGTGTGACTAATGAAGCAAAGCTCCTATGACGTCCACAATGCACCATAAACATACTAATATTGCTTTATAATCTGCATATAGCACTGTATAGTTATAGTTATAAGCACATCTATAAAGTGAGAGGTACAAATACACTAAACCACCACTTGGTGCCTCTGGTGGAGAGGAGGCGAATAAACCGGAAGTTTCCAACAGTCTTGCATTCCTTGTTCTGTTTGTGATGGCAGTAATAGGTCAACAATAACAATACTAACAACAACAACAACAATAACAATAAGTCCTTATAAAAATGTTTTATAAAATGTTATGATTGTCATAAAGCATTATGAATATGTATGAGGGCTTTTACAACTAATATACTGTGCTATAGGCAGATTATAATACATTATGTTAATAAGGTGTCATAGACGCGATAGCAAAAGTGGTGGTAGTGTTATTGATACTATTATTAAGTACAGTGATGATTACTGTGTCTTTATTAGTTATTAGTATAATAAATATTAAAAATAAATCAATTTTCTATAGTGCTTTTTAAGATACCCAAAGAAGCTTTACAAGGCAGAGACAAACAGAACAAAAAAAAAAAAAAAGAATAACTGGAGAAGCTGTGCTGAATAGGTCATGTAATGGAGGGTAGGGTGCCGGGGTTAGCAGGTGAAGGCGAGTATGATAAGGTACTGTTATTAAGTACAGTGATCATGTGTACAGACTTCTCAAAAGTCTCTCCAGCTATTCAAGCCGACTGACAGCCGATCCAGATGTGATCATCAGCCCCGTCATCAGAAACAGACGTCGCTTCACGTGACGCTTCAGAGGAACGTCTCATGTCTCTTCAAACATATTTCCTCGTTTCCTCTCTCCTCGCATGGTTTCCTTGCGTCTCTCCATGTATCCTTGGTGGGAGGGACTAAGACGCAAGGAAAATACTCAAGTGAGGGAAATGGGGATGCAGATAAGAGACTTGGGATGTACCCTTAGTCTAGACCAGGGGTGGCCAACCAGTCAGAGACTAAGAGCCACATTTTTTACTGTGTTACCACAAAGAGCCACATCATACACACACACGAACATCACCCCATCCCTTACACACACACACACACACACACGCTCAGCCAGATTTATTGTAAATGTCACACACCAACATGATAATGACAGAAATTGACTCCTACAGTACTAAGACCACAGGCCAGTCATTTTCAACAATGAACATGGTGTGCACTGTCTCACACACACACAAACTCTCAGTTCAACCAAGTCCACAAACAGAAATATAAACTCTCCCACTCTGTTAAAAACGTCCTGTGTTCATCTTCATATTTTCGTTTTGCTGTGCATTTTTTCCCTGCCATTTTGAGAGCGAACTGGACACAAATTGTTTACTCAAATGTTCTTGCCCCTACTGCAGGGGTCTTCAATTAAAATTCCAAAAGGTCCAGCTTGAGAAAATCTCCTCGGGCAAAGGTCCGGAACATTACAATAATATCTAACTTGCGCTATTTAGTGCCATATATATATATTCAAGAAGCCTAGTAGTAGTAATGTCTCTGTGTAGTCAACAACTGTCAAATCAAATAAAGAAAGTACACATCAATTATATTTTAACAATTATTATTCTCAATTTTCTAATTTAACTGGATGGATTACAAATAATACACAGAAATACATGAATAAATGTTCTTCTAATTTCAAGTACAATAAGGGCTGGATTAAAGAATAACAGAAAGCTTTTCAAAAATGTGCATCTTAAAATAAAGTAATGAATTTTAGAAAAAATGAATTTCACTGAATTGTCCTGCAGCTTTAAATTCACTTCATTCAGGTGTGAAGTGATGTCAAAAAAGCCACAATATATTTTTCTCATCTTCTAAAAAGATAAATTAGTGAGCATGATCTTTATCTGTGGTTATTAACACTTGTTTTAGCTCTATTCTGTCTGTTAACATCCTTGTTGTGAAGTGAATTCATGCGTTAGGATTCTCATCATGTTGGGCTCTTATGTTTATTTTCTGTGTCTTCATTTAGATGTGAGTGGGTACGTTTGTTCAAAAGAGTTGTGCTTTGTCTCGTAGTGGCGCTTCATTTACCGCTTTGAATAATCGTCACGGTTTCCAAACATGTCAGACACACTGGTTTTAAACTGTCCGTGTGAAGAATTGATCGATAAGAGTCTGTTCATTCCTGGTTGAAGACTCTGGTCTCTTTGACCACTTTTCTCTCTTTGGAGAACGTCATGTGAAACAACTTCTCTGACTCACGTAATATTCTCCTTGTTGGGATCAATAGGGGCTGGTGTTTGAGTTATCAGCTTTAAGAAACTGAATTCTTGACATCAATAGAATTATTAATGTGAATAACAATTATTAATGATTATTAATAATAACGGGGCACCACCCTGTGAACAGGGACCGATAACCAAACGATAAAACTAAGTCTCATAATTAGTAGTCACTCATCAGTGACAGTGAAGGTGTGGAATCCGAGCGCAGGCTACAACATACAGATCATCACATACATATGCACCATTAATCACAGACGACTGCTCTTTAAAGTATACTAGAGTTTATTAAATTAGAATAATAAAAGATCAGATCAATTAATATCGCAATCAACAAACGCCATTATACAATCTTATGTACCTAATATCTAAAGAAATGAAATAAAAGAGGAGGAGGGTGTGTATATAAGTATGTGTGTATGTGTATGTGTGTGTGTGTGTGTCTGCGTATAAAAGGAAGGGGGGTGAGGGCCCTTAACACTCACAGTCAAAGACTACAAAGATGGCCGCTGGCCACCAAGCAGAAGGGGGGTGAGACTGTGGGTTAAAAGGGGAAGGGCTTAAGGTATTACCGCTGAAACACCACCAGATGGCGTAGTCGAGGGACTTAGACAAACTGGGGGGGGGGGGGGTGAACCTTAAGATGCTACCGTGACCCACCACTAGATGGCCTAGTCGAGTGACTTGGGCAAACTGGCGGAGGAGAGGGGGGGGTCGCTGTGTGTGAGCACGTGTGAGAGAGAGAGGGTCAGAGAGAGAGGGGGTCACCTCCTGCTGTGTTGGCAGGAGGGTGAGCCAAGAAAAGGTGGAGAGAAATCGTAAGTCAACATAAATCAAACTTCTGCTGCGATATCCTGAGGAGCATAAGTACGTTATTCTCTCATGCATAAGCATACCGTTGTCGTCTTGAACTGTCGGCAGCTTACACAGTGATGAACACGGCCCTCAGCTCACTCACAGAGCCGAGTTAATGAAGAGAGAAATATCCCACAAAGTTGAATACAAATGAATGAAAATAATCCCAAAGAAAACAGTCAATGCAGTTAATACACAATACAAAACGGAACTTCTCTGGTCCGTGAGGTTTGTGTATTTACCTCCGTATACTGCGACGGTGTCTTTAACGCGAACAGAATACGGGCAATGCACAGTGGAGCGGAGCTGGGGCCCGCTGAGTGTTGCGCAATACCTTGATATTACGCAATAGTAACGAAACACACAAAAACACGGGAATATCAACATATACATGAATTAACTTGAATGAACTTTAAGTTAATTTAAGCTAAGCTAGCCCAGATGCACAAAGAACTTACGTTGGAGACGCTTCTTTGTGGTGGGGAGAGTGGCCGCTGAGAATCGTGCTTTCTTTGTCCTGAAGGAAAAAGTGGGGCTGCTTGTAGATCAGCGCGGCTGTTTAAGCGGCGGCTGTTTCGGTCCGTTGACGCGGCTCGTTCTGGAGCTGGCGCTGGACGTGATCAATCCTCGCTGCAGAGAGGATGATCTTACTTCAGCTTAAGACGGCGTGGTCTTGAAGGGAAGTCATCGGGGAAGAAGGGAGGTTTCCGCTTCTTTCTGCCGGAATGTGCACGCAAAAGAAAAACAACAACACGGGGAGGAATCGTGGAAGAGATTCGTCCTGGTGGAGTGAGAGGGCCTTGACTCAAAAAGACAACACGGCTACTTCGGCCAGCGAAGATAGCATAAGACCTGTCAGGGTTTGGTGAGGGTTCGAGGCTTTCGTCGACAACGCGATGCTGGGGGGGGGAGAAAGCTGATGCGTCTCCTTGCGTCCCAGGGACGGATGTCCAGGGTGAAGAACAGCGATTGCTCCCTTGCTCGACCGAGGTCGAAGGGAAAAAGCGTGGAGGTGTGAACTGCAGTCAGTTTTGTTGAACAGTGGCTGAACCACAGGGGTCCTGGTGCTGTCTTGGCTCTCGGCCAATGAGGTTGCAGCGGTGCTCTCAGGTGACTTCAGGAACCATAGTTTTTTGGGGGGGGGGGAATTCACACCCTAATGTGAAAGTCCTTCAGAGGGGGTTTGGTGCTCATCAAACCACAATCAGGATGAAACCTTTGCTTGCAAAAGGGAAGGCCTGATTTTCTTTGTTCACAGCACATGTGCAGCCATATGCTCAGACCCCAACATCCCCCCTTTGCCCTGAAGAGCGGGATGCAGGTTACGGTCTTTAGAGCAAACCCAGGGCTGGCACGTGCATCCATGTGTTGGGGAAACCTGAAGAGGTGAGACAGTCCAAGTATTCCTGAGACAAAAGCAGTGGTTAAAACAGGAAGTGTTCAAGTTCATAGAGTTCAAGGTTCATAGTTCATATCGTTCAAGTTCATGGTTCATTGGCATCTGGGCAGATGACTAAAGTGGCATCTGGGCAGATGACTTTAACTACTTTTACCTACATCTACTATCATACACAATTCAAATCATAGGTGAGCAACACATTATTCCCAAATAATTCAATCGCTATTATGATGTTGTGATACTCAAAACACAAAGAGATAGAAGGAAAGAATAGAAAGACAAGAAGCAGGTGAGGGGAATGCAGTGGTTACTGGTTCAACTCCTAGACAGGACTGGAGTCCGTCGGCGGAGCAGTCGTAGGTTGGCTACGTGGTGTTATGAATAGGAGGGAATCAGTTTAGTCTGTCTGCTGGATCTATTAGTACATGATGTGTGCGTCTATCTCTCTCTAATCGGTAGATTTAGAGCGAGTCCTGTGTCTAAGTTTTAGAATCTATCGATATTGGAGTTGCGTTGCCAAGACTACAGGCCGGAGGTACCTGTGAAGGTTGCATAAGTTTAGTGGTAGCAGATTTACAGATTTTGATAACACGGCTAGTGTGACCAGCTAGGCTGGGATTTTCGCTGCTCCAGCTGTTGACAGCTGAGCCTTCTCGGATGAGGTCCTGGGATAAATCTGACTGCTACGGCCTAGGTTATGTCTTCTTTGGTTACTTCTGGTAGAGTCTATAAAGCATGCAAAGGGTTGGTTATGAGAGTGGAGCATCAGGTTACAGTCACAATGAACGTTTTTCAGGTCATGCAACTGTTCTGGTTCAAGTTGGATGTGTTAGCAGTTAGTGCATGTCTACAGGGTGAGTTGAGGCATGCAGCTAAATGTTAGTAGTCAATAAGTAAGCCGCCATTCGGCCGGTTGGTTTCGACACTGGCAAGATTAGAGTGTACTTCCTGTGAAGTGCATCTCTCTAAGTTTCTGTTGTCAGAGCCCACCCCCCTCGTGCTGTTCAAGTGGCGAGGGTGGATACCCCCCAGGTTACCGTCAGCACTCAGGGAAACGTCGCGAACAGTTTCACTCTGGAGTGTGTCATGGCAGGCTGGTGATATCTCCCTCCCCCCACCCTCCTAATTAAAGATGGAGACAGGTCCGGCGTGCAAGTCAAGTTCAGTTACCTACGGCACTGGCTACTTGACAGGCCCGGGCGGTGACTCGGCTGAAAGAAGGCGGTGGCTTCGTTGAACAAGCTGGAGGTGGATCGTGCTGACAGAGCAGGAGAACAAGGCTTAGTTGATGAAAGATTTTACGAGCGAGGGTGCTCGAAAGGGTGCTCGAAGGGTCTCTGAGGGTGTGACACCCTAGAGGTGAATGCGAAAAGGTGGGGGAACACATGAGGCTCATTTCTGACCCGGAGTCGGGTAGAGCAAGAGTGTTATGACCCCCCAGTAAGACTGAAGAATATGTATAGATATATACATAACGGGCATTGCCTTTGCGGACAAGGTCGCCCAAGAAGGTGGAAGAACGAGGTGCGAAATTGGGAGTGGTCGTTTCCGGAAGTGGGCTCAGTTCTCTTCCCCCCCCTCTACCACGTCGACTTGGCAGCAGGGGGAGAGATCACTCGGCTTAGTCAGGTGGGCTGCGAGTCAGTGTTACCTGATGTTGCCCTTGAGGGCGTCTTTCACCGTCCCGTGGGTCCTTCGACCGCCACGGTCGTTTGTTCCTCGGGGGTGACCAGGGCTCGCTAGGCCAAGGCCTCTCGTCGTCTTCCAACGCTAGGTTGGAGTCGCTCGACTGTTGGATGCTCAAGACTATGTCGGTGTCATCGTGCTGATTCATCGGCCGACCGCGTGTCTCCCATGCAAGTTGCGCATATTTCCTAATCTCTGGCATGGTGAGGTTACTCGTTGTGCAGTGCATGGTAACGTCGTATCTCACATGGTCGTGGAGATTGTGCAGAAATAGCGACTTGAAGGCGTGGTCTTCTTCTAGACCTGGGGCGTTACGTCCCTGGAAGTATGCAGATCTCAAGCGCCTGAAGTAGTCTCTCGGGGACTCTAGCTTTCTCTGGGAAATGGCGAAGGCGCTGAGGGTGGCAGAAGCTGGGTCGGTGTACAGGGAGTACTCCTCCCTAAGGGCGTGACAAAGGGATGAATAGCGGTCGCGGATGCTCGGCTGGAGCGTTTCCATGAAAACGTGGACGTTTCGAGTCGTGGTTTTCCACACTAGTTTGAGTTTTTCGCGCGCTGAGGGGCGTGATAAGTCGAGGAGGCAGCGATCGATCTCCCTTAGGTAGTCATCGATGCTCGAGTCGTGATTATCGGGATTGAAGCGCTCTACATCTTTTGCAAGAGACTCAATCTGCCGGGTACGCAGGCCTCCAAGGTTGATGGGGCCTGGGCCGTCCGAGTCGTCTGAGTCTCCATACTCGCGATGGTGGTAACGACGGTCATCCTCCCTCCCTGAGGGGGATGAGGTCAGTTCTGGTCGCGCGCATGAACTGCGTGGAGGATTGTGTTCGCCTGAGGTGGGTTTGAAGCTACCTAGGCTGGCTAGGACCTGGTGTTGGTCCTCTCTACTCCTAGTTGGGGAACGCGGTTCGTCGAGACGCAAGATGGGTCGGCTCTCTGGGAATGAGGGACCTGAGAACAAGAAATGACTGGGCTGAGGGGCTCGATAGGAGGTAGCGGTACCTACCGGGGCTGCTGGAGCACCTTGAAGCGCTTTCAGTTTGTCATTACTCTCTAACGCTTTAGATAGTTCTAGGTTGACCTCTCTGAGGTCACTGCGCAAGCTACTATTTTCTGACTGTAGGGCTCTACAGTCGCGTGACAACTCCTGAACCTCTGTTCGGAGTGTGCAGATCTCGCGTTGCTGCTCGTCGCTCTGTGCTCGGGTGCGGGCAGCTTGCAGCTGCCTTTTCTGATGATAGATGAGCAGTATTTCGCCGATTACGTCCTGAATCAGACGCTCTCGCTTACCTGATGGGTTATTTACATAAGCCACCAGCTGCTCTAATTGCTCGTCGCATAGGACAGCAGTGTATTTCGCAAAGTACTCTCTTTCGCTTGCTGAGAGTCTGAGGACATCAGCCACCGCATCTCGCAATGCGGTGTCTTCTGGAGCTACAGCTCCAGGAATGGGGGATTGCTCGTCGGTCATTCTCTCTAATGAGCGCGGCTCCCAATGGTTGTTAATTCCCTAGTGTTAGAACGGAAACTGTTAGTGTTTACGGTTCTCAGTGAAATGTCTAGTTCTGCGTTGAACTGATTTCTACTGTTAAGTGTTAGTTACTGTTAGTGTTACTATTCATGCAGGCGCACAGTGAAACGTGTAGCTCTCTGACTTCCGTTTCTACTGCTGCTGCTCTGAGGGTATCACTACTGCTTTGCAGCCAAAGGTGCGAAAATGCTAATGTGGTTTAGCACTTTGGGCCTGTGACAGCTGTGTGTACTGCTTTGAGGGGATTTAAGAAAAACAAGCAAAGTATTGGTATTACAAACTAAACGATCAAATCTACTACACAGCTGGCTGTTAGTTTACGAAATGAAACGAATAATTAAACCTGGAAAGTAAATTAACGTTCAATTAAAATTAAGATTAAAAATCAACAATTAAAATCAAAAATTAACTTACAATAAGAAAAGATTTTGAATATCAAAGCCTACCTATTTTGGGAAATAAGTTTCAGGACTTTGGCTCATTCAAAAGAAGGGGAAAAAAAAAAATTTTCGAAAAAAAAAAAAAAAATTTTTTGAAAATTAATATTTCAAAATTATGGATTAATGTACATATGTATTGTAATAACTGTAATAACGTAGCCTCACACGGGGCACCACTTTGTTGGGATCAATAGGGGCTGGTGTTTGAGTTATCAGCTTTAAGAAACTGAATTCTTGACATCAATAGAATTATTAATGTGAATAACAATTATTAATGATTATTAATAATAACGGGGCACCACCCTGTGAACAGGGACCGATAACCAAACGATAAAACTAAGTCTCATAATTAGTAGTCACTCATCAGTGACAGTGAAGGTGTGGAATCCGAGCGCAGGCTACAACATACAGATCATCACATACATATGCACCATTAATCACAGACGACTGCTCTTTAAAGTATACTAGAGTTTATTAAATTAGAATAATAAAAGATCAGATCAATTAATATCGCAATCAACAAACGCCATTATACAATCTTATGTACCTAATATCTAAAGAAATGAAATAAAAGAGGAGGAGGGTGTGTATATAAGTATGTGTGTATGTGTATGTGTGTGTGTGTGTGTCTGCGTATAAAAGGAAGGGGGGTGAGGGCCCTTAACACTCACAGTCAAAGACTACAAAGATGGCCGCTGGCCACCAAGCAGAAGGGGGGTGAGACTGTGGGTTAAAAGGGGAAGGGCTTAAGGTATTACCGCTGAAACACCACCAGATGGCGTAGTCGAGGGACTTAGACAAACTGGGGGGGGGGGGTGAACCTTAAGATGCTACCGTGACCCACCACTAGATGGCCTAGTCGAGTGACTTGGGCAAACTGGCGGAGGAGAGGGGGGGGTCGCTGTGTGTGAGCACGTGTGAGAGAGAGAGGGTCAGAGAGAGAGGGGGTCACCTCCTGCTGTGTTGGCAGGAGGGTGAGCCAAGAAAAGGTGGAGAGAAATCGTAAGTCAACATAAATCAAACTTCTGCTGCGATATCCTGAGGAGCATAAGTACGTTATTCTCTCATGCATAAGCATACCGTTGTCGTCTTGAACTGTCGGCAGCTTACACAGTGATGAACACGGCCCTCAGCTCACTCACAGAGCCGAGTTAATGAAGAGAGAAATATCCCACAAAGTTGAATACAAATGAATGAAAATAATCCCAAAGAAAACAGTCAATGCAGTTAATACACAATACAAAACGGAACTTCTCTGGTCCGTGAGGTTTGTGTATTTACCTCCGTATACTGCGACGGTGTCTTTAACGCGAACAGAATACGGGCAATGCACAGTGGAGCGGAGCTGGGGCCCGCTGAGTGTTGCGCAATACCTTGATATTACGCAATAGTAACGAAACACACAAAAACACGGGAATATCAACATATACATGAATTAACTTGAATGAACTTTAAGTTAATTTAAGCTAAGCTAGCCCAGATGCACAAAGAACTTACGTTGGAGACGCTTCTTTGTGGCGGGGAGAGTGGCCGCTGAGAATCGTGCTTTCTTTGTCCTGAAGGAAAAAGTGGGGCTGCTTGTAGATCAGCGCGGCTGTTTAAGCGGCGGCTGTTTCGGTCCGTTGACGCGGCTCGTTCTGGAGCTGGCGCTGGACGTGATCAATCCTCGCTGCAGAGAGGATGATCTTACTTCAGCTTAAGACGGCGTGGTCTTGAAGGGAAGTCATCGGGGAAGAAGGGAGGTTTCCGCTTCTTTCTGCCGGAATGTGCACGCAAAAGAAAAACAACAACACGGGGAGGAATCGTGGAAGAGATTCGTCCTGGTGGAGTGAGAGGGCCTTGACTCAAAAAGACAACACGGCTACTTCGGCCAGCGAAGATAGCATAAGACCTGTCAGGGTTTGGTGAGGGTTCGAGGCTTTCGTCGACAGCGCGATGCTGGGGGGGGGAGAAAGCTGATGCGTCTCCTTGCGTCCCAGGGACGGATGTCCAGGGTGAAGAAAAGCGATTGCTCCCTTGCTCGACCGAGGTCGAAGGGAAAAAGCGTGGAGGTGTGAACTGCAGTCAGTTTTGTTGAACAGTGGCTGAACCACAGGGGTCCTGGTGCTGTCTTGGCTCTCGGCCAATGAGGTTGCAGCGGTGCTCTCAGGTGACTTCAGGAACCATAGTTTTTGGGGGGGGGGGGAATTCACACCCTAATGTGAAAGTCCTTCAGAGGGGGTTTGGTGCTCATCAAACCACAATCAGGATGAAACCTTTGCTTGCAAAAGGGAAGGCCTGATTTTCTTTGTTCACAGCACATGTGCAGCCATATGCTCAGACCCCAACATCCTGCTCTTCCTTCTCTTTCCTCGTCTCTCCCCGGTGTGTGTACAGCTCAGAATACCCATATTTGATTCGCTGGGCTGCCATCACGTGATGTGATTTGCAACGCATTGGTCGGTGCGTTTCCTGCATCGCTGAACGAGTGCCGTAAAGGCTGAAAAGGCTGCGCAGCGCCGGTTAAAATAGAAGCGCTCTGTCAAAATAAAAACGATTTTAGGTCCTGGATCCGGATACAACGGCATCTGGGTCCAGATCCGGACCGCGGTCCGCCAATTGGCGACCCCTGCACTATGAAACTTTGCGGTATTTTTATCTCACGCACATGCACGTTTGACGAAAATACCGTATTGAACTCAAGCGAAGCGAACACGCACATTAAAAAAACACAAACTTCGACATGAACGTAAGAGCCGCATGAAACCAGGCAAAGAGCCGCATGCGGCTCGGGAGCCGCGAGTTGGCCAGGCCTGGTCTAGACTCTAGACGGAGATCATCTCGAAAACGATGCTGAAACGCGTGTGGACGGAGATCGTATTAGTGTGGATGTAGACTCAGGGAGTTGCAACAGAGGGCTGAACAGCCGCATGCGACTCCGGAGCCGCAGGTTGCCGACCCCTGACCTAAATGCTACACACTGGCCCTTTAAGATGCTAATGGAAAAATGTTTCTGTTATGTTAAGATGAATAGCTTATGCCAAACAGTTGTTTTATCCCGTAGAGTTTACCTGTGATGCCCCAGCCAGTGATCACACAGGCAGCCGGCCTCTTCTCCCACTTGTTCCCCGGCTCTGGCAGACACACGGCGCCGGTGTGAGGGTTGAATGCAACACAGTTGCCCTCTGTGCCTTTGAGCCGCAGCAGGGCGATGTCATGCTCCCAGCCCTGACTGTGGTATTTCCTGTGGATAACGATGCGTTCGGGTGACAGGGTGCGTTCAAAGTCATCCTGCTCCTCAGTATGGTAGTCACCCAGGCGCAACAGGTAGCGGGTTGGGTCTCTGCCAAACCTGGAAGAGCAAAGCAAATTTGTAAATGATGGTTTTGATGAATGCCCATCGTTTAATATGATGAATGGTAAATGGACTGTACAGTTCTTGTACAGCACTGTTCTAGTCTTCCGACCACTCAAAGAGCTTTAACACTTCATGCCATTCATCCATTCACACCCATTCATACACTGATGGCAGGGGCTACTATGCAAGGTGCCACCTGCCCATCAGCACTGTCTAACCCATTCACACCACACACACTGTGGGTACAGCCTTCTGGAGCAACGTGGGGTTAAGTGTCTTGCCCAAGTACACATGGACATGGACTAGCAGAGCCACGATATGCAACCAAATAGGCGTCCATGGTGAAGACCAGTTAATGTAATAGAAACAAAATGCAAAGTGCTAAAAATAAAAACAAACACTGCCAAAAGGTAAGTTGATTTGATTAAACTGATACACTTGAGAGAACCAATTAAAGAACATGGTTTTACTTTGTTCTAGTTTCAAAATAAAATGTACACGGTAAGACATACTTCAGCTTACAGAGAGAGAAGAGTCATAAATGTTGTGTAAAAAATCCAAATTCAGAAACGGGTAACGGTAAGGAAAACTTTCTGAAACTAAGGCTTTCTTTATAAAAACTAAATACTAATTATCTTACTTCTTTTGCAAAAGCAAAGACTCGATTGAGATTTCGCAATTCATTCCAAACTCTATGAACTCTTTTAAAAGTGGTATTTTTGCATCACAACTGAATTTACACCAAATAAATAAATAGCTCTCTCCATATGCCAACTGCACACTAACGTGCTTCGTAAAAGACACACCTAGAGTCTTTGTAGTGTGCTGTAAATATAATCATATATTAAAAACAGTAACTAGGACTTTAAACTGGAGCTGACATGGACATAGTTGCTGTGTTATACTGTGAACTATATATCCTATTTATCCTATACATACATACATACATACATACATACATACATACATACATACATACATACTGTTGGAGCCATAATGTAGTTTTGTTGTTATATTTTGTCTTTGAGGGAAATGCATGCAGTTCTGACATTGAACAGCGGGTGGCACATTAACTTAAATGTGCATATATGTGCAAACCAAGACTAGCATGCTGGACAGGCCAGTGACCAAACTTTGTCTTCTACAAGAAGCTGAACCACAACAAAGTTATTAGGGACCGCGTACCCTGAGGGGAATTTTGGGTTTTTGTTTGTTCATTTTATTATGGATTTATTGGCTCCATTATATAAATATCTGTTTAATTGTTTATGCCCTCCTGCCATTAACAATTAGGGGCCATAATGTAGTTTTGTTGTTTTATTTTGTCTTTGAGGGAAACGCATGCAGTTCTGACATTGAACAGTGGGTGGCACATTAACTTAAATGTGCATATATGTAAGTGCCTGGTAATGAGGACGAGGTGTGTGTGTGTGCGGATGGGAAGCTCACAGTTTTTGAACGTGTCAACGTGTTATCGTGTAGTGTCCAAGTAACGTATCCTATATTCTGTTACAGTGACAATAGGTATTTAAATAAAAGGATCAACGGATCTAAAGAAAGACAGCACATTGGAATGTTTGTGGAACACGCGTCCGAACAAGTTCGCCCCCACCGTGACTTTAATATATAAAAAGGGAAATTGTTGAAGTCACTACACATACATGCATACATATATGCATATGTGAGTAAGTGCTTTCAATGATTGTGCCACAACTTTTTATGTATTGGAAATTCCCCAAAAAGCTATATTGCATAGCTGGAATGGATTTTGTGACATCCACCAGAGGGACACATGGTAACAGGGACCACTAGAGGGAGCTGTCTCCTACCTCTTGAAGCAGTGGGCGGCGGTCACAACCCAGCAGGGGTTGATGAGTGACGCTCCACACAGAGGATGACTTCCTCTAGACTGAGACCTGAGCCACAGAGACACCTGCCAGGGCCACTCACCCCTGAAATCACACACACACAAGCCAGAGTTAGGCGTTCAGGGGGCTGCTGCTGGCTGAAACTGCTGCACACACACACACACACACACACACACACACACACACACACACACACACACACACACACACACACACACACACACACACACACACAGTGGTGTTTCCATCACTTCAGAGGATATTGCACTCACTTACATTAATTTCCTGGATATTTATCCTAACCATAACCCTTACCCTCACTTTAACCAAGAGCAATGTTTTCACCTTAAACAATTTACATTATAAGGGACATGCTTTATTTGTCCCCACAAAGTGACTGTTTAAACAGATTTATGTCAACACAACACAAGGAATACACACACGCGCACACAGGTGTGCTGTTATGGAGACAAGTCGCGCCCACACCGGAGGAGAAATCAGTTCATGGCCCTCCACTGACTTTGTATTGTGTGAAGGTTTCCCTTCTTGTCACAGACGCCTCAAAGCTGCTGTGTGGTGAGAGGCACTACCAACGAGGTAAAGAAGCCGGGGGAACCCAGAGGATACAGCCAATAAGATGTGAGGCATCAGCAGGAACAATGGGGGAACTGTGGGATCCTGACACTCAGGATGCTAACGTCATGTGTGCAACAAGCATTTTGTCCAAATATCAGTTTTAGGCTATCCACATTTCTGTACGTTATGCTAGTTTCTTGTGTTATAGCAGAATGTGGATACATCAGAAAGCTGCAGTGTTATGTTTGCAAGTGCCTCACCTCACTAAGACATGGCTAACATTAGCTCGCTAACAGCTAACCTTTCCCACGCCATCATCATTTCAGTTATCAACTGCACCCGAGACACAGGGTGCTAAAATAACATTGCATGCTGAAATCTGATGCTTTTAGCTGCAGGCATGTTGATAGTGTTTCAGCCCTTGGTGGCATAATGCTGATTGTTTTCCCCTCTGGTGGGCGTGGTTTTCAGTGTGACGCGTTGTGCCATAGACTGTATATAAGGACTGGACATAGTCATTGTGATGTCACCCATTGGTTTGTGGAGTGCCGTTTTGAAGCCTCGAGTTCAGTGATTTCACCGTCGCCATCTTGTATTACGATTGTCGGCATTTGTTTTTTTTGCAACCTATGAATGGAAGTTACCATATTTTGAACACGTAGGAGTGATGTGGAGAACATGTATACCACATACAATCAGACTTCTTTTTGCAACTGGAGGATTCGCCCCCTGCTGGTCAGTAGAGAGAATGCACATTTTGAGACACTTCTGCATTGTTACTGTAGTAACACATGTGTTGGTGTTCCATGGACGTGCAGGGGCTTAAAGAGACAATGTGAATCAATGTGTGTCAATCTACACTCATTCCACTGGAGAGTGTGATGGTACAAACCTCAGTGACTTATCTCCTCCTATGATCCGGCGTCGGCGGCGCTGGTTATTGCGTCTCGTGCCACAGGTCTGCATTGCCACAGCAGCATCTCCCACGGGATCCAGAGTGTAGTCACAGATGACGCCTGCATCCTCACTGTGGCGACAGTCCTGACTGTCTTGACCCACAGCCGGACATTGGCCTAAGGACACCTCAGTGCCCGAGCATCGGACGTTGTCCAGATGGATGGGACCTTGACCCTCCCCAAAGTACGCCATGGATCGAGCTTTAGCCACACCGCTGGGAGGTCAGCACACAAAGACACACAGCACCGTGATTATTCGTTCCTTTTCTTATATAAATACATACTGTATATTACATGAGCATTACTTTACTGTTTTAATTCCTTTTAAAAAAAAAATCGCATTTCTTTGTGTGACATTTTTTGACTCTTGTTTTGTTTCCTATTTTTTCGAGAAGTAAATGTGATTATCTCAGCCCTGATAATATCCTGTGAGGTTGAAACCAAAAAAATGTTCGCCTAAATAAAAGCTCTTAATCGACCCTTTTTCTCCTGCTCTGCCAAAGAGTGACACTGAGTGTCACTGTGTGTGTGTGTATATGTTGATCTGGCTGCTTTACATAATTGCCCACAGAGGTAAATAAAGTTGGATTGAATTAAATACTGACATTCCTCGAGGCATTGGCCCAGGAGGTGCAGTCACAGCCATCTTTGACTCAAGCCTAAATATAAACTAAATCATAACTCATTTGAAAGCCTTCTTTCACATCCAACCTAGAAAAGTCTACAGTCAATTATAGCCCTAAGTCTGTATGCTGAATATCTATCTGTATTCTCAGCAAAACGATGCAACCCTAAGAACACCGAACAATCTAGTAGCGCTCAAACTCCTGCATCACAGCAGGATTTGCAGCAAACAACTAAAACTCCAACAACACCGGCAGAAACCACAACTACTTGTGTCTTTGTCTATGGATGATCTGACAGCAGAGGACTCACTGAGAGAGGATGTCTCTATCCTGATCCAAGAGTTCTCTGAACTTCTACAAGCCTCATTGGACTCACTTACAGACAACATGAACTCTTTCCAGAGCTGGCGAAATACTTTGAACGTTTTAATGGTACCGCGGTAGTCCAAGCCGCTTTCTTCTGGATGACCTCGAGAACGGGTCACAGAGAGCCAATCGGACGGTAAAGACGTTTGAATTCATGGTGCAGGTGTTGATGTAGGTGAAGCTTTCTGAAGTTTGGTCTGCACCACTGAGAGCCCACTGGACCCTGACCTTCAAATACGGCCAAGATATTTGGTGGTGTGTTTTTCAAATGCAGCATTCTGAGCCAGAAACCACAAACTGAAGTACCAAGGAGACGTTACAAGGATCTATCAAGACCTCAGCGCAGCACTCGCTAAAAAGCGGCCTTCATTCAACAGTATAAAACATTCCCTGTACCGAAACAACGTCCTGTTCCAGGCCCAGTATAACAACTGAGTGTAATAAGCTTTGAATATATTATAAGTCACTGGGAGCCTTCGTGGACAGGAGTATTTAGAGGATGTACTACCAGACGTTTTGGGATATCGTGTTTTTGCCTGCAGATTGCCTCACAGAGAGGAACAAGTATAGTCCTTCTTTTAGTTTCCTTTTTGCTTGAGACGTGGGACAGGGATATGGAGACGTGGGACAGGGATATGGAGAGGGAGACGTGGGACAGGGATATGGAGAGGGAGACGTGGGACAGGGATAGGGAGACGTGGGACAGGGATAGGGAGACGTGGGACAGGGATATGGGAAGGAACACCCTGACAGTACAGAGGTTATTCATTAAGCTGTGTCACAACCATTTCTTTACTTTATTAGCATCGTCATTATTATTATTCCTTTTATAATTAAACATGGAAAAAAGATCCAAAGTAGGAAAGGCTAGAGTATGATTCATTAGCTGGAACGTAAAAGGAGTAAACGGGCCTGAAAAAAGAGTTTGAACATTTAATCATCGTGAATATTTAAAATGTGAAATTACATTTCTTCAAGAAACCCACTTATTGGAAAAAGATCAAGTACAGCTTTGGAAAGCTTAGTTGGGAAAACTATACTGGTGCATGAAAACATTCTGTTCAATGCATTTTGGACCCACAGGGACGCTTTGTTATGGTTTCTTGTCTCCTTTTCCTACCAACTGTTTTTTTGTGGCAATCTAAAGTCTGCAATTAATCCAGGTTTAGACCTTTCTATTCCATCCATCCATTAAGCACTGATCGGGGGGGGGGGCACTGGGGGAAGGCAGGGTTCTAAGGACGATGATGAAGGCTTTAACAAGACCAGCTCATTAAATAAAGTGGAGTACTCTATTTCCACTTCTCTTGAACTCTATAAAAGGGAGCTTGACCTCCAAACTCAATATCATTTGTTGATCAGCTGGAGAGGCAGAACGACTCTTGTTAAAGTTACGTGGATATGTCTTTGAGCATCGCGACAAAGCTGGCTGTCTTTCAGCAAAACAACTGAAGTGCAGATCAGTTGATCAACAAATCCCACAAATGTTGAATGTCAATGAATGAAAGATTTACCTCCTTCTATTCAAACTTATATATGTCAGAACTGATATGGAACATTCATTCAACAATCTTCAGGCTCCTTCTATAAGCACAATGCACAGGGCTGAGACTGAACTCCCTTTACAACATGCAGAAATCATTAATGCAACAACGGCAATGCAAAGCGGCAAGGCGCCTGGCCCAGATAGACCCAATAGAGCTCTTAAAACGATTTTCCAACAGATGATCAATAATTGTACTTGATATGTTCAATGATCTTTTGTCCCGTGGGTTGCTCTCACAAATGCTGATTGAAGTATCGATTCTCCTCCAACCTAAACCGGGTGAAGATAATGCAGACTGTGGCTCATATCATCCCGTCTCCCTCCTGAACTGGGATGGGAGATCTGAGCCAAAGCTCCTCCCCTTCGACTACAAACCACAGGCATGACGTGATCTCCAACGACCAAACCAGCGTCATCTCAGGACGACATTCATTTACAAATAAAAGACGGCTTTCAATCGTACCCGCTCTCCTGCATCCAGTTAGAAACCAGAGGTGGTCATCTCACTGGACGCAGAGGAAGCTTTTGACAGGTTGAATGGGAATATTTATTTACATGTTTGGAATAAATGGGGTTTGGTCCTAATTATATTTCATGGATTAAACTCTTATACACGTCGCCCAAAGCTTCTGTAGTCACAAATGCTCACCGTAATCACAGCAATTACAGTACTTTGAGCCGTCAGGGATGACCAATCAGTCCACTGCTGTTTGTAGCGATCGCACTCAAATCCTTACCACCAATAAGTGGAATTCATAGAGGAGGAGGAGAGCATCATTTATCTCTAAAAGTGAATCATTTGTTGTTATACATCATTATCAGACCCCATTCTAAGTGTCCCTCATACTGTCCATGCTCTGAAGAGATTGGATAAATGTTCTGAACTAAAGTAAAAGTGAATGCTACCCTGTTAACAGCCTGGCTCTTTAAATAAAAGATAGTGTCATACCATTCCAAAGGTCTAGAAATGGCTTTAAATATATATGTAAATATACTGTGGTTTTAATATCACACAAGACATGCAGAGCCTTTATCAGGAAAACCTTCCTCTTCTTTTCGAGAAAATCAAACGAGATGGAAAGAAATGGAAAACAGTTAACTTGTCCTCAGCAGGACAAATGATTTGTATTCAATTGAATGTGCTCCCCAAATTCCCTTTTCTGTTTCAATGTATTCCACTTCATCTTCCTTGCTCTTTCTTTAAATCTAAGGACAGACATCGCTTCATTAATATGGAACGATAAGAGACCTAGAGATGTGTAGATCTATGACAGAGGCCTAAACTACCGGGCTCTTCCAAATCTTTGCTATTATTATTGGGCCGCAAATGTCCAAAAGATGATTTATTGGCTTCATACTCCAGACATAGAGTGGTGCCACCTTGAAGCTTCTTCTTTCTCAACATCTCTCAGAGCCCTGGTCACTTCCAGCCTTCCCCGATCAATTTACTGACAAACCAGTTGTCATCAACACCCTTAATATATGGTTTCACTTTAGACAGGACTAAATTGTCTTGTCTGATTTACATTTTTACGGCCAACACCTTTTGAGACATTTCATGCAAAACCAAAAATGTCAACCTGCTGGTGGCACTAGACGAAAAGTTAGAGCATCACGATAGTCGATAGGATCCGTACTGAGGTAATTATGAATGTCTGTACACAATTCCATAGCCATCTCCAGAGCCACGCTGCTAGCATGGCTGAAAATATAACTCTAACAAGATGTCATTGAACTTCCATGTCTGGCTCATGCCCTCTGACTATGTTGAGACTGGACTATCCTCTTGGGTCTTCTGTCTGTTTTTTCCTTGTTGCATTTCTTTGAAGTTAACTCAAAACTTAACTGTGCCTTTCAAGCGATTGTCTGCCTTCATTAGTTTCACCTGTCTCTCCTAGTTACATGTGTTCCCGCTCACCTCTTCCCAGTTCTCCATTACTTTCCTTTTCAATTTTTGACACTGAGTGAGCTGTTTACTAGCTTCCTTAGGCACAAATATCAGAGAGGGTATAATCATACTAACGTGAATCCCAGCTGTCGGCAAACCACGGCTGCATTGACATCATTCCAGTCATCATCACACACGCTTCCCCACTGGCCGTTCATGAAGACCTCCACTCTGCCCTCCTTCCTGCTCTCTCCAGCAACCAAATGCACCAGAGGGCCTGCAAACAAATGTGAGAGGGGAAACTTCTTTTGTTCTTTATTGTGATAGTTATTCATGCCCTGTCGTTTTCAGATACCTTTACAATGGAAATATACATAAATGTCACAAGCGGGAAATGTAACTGCCTTCCCTTTATAGCCACCAATGTGTGTACTTACCAATAGGAGTCAGAAGGCCTGGTATCTCATTGGTATCAGCTCCCCTCTCACAGAGGACGCCCACATCCTCACTGTGGGAGCAGTCATGTTGGCCGAACTCAGAGTGGCTGCAGGCCAGTAAATTGGCCTCTGTTCCCCGACACTGCACCTCATCCAGCAGGATCAGCCCGCGGCCTTCTTCATACACCCCGTCAGGAGCCACCTTCGCTCGACCCCTGCAGACAAGGCACAACAACAGCACGTCTACCTCTCTTTGGACACTCGCTTTAATGGTGCAAAGAACAGCATCCCCAAAACTCTGGTCAATGTGAGGAACTCTTCTGTGGAAATATCTGTTTATTTAGGTTGCTGAAATAACAGAAATAGTATCATTTCCTATAAATTGCAGATTCTGTTCAATTAAATTTGGAACGATTTTCTCCAGATTTTGAAAAATGCAAATGAGATTTTCTATGGACTTAAATATCTTAATATACTTAAGTGTGCGTACGTGTTTATTTTGTTTATTTTGATCAGAAATAAAACGTTTTTGTCTTATATTCATTTAATCAGAGATATGAACTATGTGCCACTGCAAGCTTTGTTTCAATATATTTTCTTTGAAACCTCTACCGGCTGATTTCAATTTGGTGAAATAATCTGATTGAAATCGTCTGGTAAAAAGATATGTAATCATCAAACTAGTCATATTTGTTGATTGTGATGTTGGACGGTTGGTCTTTTTGTCTGTCAACAATACACTTTGTAATGTTCTGGCTCCAAGATAACCCGCTCGTGCCAAAGTACTTAAAAGCAACTCTCCAAACCCTTTTGCACTTAATGGCCAAGTCAGCATTAAAATAACTAAACACTCTCATGTTCCCCTGATCATCTCTGTCCATTTAGGTCATCAAATGACTTTTCTCCAAACAACATCCAAACGCAAAACTATCAGCTGCGTACACAATATAATATAAACAACTAAATGAACGATGTAATCAGGTGTTCATGGTCTCATTTGTCTTGAATGTCTCGTTGGGAGGTCAGCTGTCAGCCTGCAGGTGTTAACAGCTCTGTATATCTTGGAGTTTGTATTTGCACAGATGGTGTGATGGACTGTTAAATAAGTAGGGCGTACAGCTTTGTAGAGACGTTTTCCAACATGAAAAGGTGAATGTGAAATATCTCTGTGTGTGTCGCCTTAAATAGACAGTTTGACAGCATCTTACATGAAATAAGGCAAATGAGTTGCATGGTCCCCAGTGGATGACTAGTCATCCTGTGGCCTTTCATTCAATCCCAGTCTTCCATCAAAATGTCCACTTACACAAAATATATTCCTTAATGGTAGAGACAGATTGCCATGACATTTGGTGAGCACATTTATGCTCTCAAATCAAAGTTTGATCGATGTTCCTACCCCCACCAACCATCATGAATTCTGGGGAGTTCCCCAAATAAAGCAGACACATTTTGATTCTCCTGCATGGTTTCTTAGGGACAGGTGAGGATCTCAGATGGACTAGGTATTTAGGAAGGAAGCACGAAGGAATAGAACTGCTGCTCCTTTGCATTGAAAGGAGCAAGTTGAGGTAGTTTGTGCATTTGATCAGGAAGCTTAAGGACCAATCTCAGGAGGTATTCCAGACACATCCAATCTCGTCACCTATAGGCTATCCTACTGAGCCAAGACCTCCTTTTCCTCGTGCTGCTCGTTGTTTACAGTCCAATTAGCAGCTTGAGATACGAGACTGGAATTGACTGACCGGATTCAAAAGGTAATATTGAAATTGAGTTGAGACAGATGGCCCAGCAGGTTAATGGTGCATTCGTGTGCTCCTATTTCCGGAGTCGGGAAGTCGTTCTTCTGACTTCTGTGTATTCATGAGCTTGAAGTTGTCATGTGGAAACGACATGTACACTACAAAAAATGTGTAATTCTAATTGCTCAGAGCTTTTAAATGACACAATGATCCCTTTTCCAGTTGCGTGACAACAAAGAGCAAAGGAAAGTGAACTGATCAGATGAACCATGAGATAGGATCGGAGTGTCATGGAGAAACTGCAGACTTATTTGCTAAGAGTAACAAAACTTGAAAGGTTTGATGCGTCAACATCATAGACTGTATAAGAAGTGGACGTAGTCGTCATGGTGTCACCCATTGGTTTGTGGACTGATGTTTTGAACCATTGAGTTTGGCATTTTGACCGTCGCTGTAGTAGAGACATGGTAGGAAGATAGCCCCGCCCTAAAGCATCCCCTGCTTTATGGTCTGTGTGACTCTAAATGGACCATAATGTACTAAATGAACATCATGCTGTATTGAAGAAGACTTGAAACTAGAGATTGAGACATAAACTCATGTTTACAATGTTTACTGAGAGAAGTAGAGTCATTTTCTCATAGACTTCTATACAACCAGAGGAGTCGCCCCCTGGTGGTCAGTAGAGAAAGTTGTAAGACACTTGGCTTTACTTTTCAGAACTGGAGGTTGGCGCCTGGTTAACCTGTATCAACCCAAAGGAACGAATTCTGGGAAAGAATCAGTTGGCCCATCACTACTTTCTTTGAGCTTGAGGATATGGGTGGATTGCCCCTTTAACAGGTGCGCTGATGTCACGGCGTGTTGTTGGGGTGTGCGGGATGACGTCACCCGGGAAAAGAGCTTATGTTGACAGAGCGGTGGACACGGCAAGCTTACATGAGATGGTTGAACACTTTTCCTTTGTTTTCTTTACTGACAAAAGGAATTCCTTCATCTTTTAATGTCTTTGAGGGTCGTTACGGCCAGGTTAGAATTGTTTGATATGGGCAAGCCATCTGCGGACCCTGCTGGAGTGCGGTGATGCCGCCACTGTGTAATATTAGCGAGACCATAGTGGACGGGTCGATGGCAGGAGAGTGGAGTTATCCTCGAAGGCGATGGAGGAGGAGAACTGTGGCTACGGTGATGGCCTGTCCGTGAATTGCCGGATATGAAGGAGGTTGCACGCTTGAGGAGTGGTGCTGCTCCTACAATTCTGCTACGTAAAATAAAAGGCTTTCATTTTGCTTTATCGGGGAAAATAAAATGTTAGTGCCAAAGAATGATAATCTGCAGACATGATGGCACATGGTACTTCATCCCCACTGTAGACTAATATAAAATCACATGGAAGTACACAATCTCCTGCTACACAGAGGTGTTCCATAGGGACTCAGATATAGTGTTGCACTGACCTGAAGCCCAGCTGTCTACACACTACCTGGGCGTTGAGCTCAGTCCAGTTGTCGTCACACACAGTGCCCCATTCTCCCTGGTGGTAAATCTCCACGCGGCCCTCCGAGTGACTGTCTGCTCCCATCAGACGAACTGCACCGTCTGCTGCCACACGGGGGAAACACTGATACTTTATTCCATTACATACTCATGTGAGTGCATAAGAAATCTTGTATATTGGTGTCTCCTTTAGCTCAGTTAGGATCACAGTATGCCTGGGAGGATTAGGGTATCTAGAAGTGCTGAGTCAAATGAAACTCAACTTGCTGTAGCTTCGTTTCACTACCCACACAAAAAGCTAGTGGGAGTCTCAGGCAATACTCCTCTGTAGTGTAGTGGCACGACATGGAAGGGCCAACTCCTGGGGTCAACGCGCAGCCGTCTACCGACAGCGAACGGACATCTTGTACACATTTTAGACGGAGAAGACAACTGGTTTGAAAGAGGAGGGAAGGAGGCCATCTACTGCTGCATTTACACTGCATGGTACGGCAGGGCTCTACTCAACTCCACTCACTCTTGTTTGGTTTGCTTTCAGCAAAAGCTAGTAGCTGTTACCCGGTAGGTGTTCTGGTAACAACTAGAACCATCACTTGCGGCACACCGGACTGGGTATCGGAATTCCGTATTAAACGGGCCCCAGTGGTAAATTATTAAAGACCGGAGTATTGATAAGCTTCAGAAATCTCATTTATTTCATTGATATCTTAGATTTGATTTCTGTAAGATATTGATGACTTCATAGAGTTACTTTTCTGTTGTAAACATTACTCTTGCTGCTCTAGAAACAATATTTAGTTAGAATTAAAATGTAAATAAATTAATAATAATAATAACAATACATTTATGTAAAATGTACTCAAAGGCACATTACATTTCGAAGGAAAGCAAAATGTCCGATATCCTTTAAGTCAGCGCTTCACAGTGATATCTGTTGTCAGAGGATTCCTGCTCAAATAACCAGTAGAAATGTTGCTGTTTCTATCCTTTTGTTTCTCTTGGCATATCATATTGGTTTAACAACTGGTCAGTTGCTTCCTACAGAATTGATTACAGTGTCGTTGGCTCTGACCTGTGTATGGGTTGCAAGACACCCCTGCGTCCTCCATGTGGTCACAGTTGTGTTGCTCCCAGATGTTATGAGGACACTCTTCTAGAGAGCGTTCATTGCCTGAACACTGAACCCCATCCAGGAAGATGGGACCAACACCCTGGCCGAAGTGGGCCCATGTCCATGCCTTGGCCACGCCCCTGTTGGTCAGGACAAATAAACTAAACACCACCTTTTAGGTGTACAGTAGCACGAGGTCAATTCCACACAAAAACATATATGTGTATATTGATAAAATCAGGTGAATGCTATTATGTGGGCTATATGCAGTTTATAATACTATTGCTCACACTGTATGTTCCTGCACCTGGTGTTTGTGACGTTATCAGGGCTTGCACGTCATGCGGTTGGGCCCCACAAGTGGTCGTGGCACTTGGTCCATTAATATGAGTTATGTGTTTGTATTTAATTACAATTCCTCCTTGGCAGTGAAGAGTTTGGTTTATGGAGTTTTGCTGGTTGCTCTCGTTGTCTCTTACTTCTTCACATTGAATTCTGATCGCCTTGGTGGCGACTGTGGCTAAGTGGAGAGCAGGGCCCTCCTTCAATCAGAGGATCGGCGGTTCAATCCCTGGCTCCACTATGAGTCTACCTGGAATTTGACTCTCTATCTTGATGCTCTCATTGTACATACATATAAATGCAGCTAAAGACACGTCACACACTGTACAAAAACACTTCTCTTCGGTATTCATTTAGACTTCAAAACTGAAAGGGTTTAGCGCAGAAGAGATGCCAATCGTTTGATCCTGACTCTTCTTCATTGTCAAGCAGTAGCACAGCAGTTGTTTCATACCCCAGGCCCAACTGTCGGCACACCACCTCAGCATCAGTGTCATCCCACCGGTCATCACAAATGGTTCCCCACTGGCTATCACGGTACACCTCGACACGGCCCTCAAAGTCCTCCAGGCCTCCCACCAGCCTCAGGGGGATGCCAGTACCTGACAAACAAAAGATTGAGCAACAACCTCAGACACTGGGTGTCTGCAGTAGTGGGCATGTGCTCTTAGACCTGTGTGCCCCTCAGCCGTGCATTTTAGTCAGCAAAACAAAATCACTATCCGAATAATACTTGTGACTTTCTTCACAGGCCCATGTTCCAGCTCCGCTGTCTAATGTCTTTTATCTGTGTGTATGATTGTGTACTGAGCTGCCTCAAAGGCTTTTAAATGCAACAGAAATGTGACATGGTGACACAGTTCTTCACAGATCCCTCAAAATCAATCCAGCAAGTCACTGGTTGCTTGTTCATCTGTTCTCTCCCTTTCAAAGGTTGGTTTTCTGACCCTTAAACACTGAAGTCTTGGATTGTGGGTCCCTCAAGTGATGCAAACATCAGCTTGTCTTTCATCTGTACTTTCAGGAATGACCTCCAGTCTGTCTGGATTCTACTTACTCAGCTGACTGGGGGGCTCGTTCTGCTGTTGTGGTTGCCCTGATGGCAACCAAAGGCCAAGAATTGGTTACCAATTTCTCAAAATGGTTGCCAATGCCAACCTGGCAGCTGTTGCCGTCGGGCCCTGAACTGAGATGAAGCAACCATAGTCAACAAAAGCCACTCACTTCTGTAAAGTGATTGGTTACTTTGCGTTATAATTGAGGTCTTAAAACTATTCTGAAAGAAGACAAGATCCCAGCACTGTGTTGTTATGTGGCCATGTGTCATGTATCCAACATTATGTGTGAAAATGATCCACAGTACATTTGTTATTATCTATCAGTAATTTGTTTGTTTATATAATCTGAGATGACACCCTGGTCTCACCTTCAGGCTCAGCACAAACCACCCCTGCCTCGTTGCCATGGTTGCAATCGCTGGTCACAAACTTCCTGCTCCGGCACTCAAGTAGGGAATTCTCATTTCCACGGCAACCCAGACGCTCATAGTGGAAGACAGAACCCGGTCCGAAGTAAGAATGCTGCAGGGCTGTCCCGATCTCACTGCATGGACAGCAGATACAGAGACACGAAGGCTACTATACTCACAGAGAACATCATGCAAGGGCAATGGAAATGTCACATGGAAGACAGATTTCTAAGTATTTCAATGAGGAGCTACTCTGTCCACTCATACTAAGCTCGACGCAATTGGAGCATTGCTCCCAAGCTCTATACTACATCCTCAATGGTGTAATCCCCTTCTGTTTATTTAGTTTCCAGCCTGGGATGGGGTCAGGCAATGAGGCTTTGACGGATGGCCTACTGTGTTGTCTTGTTCAGTGTCGGTTCATATACTTCTACTTGTCCTTGCCTCTCTACTAAGAAGGAAACTGCTGCATAGCTATACATATGACCATGCCATTTGTATAGCATACAAGTAGTTTCATATGAGGATTCAGGAAAGAGTGGGTGATGGTTGTGTTGGGATGTGTTGGGATGGTGGGGGTCAAGGAAAGGTATGAAATGGGGTCAATTGCACAGGATGAATGATGCCATTCGAGGGGGGTCGACTCAGCTTCCTGCTTCATCATCCCCCCAGGGTACAAATCATGAAGCAATAAATTAAGCATATGTCATTTATAGTAGTATTTTAAACAATAAAACTCAACTAAACTAAACCATTCCTATTATTTCCGAACTCCCAAAAGTAGAGGCAGTGAGTCAAACTAAAACTGCAACAAAACTGAAATAAGTCAGATTGGTTGTAGCTTTGTCAGCAGTGAATTCATTGTTGTTCACAATCATGGTTTCAACTAGTTGTCTCCACATGGGTATTGTCATGAGAAACATGGCTCAGTGAGACTGCCCTCACCCCAGTCCGAGCTGTCTGCATATGACGCTGGCATCACGGTCGGTCCAGTGTGTGTCACATACTGCCCCCCACTGGCCATTCAGATAGACCTCCAGACGCCCGCTGTTGCCTGATGACCCCGCTGCCAATCTGGCTGCACCTGCAAATGACACACAATTAAACCTGTTACAATTCATGAAGAAGAAAATAAAGATACCTTTGATAATGAGTGCATAGCAGCGGTTTGTGTCTGTCCTGCTGTGGCGGAGCTGGAACACAATTTAGCCAAGAGGAAAGTGTGGGCTATAGCTCTTACTGAAAAACATTAAATCCAAGTTGCAGCAGGAGTAGCCATTGATAAAGGTATATTAAATATGTAAGAGAAATTTTGTTGTTTTTGGTTATGTACAACCTCCCGCCACATGGGGCGGTAGTGGCGCTATTAGTCAGGCCGCAGGTAATATAATCAGTGGGGTCATTGGGCACAGGGGTTGCTCATAGGTAGAAGCAAACTGTTTTTGATCGTGCACATGTAACAACGGCAAGTGTTGTGATTTATTGGTTAAAATGGAGAAATGCATAACTGGAAGAGAAAGTCGTGAACTCTGATTATGTGAGGAATAAAATACCTATATTCGAACCTGGACTATGTTATTTATGACATGCGTCAGAACAAGCATTACAGCAACCTAGTGACTTTTTTATTGGGAAGCAACGGTCACTACAATAAGTCAAAAACTGCTTCATTGAGGAGATCTCTGGTGGCGTTTGACTGCGCTGGTGGAGGCTACTGATCATCTCCTCCGTTGGGCCGGAGCTGTTGGAGCGCCGGAGAGAGTCGGAGAGCCACGGAACCGGAGCTGTTGGAGCGCCGGAGAGACTGGAGCGCCGGAGGCAGTCGGTAAAGCGGCGGAGGTGGAAGAGCGCGCCGGAGCTGTTGGAGCCCACCGGAGCTGTTTGAAGCGCACAGGAGCAGATTGGAGCTGCGGTTGTCTCACGGAGGAAATAGAACGTAAGAACAACTCTATGCAGTTCAACGCCAAGGTATGTGTATTGCTACCTCCAACAAAGGAGTGGCCATCGTTGTAATTGTGTGCACACATGACTTTGTGCGTAAAATCCAATGAATTGGTGGTGACAGTATAAATGAACTGAGCGCGTATTCACGAAATTGAATGTGCGTAACTGACAATGGAAGAAGATTACGCCGCCGGTTCTGAACTCTTAACTGAGACAGAGCCTCGGGGTGAATCTGGTGTTATGGACTACACTGTAAAAAAGCGGACTGTTAAATTGACAGAAAAAGCTCTTATGGAAAAAATTGTCAACTTGCAAAAGCAAAGAAAGGGGAAATTCCAAAGAGCACACAATCTCAAAGAGATACTTGTTGATTTGATGGGTGATAAAGGTTATGTAACAGAGGTAAAAGGTACATTTGAAAAATATAATGTTCTCTGTGGTGAAGCAAAAGAAATACATGAAACGTTGATGGGGTTGTTACCTGAAGAGGAGGTGGATAAGCATGAAATGTGGTATAAACTAAAAATGCTCAGTGTCAATGACTTTATTGCTGATGTAAACAAATGGTTGTTTTGCAATGAAAGTCACCTCAATAGTGAAGGTGGTGATCTTCATAATGAGGGGGATAATGTGAAGCCTCAGGACAGCATTTCAAATGTTGAATCAAATGCTTCCAACAAGGGCTCAGGAAGAAAAAGTAATGTCTCAAAAGGCAGCAAGTCTACAACATCATCGGCACGGCGTCAAACAGAGGCAGAAAAGGCTGCGCTCATGGCACGTGCTGCAGCGCTACAGAAACGGCATGTCTTGGAGGAACAAGCGGAACAGCTGAGGAGGATAAAGGAGCAACACGAAATGGACACTGAAATAGCAGCAGCTACAGCAAAACTAGCAGTGTTGAATGCCTCGTGTCATGGCAGTGTTTCAAATGCACATTCGGATGGGATGGAATCCTATTTCAAAAAAGGAGCAAAACTCAATCCTCATGCTGAACAATACAACCCACTGCAAAAAGAATCACCTCGGCAGAAATATTCATGGTCTGCCAACCCTAAGGCAACAGTGGAAAAACGAATGAAAGCGGACAAATATGAAAGTAAAAGTGCGACTATGCAGACAAGCTGCAAGTGGCAAACTGCTGAACACCAGTCACAGCAATCAGATATAAATCCTGGTGGTGAGCAAGCAACACAATCCCAAGGCAATCCTCAAGTAACTGGAGATCTCTACAGTCTGTTACAAAGACAAAATGAAGTAACAGCACTCCTTATACAATCACAGAACTCTCAGTTTCTCCCGCACAGAGAAATACCTATTTTTGACGGAGATCCGCTCAAGTTTAGAGCATTCATCAGAGCTTTTGAGCATTGTGTGGAAGCTAAAACAAACAGAGGAGATTGTTTGTATTATCTTGAGCAATTCACTAGGGGGCAGCCTAGGGATCTGGTGCGTAGCTGCCAGCACATGACTCCAGAGACGGGCTATGCTATGGCCAAAGACCTTCTTGGAAAACATTTTGGAAATGAAGTAAAGGTCACAGCTGCCTATGTGGATAAAATCATTGGATGGCCTGCTGTTAAGGCAGAAGATGTTAAAGGGCTGCAGGCATATGCATTGTGTTTACGAGAGTGTTGCAACGCTATGAAGGAATTGCAATTTAGATGAACTCAATATGCCAGCAAACATGAAAACAATAATGCAGAAACTTCCTTACAAGCTCAGAGAGAAATGGAGAGTGACAGCGTGTGACATCTCTGAAACCGAAGGTCGCAGATCTGGCTTTAAAGACATTATCAAGTTCATCGAGTACCAAGTCAAGATTGTTTCGGATCCAATCTTTGGCAACATTCAAGACACTCAAGGGGGTGTAACTAAAGGAGGCAACAAGGCCAAGTTAGAGCAAAAGTCGCAGTTCAAGAGAAACAGCTTTGCAACCACTGTCCTTATGTCCACTGAACCAGCTGTGAATGCAAACAAGAAAAGCATTCAGACTCAAACACAAAGTATGTCACCTACAAGTTCAAATCTTGTTTCCTGTTTGTATTGTATGCATGGACACGCATTGGAGCATTGTCCACAATTGCAAAAAAGAGTAAATCGGGAAAAATTGGAATTTCTGAAAGAGAAAATAGTTTGCTTTGGTTGCCTGCGCATAGGACACATGAGCAAGGATTGCAATAAACGCATATCTTGCAGAGTTTGCAACCAAAGTCATCCCAGCATTCTTCACATTGAGAAAAAGGAAAGAAGCAAAGGCGAAGACCAGCCAAAGGAGCTGTCGGTGAGTGGCACGGCTGTCTCTACTTGTGGTCATACAGGGGCCGGGGGCAGTAACGGCATCCTTTCAATCTTACCTGTCAATGTTAAGTGTACAAAGGGAAACAAAATCGTACAAACCTATGCATTTCTGGATCCAGGAAGTACTGACACTTTCTGTTCTGAAAGTCTAATGGAAAGGCTGAACATCAAAGGAAGAAAGACGAAGATTAATCTACGTACAATGGGTCACAGTACTACTGTTCAAAGTTGTATTGTCAAAGGTTTGGAAATCTCTGTATTTGCTGACAAGCAGTTTTTTGAGCTTCCTAGTATGTTCACTCAGAAGGAAATGCCCGTGTCGACAAACAATATCATTCCTGAAGAAGAGTTGTCGAAGTGGACTTACCTGAAGGATGTACATATTCCCCGTATTAACGCTGATGTTGATTTGTTGATTGGCACAAACGCCTCAAAGTTAATGGAACCGTGGGAAGTGATCAACAGCCGAGGAGAGGGACCGTATGCAGTAAGAACTCTACTGGGCTGGGTGATTAATGGACCGCTTCATGGAAACAGTGCAAAGCAGTGTGAGAGTGGCTACCCTGCTGTTACTGTTAATCGGATTGGTGTTGACAAATTGGAAGAACTGTTGATAAGACAGTACAATCAGGATTTCAGTGAAACTGTCTCTAATGACAAAGAGGAGATGTCAATAGAAGAAAGAAAGTTCATGGAAATAATGAAAGGTTCGGTACAACTTAAAGGTGGACATTACAATGTTAAGTTGCCTTTCAAGGCACCCCATGTAAACATGCCAAACAACTTTACTGTTGCTAAACAGCTTGTCAGTTCACTGAAAAGGAGACTTCTGAAGGATCAAAGTTACCACAAAGAATATTCAAACTTCCTTACTGATGTCATTGGCAAAGGATATGCTGAAAAGGTGCCAGGGCATCAGTTGGAACGCACTGATGGAAAAACGTGGTATCTCCCTCACCATGGTGTATACCATCCACAGAAAAGAAGCTTACGTGTTGTGTTTGATTGTGGAGCAGAATTTAAAGGAGTCTCACTGAACAGTCAACTTCTGCAAGGACCAAACCTGACAAGCTCTTTGTTAGGAGTTTTGTCGCGGTTCAGGCAGGAACCTATAGCAATTATGGCTGATGTGCAAGCAATGTTCCATCAGGTAAAGGTTGCAGAAGAACATTCCGACTTCTTGAGGTTTGTGGTGGCCAGAAGGGAACCTGGAGCAAGAACTTGTACAGTACCGTATGACTGTCCATCTGTTTGGGGCAGTATCTTCTCCGAGTTGTGCATGTTATGCTCTAAGGAAAATTGCTGATGATAATCAAAACAGATTTCCAGCAGAAGTAATTGACACGGTCACAAGAAGTTTTTATGTGGATGATCTTTTGAAAAGTTTGCCTTCTGAAGAAAATGCTACTCTAATGGTCAGGAACCTCACAGCTATCTGCAAGTTGGGAGGTTTCAATCTCACCAAGTGGATCAGCAACAGTCGTGAGGTGCTATTGGTAATTCCAGAAGAACATAGATCCAAGACCTTCAAGGAGTTGGATCTTGACAGAGACAAATTGCCAGTTGAACGGGCTCTTGGACTACAATGGTGCATCGAGACGGACACCTTCAAGTTCAAATTTAACATCCGAGAACAGCCACACACAAAACGTGGGATGTTATCTATGATCAGTTCCGTCTATGATCCTTTGGGTTTCTTAGCCCCCTTTACAATCCCAGCTAAGATGATTTTGCAGGACCTGTGTTGGTTGAAATGTGGTTGGGATGATCCAGTACCCCAATTCTTTCAACAGAAATGGAAAAAATGGTTGGAAGGTCTTGAAAGAGTGGAAAGTTTCAAGGTCAGCAGATGCTTCAAACCGAAAGACTTTGGACACACAGCATCTGCTCAATTGCATCACTTCTCTGATGCCAGTGAAGATGCATATGGAACAGTTACATACGTCAGGTTGCAAAACAACAAGAACAAAGTACATGTTGCTTTCATGCTCGGCAAAGCCAGGGTGTCTCCACTAAAACAAGTGACTATCCCTCGCTTGGAACTAACAGCCGCTGCTCTTGCTGTTAAAGTGGACAAAAAGCTACAATCGGAGCTACAGCTTCCTTTGGAGAAGTCGCAATTCTGGACCGACAGTACATCAGTACTAAAATACATCAAAAATGAAGACAAAAGGTTCCAAACATTCGTTGCAAACAGAATATCAACCATTAGAGAGGCATCACACACTTCACAGTGGAGATACATTCCTACAGCACAAAATCCAGCAGATGACTCCTCAAGGGGACTGAAAATTGAACATTTGGTTCAAAAGAGATGGATTGAAAGTCCAAAGTTTCTGTGGAAACCGGACGATGAGTGGCCGGCGCACGTCTTGGATTTGGACATTGCTGAGGACCCAGAAGTTAAAAGGAACTTCACGGTAAATGCAATTGTCACTGAAGATGATTCAAGTCCCACGCATAAACTGATTACTCACTTTTCCAGTTGGAAAAGACTGAAAGTTGCAGTAGGTTGGATTCTCATGCTGAAGATAAATTTGCTGACTTTAAGTAAGAAAAGGAAGCAGCTGATTTCTGCAAATGCCAGTGGCAATGGACGTCAAATAGTGGATGTCAATTCGGAGATGGAAAAATTCAAAGCCACATTAGGAGGACAAAGGTTGTCCGTAGATGACCTCTTCGAAGCTGAGACATCTATTGTTCGCTTCAGCCAATGGGAAAGATTTCACAACGAAATTGTTGAGCTAGCATCTGGAAAATCAAAAGTAAAAAAGGACAGCAGCATCTACAAACTGAACCCAAGTCATGAAGGAGGTCTGTTGAGAGTTGGAGGAAGACTAAACAAAGCTTTCATGCCTGAAGAAAGAAAACACCCGCTCATTCTAGCCAAGGACCAACATATCTCGACTCTCATACTCCGTCATACAACAACTGAGCCATGGTTTTAAGACATCGAAATATAATTGATCGATTGGATATTTTTATGAAATTGACTGTTTAAAACGGTACATTTTTTGTTTCTAATGTAATGGCTCCTTACGTAAACGTATAAATAATTGTTTTGTCTGCCGCCAGAACCAATTAGGGGCCGGTGTGTAAGAGCCATTTTGTTGTTTTTGGTTATGTACAACCTCCCGCCACATGGGGCGGTAGTGGCGCTGTTAGTCAGGCCGCAGGTAATATAATCAGTGGGGTCATTGGGCACAGGGGTTGCTCATAGGTAGAAGCAAACAGTTTTTGATCGTGCACATGTAACAACGGCAAGTGTTGTGATTTATTGGTTAAAATGGAGAAATGCATAACTGGAAGAGAAAGTCGTGAACTCTGATTATGTGAGGAATAAAATACCAATATTCGAACCTGGACTATGTTATTTATGACACGCGTCAGAACAAGCATTACAGCAACCATAGTGACTTTTTTATTGGGAAGCAACGGTCACTACAAAATATAAACATATTGTTCAAAATATGAGAGAGAACCGTAAGTTACAAAAAGTGCAGAAAAAGTCAGCCTTCTGTTTGAATATATTCTTCACACCCATTACCAAATGTAGGAGGTAATGTGTAGTGAAACGTTTTGGCTGAAGCTCGCCGGGAAGCTAAGTTGATTTGTCTTCACCCAGCCAGATACAGCAATCTTCGACAATACAGCTGTGACATCAGCAGGTTCCTGTCCTTTCTCCAGTTGCCTGTCAGCAATATTTAATGGTAGTCCTGGTCCAACACCCCCAACCAGCAGCTCCACATGCCCTCCTGCATCAGTGGAGGCTGTGCCAACCCAGCCCTTTGTGGCAAGCAGTATCATGGCCATGTGCATTTGGCCTTGTCCCTTTGATGGACCACAGGCTCCATACCAGGTGGCAACCTCTAGTTCTGAATAATGAAGCCAATGCAGAAGTGCCTTAGACCTACCTACCTTGTAAGGTCTGGGAGTCATCCATGTTTTCGTCTTACAACTTTGTGTTTTTAATTCATGAAAGTTAATTGTAACATTTTGGTTGCTTAAAAATGTCTTGTTCGGTTGTACTTAGCACCACCCTCTCGTGTCACATCTGAATGCAAAAAAACAAGATGGCAACAGCCAAAGACCAAGATGGCAATGGCCAATCAAAGGCTTCATAGTTCATAAACCAATGGGTGGCATTACGGGGACTATGTCCACTTCATATATACCAACACATTCTCACTCCCAACTTGTCAAATATCGCCGCTTCGTCAGTGCCCCTTGACATCGAAGATTGAGGTACTTGGTACTCTTCTAGCGTTATTTTTCACTGTGCCGAGATAGCGTGTCAATACACATTGTGCCCTTTCAAAATAAACTTCTGCCTTCACAGGTTTAGGCAACAAAATCACTTGGTTAGGTTAAGTAAAAGAGTGTGGTCAATGTTAACTTACTTTCTAGCGACTCAAGTAACTAACGATACTAACAACTCAAGTGACTAACTACTTTTTACAAAATGTCAAAGTTTACTTTTGGTTTCGCACTGGACACAAACACCAGTCCCCTAGACAAAAGTCCTGTGTTTGTTTGACCCATCCTACACCCCTCCCTAAGCAGACTCTTGTGCACTTAATACTACGTCACATGTTTTTACTGTCTACCACTGCTGCGGGAGGGTTTACATTCGAGTTAGTTGAAAGGCCAGCATACAACCGCTAAAGGGGGCCTTCTTGCATTGATTCCCATTGGCAAGGAGCACTGACCACATCAGTATTTGACGAGTTGGGACAGAGAAAGGGTTGTTACAGTCAATACACCATACACACAAACCCTAGCTCACATTGGGCTCTGCCCTGTCACTAACCACAGCATGGGCCCACTTACTAGAGGGCTCCAACTGTGCTTATAGAACATAGGTTACGATATCATAAACTTTGTTCAAAGGCACACCCTGACTAAAAACGCCCTGATCCTGACCGACGAGTAAATTGACTTGTACTATATGGTAAATTGACTACTTGCCATTCACCCCTCCCCCCACCCAGACCTCCCTGCTGCTGCAACCCCCATCATCTGCATCCCCTGTGGATTATTACTCCCCCTCCCCCTCCACCCCCCCCCTTCCCACAGCACTCGGCCCCCCTCCACACCTCCCCACTCCAACACACAGCACCCCACCCCCCCGCGTGTCCCTCAACCAAGTGAGGAAGGAACTGAGGAGGATCAAGGCGAGGAAGGCCACAGGTCCGGACGGCATCAGCTCAAGGCTCCTCAAATCCTGCGCAGACCAGCTGTGCGGGATAGCGGAGCACATATTCAACTTGAGCTTGAGGCTGGGGAAAGTACCACAGCTATGGAAGACATCCTGCGTGGTACCGGTACCAAAGAACCCGCGGCCCAAGGACCTCAACAGCTACAGGCCGGTGGCGTTGACATCCCACCTGATGAAGACCCTGGAGAGGCTGGTCCTTGCCCATCTCCGCCCTCTGGTGAGTTCATCCCTTGACCCTCTTCAGTTCGCCTACCAGTCCGGCATCGGGGTGGATGACGCCGTCATCTTCCTGCTGCAGAGATGCCTCTCTCACCTGGAAAAGACTGGAAGCACTGTGAGAGTCATGTTCTACGACTTCTCCAGTGCCTTCAACACCATCCAGCCTTTGCTTCTGAGAGACAAGCTGGAGCAGACCGGGGTGGACCACCACCTCACTGCATGGATCCTGGACTATCTCACCAACCGTCCACAGTCTGTGCGGATACGGGAGTGTGAGTCAGATCGGGTGTCCTGCAGCACAGGGGCCCCACAGGGAACCGTTCTGGCTCCATTCCTCTTCTCCATTTACACCTCGGACTTCAAACACAACTCTGCCAACTGCCACCTGCAAAAGTTCTCTGACGACTCTGCAATCGTCGGCCTCATCTCCGCAGATGATGACAGAGAATACAGGGAACTAAACCAGGACTTTTTTTTAGGATGGTGCCAGCGGAACCACCTCCACATCAACACCAGCAAGACCAAGGAGCTGGTGGTGGACTTCCGCCGGGGTAAACGCCCTCCTCCGACACCGGTGAGCATCCAGGGACTGGACATTGAGGTCGTGAACTCATATAAGTACCTGGGTGTTCACTTGAACAATAAACTGGACTGGACTGACCACGCTCACGCTCTTTATAAAAAAGGACAGAGCAGACTCTTTCTGCTGAGGAGACTGAGGTCTTTTGGGGTGCAGGGAGCACTCCTGAAGACCTTCTTCGACTCCGTGGTGGCATCAGCCATCTTCTATGGAGTGGTCTTCTGGAGCAGCAGCATCGCGGCAGCTGACAGAAGGAGACTGGACAAACTGGTGAGGAAGGCCAGCAGCGTGCTGGGGTGTCCACTGGATACTGTGGAGGTGGTGGGAGACAGGAGGATGATGGCGAAGCTCTCATCCCTGATGAGCCACGCCTCCCACCCCATGCAGGACACTCTGGCAGCTCTGCACAGCTCCTTCAGTCACCGGCTGATCCATCCCCGGTGTCTGAGGGAGAGGTACCGCAAGTCCTTCCTCCCCGCTGCTGTCAGGCTGCACAACAAACTGCTCTCGGTAGACCACTAACACTTTGAACACTTTCAACACGAACATTTGACTTGAACATGAACACTTGAACACTTCTGAACACTTTAATTCACTTGAACATGAATATGAACACTTCTGAACACTTTAATTCATTCACCTGGTGCAATATCTAATCCGTGCAATCCTGTGCAATATCCTGTGCAATATCCAATACGTTTAAGTATTATCTTACGTTTTACATTTTAAGTATTATCTTACATTTTACATTTTACTCCGTCTGTATATACTGGTATATTTTGTGTTCTTCTTCTTCGTGCAATATCCAATACGTTTAAGTATTATCTTACATTTTACATTTTACTCTGTCTGTATATACTGGTATATTTTGTATTCTTCTTTACTGTCATATTTTTATTACTGTTACTGTTTACTGTTTAGTTTATTGATATTACTTGATTTCTATCTTCATTTTATTACTTGTGAGCAATGCTGCTGTAATCCTGTAATTTCCCCACTGAGGGACTAATAAAGGATTATCTTATCTTATCTTATCTTATCTTGTATAGCATTATTCACCTATTCACACCCATTCATACACTGATGGCAGGGGCTACCACGCAAGGTGCCACCTGCCGATCAGGACTAACTAACACCATTCACACCACATACACCGGAGCACATACACCGGACGCACTGGAGGAGCTGGGGATCGAACCGTCGATCTCCTGATTGGAAGACGACCCACTCCAACTGTGAGCCACATCTTCCCTTTCTCATAACTACGGCCGCCACAGCAAAAAAGTAGAGAACTAAACTGGGCAGAGCCATGGCTTAATCCTTTAGGGGTTAAAAAGTTAAGGGGTAGACACCCTGCATGCCATTTTACCTGGGTCATAAAGGAGCACAGGGACATGTAGGTGTATCAAGCCCAGAGGGGGTATCAGGTGCAACACAACCGACACACACCCAACCTTTTCACCAGTCCTGTGTCGTTCCAGCGATCACAGAAATATCCAAGATAGAACCTTATGAACGGACAGGGCATCGACCATGATCGTTTACACGCCACTGACACTGCTACGCTGCTTGTAAAGTGTGCGCAGACCACAGTTGGAGGGTCTCTTCCTGCCTGCCTATAGGCTTGGGCATTCACAAAGCCATCCTTCCAGTCATTTTTGGAATAGGGCTTTACCAGCCACACCATCCCAGAAGCACCTGAACAGCTATTCAGTGTGTCTGATGGGGGCAGTGCCTCCAGAGAGAAGCGTTCCAGAGGCTCAAACGGACCCTTTACCAAGGCCTTGAGCACGAATGGCAGTTCCCACCGCGGGGAGGGGGCACGCATCTCCGGGCATTGCCTTCCAACTCCCTGCATTAACCATTTTTTGAGAGGGATGCAAAAGGCTGGTCTGTCGCCAAAGCCCTTTTGGCAAGAAGACCCTCTTGGCTGCTTCATACACTTAAATAGTAGCATCACACAGCCCTCTATCCGCCACCACGACACTGCACAAAAGACAAAATAGACCCAACTGCACAATCTAGCCACCTTTCCTTGCAACAGCACTGGAACTCTGACCACTTGTAACTGGCAATGGTGGAATGGTGGGTGCTGCTCTAGCTGCCAAGGATGGTCTGCAAAACCTGTGCAGACAGACAAGCACCACTCAGCCTGTCCCCCTCAGAAGCCAAGTCTGGAGAGGATGGGCAGCGCTCCTATTGCCCACGCCTTCTGAGACATAACCCCCCAGATTTGGGGGATGGACCAGGGCTGGGGCGCCATTATCAGTGATGTGGGTCCCAGCCATATAAGGCAAGATTCCACGGCGTCTGGAAACATTACACGCCCCCGCGGCTGCTGCAACTCACTGAATCCGATTATTCATTTGGCAGATGCTACGGTTGCAATTCTACGGTCGCAAAGTGATGTTCATTGTGGGAAACTGATGTACCGTACACCGATGAGATATTGTCATTGTCATCCGCAGACGGGGTTCGGTGTCTCAGCAAGGATGACCGGAGGCAGTGGTGGAACGTTGGCAGCTGGGGTGGGGACCTCAACCGAGTCGATCTCAAGTTCTGGCTCACTCAAATCTCAAATCAAAGTGTCGGAAATTATCTCACCACCGCTGCTGGGTTTGAATCTTGGGCAGTGCTCAGCAGATCGGGCAGGCTAATGGCTTGAATTCAATTTCATTTTTTGTATAGCCCAAATATGACTTGGGTATATGCACCAATGAAGCACAATATCAGCTGACATTATAAGAGCCTTAAGGTGGGTCCTGCTCTGTTACCTGATCTTGAGACCCTATCTTGAAGAGGTTCCCTGTGTCAATATCAAGTTGAAAGTTCTACACTAATTCCTTATATGCTGCATATTCCTAAATTAAGGTTTAATGATATAATATGGGAATCAAATGAACACACAATTAGTCATACAATCACAACAATCTGGAGCCGGTTAGCATTTTAACTTTGAAACCTGTACATACTGCACAGAATGGGATGAACAGGTGCTTAACACAATGTTCGTGGTTGTTGTGGGCCCCCAAGCAAGTTAACACTACTATTACTGGAAGGAAAAGTAAATGGTGACAACCATCAATCTGTCTGTCCATACTTCCATCTGACTGCCCATCCATCCATCCATCCATCCATCCATCCATCCATCCATCCATCTATCCAACTGTCCATAAATTCATCTGTTCATCTATCATCCATCCACCTGTCTGTATTCATCCATCCGTCCATTCATCCTTCCATCTATCCATCTATCCATCCATCCATCCATCCATCCATCCATCCAACTGTTCATAAATTCATCTGTTCATCTATCCACTCAACCGTCGATAAATTCATCAGTTCATCCATCATCCATCCACCTGTCTGTATTCATCCATCCGTCCATTCATCCTTCCATACATACAGTATGCCCTTCCATTCACCCATCCATCCATTCATGTCCTTCCTACCATTTATCCATACATCCTTTCATATGCCCTTTCATTCATCCGTCCATTCATATGTTCTTTCCACCATTCATCCATACATCCTCAGATACCCTTAGCTCACCCTGATGGCAGTCGCAGTAGGCCCAGCCGATGGCACCGGAGCTCTGCCTGATGAAGCACCAGGGGTTCACCTCTCGGTCTGGGTTTCGGCAGAAGCTGTGGTCCCCCAGGCCTCGGCCCGGGTACTGCCGCATGTAGTCTGGGAAGTCTGTCCACTTCAGGCAGGCAGAGCCTGAGTCCGTGTGGGAAACGGAGCCGTTATAGTAGCCCAGTTCTGTAAATCCTTCTGAACAGGAGAGGTGAACTGCAGACACAGACCATCACTCGGTCAATCATACACTATTCAATAATATGACATGAATATTAACAAAACAATGAGTTTCAAGATTTAAGAAAAAATACACAGACAAGACCAAATCTAGTTGGATGCATACAGACCAATTTTCTTTCACTGAAGAATTTCATCCCTCAAAGAGTGAGACCCAATGTTGGTGCTTGTTTTGTCTGTCCAACACCTTGGTTCAGAGCACAATTTGGATTTTGAGGTGTAATGTATTTTACAGCCTCTTGGCCACTAGTGAAGCTTAATAATATTAGTGTAAATCATGATGTCAAAAAAATAGTCTTTACGGTGTGTCCGACCATGCCGGTGTGGGGGAGGGGAGACTGATTCGACTCTAATCTCTAATGATTCTGCTAACAGCTCTGTATTCCCTGTAGAGGTTATGTGTCGTGTGTGTAATGGTTGGGGTCTGAGTAGTTAGGTTCTCTTTTTCCCCACCTTTATTTCCTCAGTGTAGATTTGTGCTGTTAGTTGAGTTTGTTCTATTCAAATCTTTGATTTGGCACCAACTGTGGATCCTTTCTACTATTTTCACTACAGTAAGTATAGTAAATACAATATATCAGTATTAAGAGCCCTAAAAGGTACTTTACCATAAAATAAAGCACTGCATTAAACTACAAAAGTCTAATGCAGTGCTTTAGGCTGTAACAACATATAAAACATATGAGGAGCTTATAACATATGATACACTGTTAAATTAGCCAACTGTATATAAAGTAGTTTAAGATGAGCTCCACCTCTAACAGCTGCTTAAAATGCTGCTCATGCCCGAGCCACACGACCTGCGTGAGCGGCGCCTGATGGCTGCTCACCGAACACAACTGTGGTGTCCACACTGACAGTGTTGCAGCAGCTACCAGTCCTTATTGTTGGAATGCTGTTAAGCATTCCAACTATTGTTCTTCGAATCTTTATTCCACTATTTCTTCCGTCCCCCGTTTCGTCGGCACGCTTCTTCTCCTTCATATTTTAAGCTACAGAAACCGTTCAACTCTCAAAATGTTCACCTTTTTCAGCAGAGGGGTGCTATATATCTTCATATTTCTAACCTTTAAACTTTTTGAATTATTAAGCTTTTAGCAACTTTTTTTTGAATGGGTTTCAATGGAGAAGATTTTCAAATCCTCTTAAACTGCTTCAACTTTCAAATCCTTCAACTTCCTCATACTTTCAGCTACAGACACCATTTCAACTTTCAAATGTTGAGAAAACCCTGAACTATTCGCGGGACATACAGCTTTCTGATATCTTTTAAACTTTTTGAACTGCAGCAATTTAACTTTTATGATTTTTCAGCCCTTTTCTGACTTTATAATGGGTGTGTATTGCGCAGCTTAGAGTGCTTGAATTTCCGAGTATCCTTAAACGCCTCATCTTACCTTCACTACGGAACAAACCAGGCCTCCCCACATTGTTATCTGAGTCATTGACCGGTAAGTAGCACAATGTGCTTCTATACTCAACTTTAAAAATGAAGCTTCCACATTTTACAATTGCGTTACAAGTGGTTTCTAACTCAAACAGGGTTCACAATAAGCAAGAAGAGTAAACATTTTCCCGGTGAACCAAAGACAAACTGTATTGTTGTTAGCATAGCTGCTAACGTTCGTCATACGGCTCCTTCCGGTTTAGTACGGGACTATAAACTGTTCATAGTCTCGCTTCGTGTTGTAGTGCGAGCTCGTAGCATGAACGGAGCCAATTATACTCCATGTGCTGTGCGCTGCATTATTCTCAGAAACGCCAGAGGGCGAAAAAACAAAATGAACTGTGAAGAATTAAAAAGACGAGTGAAGAATGAAGTCATGTAACGGCTGTGCAGCTGACGTGCATGATGCTAGACCAGAGATTAGTTCACTGATCGGTTTCACACAAAGCTAAACCATGCGACAAATGTCTGACAATCTGAGACTTTCTTGACTTGCAAAATAAATATTAAATTCACAAACATATGTGTAATTCATAGCACAATTCAAACTGGATGAAATAAACATTTATCTCTCGCCGTTAAAGTAAAGTCCCACAGGACACTGTAAAGGGCGTGACTTCATCTCTCTATTAAACTGACAATAAACCACTAAGCTAATTAACAGGTTATTTCTAATGTAAAACGAGTCTTTTTCATCAAACTATCCTGACAACAATATGTTTGCTGTGGTAACATTACAGTCAGAGTGTTTTATAACTGTTTGTTAGTTTTACCAGCAGCTAAAGCTGTTCAATTATTATTCTGGCCACTTTATGTGTCAATGTGTAAATCTGTAACAGAACGTGACCAATAGACATGATTATACACACGCTTTGTGATCTTGAATTAGACCTTAATGTACAAATAACCTTTGTTCATATAATGCTGATAGTATCGTTCTGTAGTAATCCACTAATATAATGCAGGCCCTATAGGAACATGACTTTATATATTCAGTATACAGAGACATTAGATAATCCATTATTAGTCCACAGTGAGCCCTCACATAGAGCTGAGATGGAGCTGTTTCCCTGCTGAAAATGCGTTGGAATGCTGAAAACTGAAATGAATTGCAAAAACATTGCTGAAAATAGATATCCAATTCAAAAACAAGTGCAAAAAGCTTAATAATTCAAAAAGTTTAAAGATTACAAATATGAAAAGTCATATCACACCTCTCCTGAAAGAGCTGAACATTTTGATATTTGAACTGTTTCTGTGGCTTAAAATAATTCCATCGGTAGTGATATTTGTTGTAGTAGTAGTAGAAGTTGTGGTCGAAGTATCAGTAATTAGAAGAAGAAGTAGTGGAAGTAGTACTATCAGTAGTCGTAGTAATAGCTGTAATAGTGGTCGTAGTATTTAATATAACAGTAGTAGTAGTAGAATAAGTAGTAGTAGTAGTAGTAATAGTAAAGTCAGTTTTTGAAGTAGCAGTAGTAGTAGTACTAGGCAGTAGTAGTAGTACTAGTAGCAGTCGTACTAATAGCTGTAGTAGTATTAGTACTGGTAGTAGCAGGAATAGCAGTAGTAGCAGTTGTGGTATAAATAATAATAATAGTGGTAGTGGTAGTAATAGCAGTAGTGGTAGTAATAAAATTTGATAGCAGTGATGGCAGTAGTAGTAATAGTAGCAACAGCAAAAGTTGAAAAAGACTTGAACATCGAACATTTATTGTCTGGTTGTGTGTACCAGCATATATATAGTTATATATATATATAGTTCATTCCACTACTTCTTCTTCTAATTACTGATACTTCGACTACAACTTCTACTACTACTACAACAAATATCACTACCGATGGAATTATTTTAAGCCACAGAAACAGTTCAAATATCAAAATGTTCAGCTCTTTCAGGAGAGGTGTGATATGACTTTTCATATTTGTAATCTTTAAACTTTTTGAATTATTAAGCTTTTTGCACTTGTTTTTGAATTGGATATCTATTTTCAGCAATGTTTTTGCAATTCATTTCAGTTTTCAGCATTCCAACGCATTTTCAGCAGGAAATGCTTTTCTAGTTCCCCTTTAATAATGGCCAGAATGTTTCATTTAACCTCATTATAAATGTCATAAAAACACTTTCCTGCTACACTCTGGCCTTGTCAGTAAAACAATGAAATGCAATACTTTTACTTGTAACAGAGAACTTTTAAATTGTGGTATTGTTACTTTCACTTAAGTCAAGGATCGTAGTGTATCTTTTATTTGTACCTCTCTGTTTCACTGGCATATGAATGGTCAGAGGTGATCATTGGTTTAACACTGGAAAAACATTTTGAACAGTACCATAGCTGAATTAAATGCTAACCTGCTCAAATGATCACTGCTTTTTAACTCCACTAGGATATTTATTTTTGCTGCAGTAGGATCCTCATTTGCTGACTTCCTGTTTTCAGTGGGATTAAAAGCCGTTTTCAAACCCCTCCTCGGGTTATGGGATCCTGGAGCGATAGCTAAAAACAAGTTCTGTGAGGCTAGAGTACATTTCAAACTTCACACATTCATCTGGTGGGCAGATGGTGGTTTAACAAGACAATACAGAAATGCAGGGAAGACACTTACTAGCAACCAGAAGTACCGCCAACTATGAGACTACATCCTGGGCAGACGCTATGAGACTAGTTCACACACAGACACACACACACACACACACACACAAGAACAAGAACAACCCTGATGCACATGTAGATTCTTGTAGATTGCAACACAGCTGCCACGCATAAAATACTCAACAGTCAACTCATCCATTTTCCAGCGGGAGTATCTGACAGGCATGAAGTCAGTGAGGCTTTGTTCCATTAGTGTTGAGGCCTTGTTGCCATAAGTCACTAAGCATGACAATTAGGTAATCTACATGGACTCCCTCTGCTTTAACTGTGACCGTGAGCCATAGGCACAGGATTGATACACAGGCTGCTGCTGGTGGTGGGGGTAGAACAGTACAGGGTACTGGTTTATTATACAGATATGCTGTGACTGGAGAGGAGAGAGCAGAGAGCAGAGACCTGAGACAGGGAGGGCTGGAGAGAACAGACAGAAGGAGCATAAAGGCTACACTGTCGGCTGCAAACTTCATTAGACTGTCTGCTGAGGGTGAAGAGAATTAGTAACTATGGCGTAACTGAAGATGGGCAGGATAACAACAGAAACAAGACACTATGACGCTTTTCGTACCCATCTAGAGCTTCAGAAAACATTGTGCACAATCGCTCATCCTGTGTCTACTACATTCACAGGTGTGTCTAAATGCATGTGCAGTACCTATACAGATACATCCTCACCTTGGATTTTTTTAACTTGAATTTTTTTCAACATTCAATCACAGTGGATGGTTTTATTACTGGACACTGATTAACAGGAGAAAATACCTTTTAACGTCAAAGTCAAAGCAGATCTCTACAAGCTGACCCAAAAGGTGCTCAATACGGAATTCACATCATCTATTGCCTCCACACGGCTCTCCACACGGCTCTCCACATGGCGATGGCTGAGACTGCGCTGACAGTGTCAACAGGGGGAACCGGAGGATGGGCGCTACATTTCAGCTGTAACCGCCGTATGAGAGCAGTGCAGAGCGGCGGCTGTGAGCTAACCAGTGCACTGAAAGGCACGCTCACGTGCACAAACATTTACGGGCGACTATGTGAACAAAGAGAGTAGAAGCTCTGATAACAACACACACAGGGGGAGAGAGACTTCACTCTCTGCAGGTAGACATTACTCCTCTATATCTTTACATAGATGATAGTTGTTGATGAGATATTAATGATCTGAATATGATATTGACAGCCTTTAATTAATCCAGATCTAAAATACAAATACACAAATATATATAAATTATTCCAGAGATATCGCCTTCACGAGAATTGGATGGTGTGAACTTTGATCATCAAATTCTTATCAATTCATCCTCGAGTTCAAGTGGACGTTTGAAAAAATGTGAAGAAATTCCCTCAAGGAGTTCCTAATATATGGCATTCACTAGAATTACTGGAGTACATGCAAACATGTGCTTTGGAAAAACATTATTGACAACAGGTCGTAATGATACTTGCCTGCACTCTGCACAATATCCAAGTGTCCACCTTCAATGACCTGTGAACATTTAAAAAAACTAAAATCATTGAACAAGTACAGAGTTTCCTTCACGAGAAGTGAAGAAGTGATCAAGCCACAGACATATGTTACAAATCTTTTACACTGTTTTCATGCCACACACCCAACTGTCATCGTAGGTACTGAAGACTTTGGAGCCCATAAGAGAATTCCCTTGTTGTTAAATTTGTTAAAGAACTGACTTTACCAGCGTTTCCTCAACAACATTTATAAGCCAGTTTGTGTCAGCCGTGTATGAGGAGATTATGTGTCCTGAACACCCCCACTTGTGCGTGTGCGTGTGTATCTGTCTGTCTGTCCACGGCTAGTCTCTCATACTACTGGACCCATCAGCCTGATATTGTTTGTGCTCATTTATGACTGTACGTTCAAGACCTCTCCTGGTTGCGGTGAATCACACTTTTTGAAGAAACATATTTCACGACTGTTTTCTCCTCTTCACTGGCCGGTTTGGGGCTGCACGAGATCAACATCTGCTTCAGTAGCAAAAGGCATTTCTGTCAATGCAATCTACTGAGGGCACCTTTCTAGTGTTTATCTATATTTAGGCCTATTTTTGCAAATTATGTTTGGTACATACGAAGCACACAGATGGTCAGGTGGTAAGGTGATGATGCTGCTAGAGCAGTTTGAGACGTTTCTATACATGTTGTATTTCATTGTTGACATGTTTTGACACGTCTTGATGTGAAACTGGATTTCCGATGTCATCCACTGTATCTGTGTTGATACCAATCTGACTACAGCTGACATATTCCATACGTATGAATCCTGCAGGTGTTAAATGTTTTTCGGTGGACTATTCCTTTAATTTTATTGTATGCTTACAGCAGCAGTTGCAGTCGTGTGGAGTTTTGCCGGATGGTACTGCTCCAAGTTCTTTTTTTGGGTTGCTGTTCTGATATTGTTCTAATATACAGTCTATGCGTTCCAGTGACCACTTGATTCCAAAGGGCCACACATTGTTGTTAATAACACTGCAGCCAAAGCGAGTGGAGTCTGATTGAGGAGAGTATTCCATGTTCAAGGTGCAATGAAACTAGATCAACTCATCATTAGTATCATTCAATCATTCAATATCAAATTGGACAGTTTTCCTTTAACATTTAAATCTAGAATCATGTTTTCAGTATCTTGCTCAAATTAAATCTATTTGGTAATGTACTTTAGAAACATTTATTTTGTTAATATTTGTTAAAATAATCTTTAAATCCCAACAGCAATCATTAAATCAAATGCTCTGACAAAAAAAATAACAAAATCCTAATACCTATATACCAGCCGGTCTAACTGCCTGTCAAATTCTGCCCATGAACACATCCCGTCACAGGAGTCTGTCTTAACAGCTGAGACTAGTCGCCATGTTGGTTGTTTACATTCATAATGATAATATTTGGGGAGTGGCTGTGGAGGGAGGACTGGGGAGGCCAACAATGTGGACATTAATATGCATTTTACATTAGATGAATTCACAAAAGTATCCTCAAACAACAATTCATACAAATCATTCAATGTTGATTTTGTTATTTGATGAGTGTTTTTCAACGTCCACCAATACGAGCGATGTGCAAGCCCCTACAGTGTTGAGGGAACAGACAGGTGGAAGGCAGGTAGACAGGCAGGTAGCTGTCCAATCGTTCCATTCAGGCCGAATGAAATGATTGGACAGCGTATCACAGTCCAGCCACAGATACCGGATTGTTTTCATTTTTTTGTCAGAGGATTTGATTAATTGATTGCAGGATGTCATGAAAATGGATGACAAAAATATCAAAAATGTTTTCGAAGATGATTTCCAACCCCACCTCTACATTTGGATTTGATTGGTTTGGGAGTTTAGAGGGAACAATGGGCTGAAGTCCATCTGAAACACTTAAACCTGCGTCACCTGAAAGAGCTGTTGAACTGTGGTGTTCAATAATGTGATATGAATCAAAACGAGGGTAGACTTTGACCTGCTGATAATATGAAGCAAACCAACCACCAATGAAACAACAAACAGACCGCAGCACTTGGACATGTGTCGTCTGTACAGTGCATGTGTATATTTTGGGTTGTGTTCAGAGCGCTCAGTTTAAATGATCTCAATGATTCCATCCTCTTGACTTAAAGTGCGCATTAGTTTACGTACACAGACTATCTTTTTTTATTTATTTGATCTAATGTTCTACGGTGGGATGTTGCCTTGTTGATGTTATTTCAAGGAAATTCACTAATTCAAAGAATCTCAAAGTGTCTCCGATTATTATATTTCCCTGTCATTAGAAGGCAACCGAAGTTAATTCCAGGAAACTTGGAGATGACAAAGTCCTAGAATAAAGCCGGGTCCGGGCTCACCGACAGATCGTAAACACACAGGCAGCAGCCCGCTTACCTCTGCAGACACGCACAGGGTGAGGAGCAGACAGCAGCGGGACACGGACCCGGTCCATCCTGCTGGAGGAACCATCTCCTCCACATACACCTTCACCGGCTTCCCCCGCCTCCTGAGAAGTGTTCCCCTCCGACACATAGCTAGTTGACGGGTAAACACATTCAGAGACACCGGCTATGGTCCGCTCCGGTCTGAACTCACGTCCAGACATCCAACCCGCTCTGAAGCTAAAAATGACGCGCTGTTGGCGAGGAAAGACTCTCTCTCTCTCTCTCTCTCTCTCTCTCTCTCTCTCTCTCTCTCTCTCTCTCTCTCTCTCTCTCTCTCTCTCTCTCTCTCTCTCTCTCTCTCTCTCTCTCTCTCTCTCTCTCTCTCTCTCTCTCTCTCTCTCTCTGAGAGGTTGTATCTTTTTTAGATCAGCAGTGTGACGCCCTCATACTCAGCTTGCATGTCAATGACTGGCAGTGGAGCCTCTGTAAATAATGTATCTTACAATAATGCTTATAACAGCCTTGAGGTGCCAGATATATGACACAGCCAGCTATAGATAACATGAGAATACAGAGAAGCCCTGTGGTGCTTGAAGAGCGCACGAAGAGCAGCATAGCTCTCAACAGAAAGGGGAGAAGGAGTTCAAGTTGTGACTGAGAAACCCCAAGAGACTCAAAGCTGCTGAGCATGTGGGCTAACCACTGGGACCAGGACTCATCCAAACACATCCAAACACATTCAAACCTCTCATGACGTGGATGAATCTGATCCATTTAAACTGGAGCTGACACATGTTACTCTTAAAGTAAGGTAGACAGGCAGGTAGGAAGACAGGTAGGTATAGACAGTTATGTAGGTAGGTAGGTGGGCAGGTAGGTGGGCAGACAGGTAGGTATAGACAGGTAGGTATAGGTAGACAGGCAGGTAAGATCTGAACCCTTGCTCCAAACAATTAGGCAGCATTTCACCTCCACTTCTGGGTCCCTGCTAAATGTACAGTCATGAGTTTATGCACAGAACAAAAGAGGGGACAGGAGTTAGCAGTTAGCTACAGCAACTCGCATTCAGCCAGCACTAAACCTCTGGAGTGCTGGATCTACATGTGTAACGGCAGCAATGGACAGTTTGCTGATCCGGTGGGAAGTCGGGGGGGGCATCCTGTTAGATATTTAACAACCTGTTAGATATCTCATCAGGGTGTGGTCTTAATTTGATAAAGTCATGTTTTGTCTGGAGAGGCTAGACTCAAATCTCGGTTTTCAAAGGCACTCTACTAAGTAGTTATTTGCATTTTGGATGATAGTGACGATCTGACACCCGGGAAACACTAGAGGCTCTGAAATCAACAGCAGTGGAAGTCAACATCCTGTCACTGTAACACGGACCACAGACTGAGATAAGCAGGGCGAGTCCACGAGCTCTCTCCACATCAGAGAGGCCTGATCGGCTGGATTTTAACGGGCACATTTGTTTTTTCTGGCAATCTCTCACAAACACAGAGGATCCTGGAGCTTGATCCTCGATCGTATCATCAAACCTCTCCAGTGGGCCTCTTGGGGCAGAGGCCTCAGAAGCCTCTGGACTCAGGAGTCGGATGTCAAAGATTGCGGCATTTTCTCAGATCAACCCTGCATCGACAAAAACAGAAAGCACCGCCAGGCACTGGGGTGGTTTCCAAAGGCACTCTACTGAGTAGTGATTTGCATTTTGGATGGTGTGTACAAAGCCGTTTATGAACAAGAGAATGTGCCATGTCAACACTGAGCTGCAGCTAAAATGTAGAGTTATTAGGGATTGAGTGCTGTCTTGTGCAGCTCAGTATGTCAACATCTGCACTGTCACCTCACAGCAAGAGGGGCCCGGGTTCGATCCCTGATCCGGGTGGTCCTTCTGTCTGGAGTTTGCACGTTCTCCCCGTGGCAGCGTGGGTTCCCTCTGGGTTCCCTCCGGGTTCCTCCCACAGTCCAAAGACATGCAGCTTAGGTTATTTGGAGACTCGAAATTGCCCGTATAGGTGTGAATGTGAGCGTGAATGTTTGTCTGTCTCTACATGTGCCCTGCGATAAACTGGCGACCTGTCCAGGGTGAACCCTGCCTTCGCCCGATGTCAGCTGGATCGGCTCCAGTGACCCTGAATAGGATAAGCGGTTTGGATAACGGAATGGAATGTTTTAGACAGAACAGACAACACAGCAATGTGTTTGTGTCTTACTAGTGGGGGGTAACACCAGCTCAGACCCATAGATATAAAAGTACTTCCCTAAAGCTGTTCGACTTGTTGATCAAAGTGAGAGCATCAATGGCCGGGATATCCAGATCTTTTTGTCCCTAAAAGTCAAGCTCCGAAACACTGGATCCTAAACTTCCCATGATGCAACTAAATAGCATCTGTCTTGAGACCCTTCCTACATCCTAAATGTCTACATATTCCAAACCTGCACCCTTTCAGCCCAAACTGAGATGCAGAAGCGGTTTTCAGAGTTTTTTAATCTGGTTATTGATGTTTGAAACAGGCTCATCTCTTTTGGTTCAACAGTACAGGGGAATTAGATGTTTGCTTTAATTGAAGAAATTCAACCTCAATTCAGCACCAGGAGCTGTCCAACCTGTTCCATGCCGTCGCCTCACAGCACCAGTTTATCTCCATGTGGGCGGCTTCCTGTCAGTGTGTTTGGGATAGAACTGGGGATCTATGTTCATGATGTTTTTTATTGATGATTTCATCATCATGGAGTTTTTAAATAATTTTGATGCAGAGACAGTATCAGTGGCTGATGAGCTTTCGAAGTGACCCAGTGTGGAGTCTCCACATCATCACCAGCAGACACACAAGCTAGAACTGTCGTTCTCGGGTAACAACGCACACAAAGGTACAAATAGCTTCACCTAAAACCTGTTGGCCAGCGACATTTCACTTCTCAAAAACTCATTCTTCCCATTCTTGGCGTCTCAGATGTGGACTGTATGCTACATTTATTGGTGTGGTGAAAGTGTACTGGAGGTTGAGACTGCAAGTCATACATGTGACTTTTGTCCAGTAACTCTTTTCTTGTTATTTATGAACACAAGAAGTCAACGTTTTGAGATGTGGGTACCCCCCTTTGATCAAAGCCAAATATTGCCCCAATGGAGAGGATCTGAACTGTGTAATGAGCATCTCACGATGATGCGAGAGAAGATATACACTTCTAGTTTATGAGAGGTCAATCAGTTCAATTTGCCTCAGACTATTGTTCACAGTGATTGCTGCGGGCTGCGGAGGAGTTTCCTCTGAGGTCTGCGTGTTTGGGTGGAAGTGATAAGCAGGGAGGGGAAATGGTTCTGTATGATGACGGGCAGATAAACCAAAACACCACATTCTGACAATGGGTTGTGCAAGCATAGTACAAATCTGTCCTGATCCTCAGACAACACACGAAATCTAAATCAGCACTTCACAGCTTCATCATCAAAATGATATGTCTGCTAGAAATACATGGAGGAAGGTCACGAGCATCCACGGAACAGTCCAATCTCAGACTCGCTTCCTTTCTAGTTTACTAGAGCTGAGCACAAAGACTGGAACAACGTTAGTGAAAACGTTGGTCTTCATTGATGAAATAAATCATAAAATTGATGTCAGCCTGTACTTCAGTAAAAGTTACAATATTATAATGCCTGACACAAGAGTGCTTTACTGCTGCTGCTGAGATGGAGCCTGTACAGTCGGCTCTTTCTGAGGTAATCACATGTATAAAATGTTGGATTCATAAAGTATTTGTCCTTGATATTTAGTCGTGGTAACTGGTTTTCATAGTAAGTCTGTCCCACACCTGCGCTCGACACTGAGAAAAGAACACTATAAATAACCATAATACTATAAATAATAATGCTGCTTATGATGGTGATGAGAAGTTGAAAGGCTCCTCGTTTCACAAACCATGATGTGCTCAGGAGGAGAGGTCACAGGTTCAGTGAGCAGCACAACCACTTCACAAGATAGCAGTCCAATTAAAGATGCTAATGAGTTGCATTGTGGGAAATGGAGGATCCAGTGTTGTTGGCCCATCCTAAAAAGCTCAGCCTCTGCTTTGATTCAACTATATAAAAACAACATTATCAGTGGAGCCTTACTCACTGACGAACATTCAACTGCTCTTCTGTCCAAAGAACCTTCCTGTTAGAGGATCCAACCCAGAAGACAAACTGATCAAACACGGTGTTTGTGTTATCGTGTGTTTGGAGGTTTGGCAGCCAGGTGTCAAGTGTCAGAACCCGTCAGCAAAATACCGGAACACAGAATATGATCGGACAGTGACGTACTGGACCACGAGGACAGAGGGAGGACCGGTGCAGAGCTTCAGTGAATGTCACATTAGTTATTACACTAGTTATCAATGTGTGTGTGTGTGTCTTGGTTACAGAGACTTTCCCAGAGTGAGGTTCTCACAGTACAATGACTCAGAAAACATCACAGCACTGCACCATTATTATTCACATCGTTAGTGTTCTCATCCTTCCAGGAATGAGAACACAACTATAATAATAAACACAATTAATAAGGCTGATAAAAAAACAGCATGTCAATTAAGTACTTATGAAACATAACATCCGCTGTGAGCTTTTAAACCAATGTCCTGTGATGATTAACACCATACACTGTGTGTGTCTGTACTTGCGTTTCACGTGAAGGTCCACGGTGTGAGAACGGTCAGCCGGTGTCCCGTTACCACGCTGGTCAGGAACCAATAAACACCCGAGGACCCCTTAGTCAGGACCCCTGTTATGTCAAACAGCAGCACTGAGTGTCTTTGGGATTCCAGCTTTGTGTGAGGGGAGCCTGTCTGAGACTTTGAAGCCCCCCTGGACCAGACCCAGTCAGACTTGTCCTGCCAGAACAGGCTGTCCCAATCCCATGCCACACACCTGCCGTGGTCAGTTAGTTTGTACACTGTATTCATTCGTCAGTGCGAGTCTACAAATCAATCAATGTGCCGGATTTATTGTGGTACATTTTGAAATGACAGCATGTGCAACAAACACTTTGAAATGTCAACTTCCTCAAGAGAAAATTAAAGGCTTTGTGTTCCAGATGTTTCAGCAGCTGATCAACCAGCATTCTGTCCTCCATGTTGTTTGTGGATTGTAATGTGAGAGAACCGGAGCATTGACGGCACATTCAACAGAAACCCTTTTTCAATAGTCACACAGACTTTCTGGATGCTGTCACTTTATACTGTGGATACACTACAGACTGGAAACCTGCCTTGACTGAGTGTATAGCGTGGAACTGGGCACAGTCTGAAAGAAAGAAACTGTCAAAATCCATTGAGGAGCCACACTGAGCAGTGATTAGCAGAAATCTATCGGTCCGACAGGCTGCTGATGTTATTTCAGGCACCGATCTCAGTCTCCACAGGAATGACGAGGCATTCAGAGATTCCGGTAAACTCCCAGCCAGGAGCCGTGAAACCCAAGAAGAAGAATTCCATCACGTCCACTAATGAGACCACTCTGCTAAATTGGATTGAGATGAAATGGCATCGCGCTCATAAGAGCCAACTGAGGCCATTACACATCCAGACCATGAAACAGTGTGCTGTGAATACAAAGGCTGCGAAGTGACTGAATGAGCTTACGTATTGAAGGAGTGCTGCAGTGCGCTTCTTTCTGCTCCTTCCTTTATTTATTAAATACATGTATATGGCATCCCATTGTAGACTCATACAGTAGCTGATAACTCCTTCACGTGATGACATCGTGCACATTTCAGGTCCGTGTAAAAGCTACGCGTTAAAAGTCCATCTCCTAGATCTCTGTGCGCAGGTTGGGATATCTCTTCAGCAGGGTGGTGGCTAGTTTCGGGGGCAGACGTCCTCCCTGCAGGCTGGGCTGGTCAGATTTACTCTTCATTGCAGCCTGTGAAAGAGGATGATGATGATTTGTTATCAGTGCTTTTTAGTGAGTAATGTGTTCATTAAGTACAACTAAAGGAAGCTTTCTTCACCGCTCTGTGAGGAGAAAATCAGCATACATTGATATCTAAATGTCTCATGTGAGTCCAGCTGTGTGTACTGAGCACACGCTGAGGAGATCAAGGAAACTGTGAGACCCGTTCCATAATATATCATTCATCAGCTCACTGAGGCAGCAACAACATTAACACGTGTCACCTGCTACCTCATCCGAGGGGGCTCCCTCCTTAGTTACGTTCATCATCAGCTCTGGACAAAACCACTTCAGAGGAGCCGTAGAATCGTGCATTGTATATATTGAGCATCTTTCATACTTTTATGTTTACTCTGTAACTTTGTTTGCTGCTGCTACAAACACATTTCCCCCTGGGGATGAATACAGTATCTATCGATCTATCATTCCTCTTCTCAGCCTGACTAAAATAGTAAACGCATGTCATGTTAGAGCACAAACCAGTTAGTGTGTCAGTTGTGTTGCTGTGTAATTAAACATACCTGAGCCTTCCCAACACAGGAGTAGAAGGAGTTCATCTCAGTAGAGCACAGACCGTCCACGAAGTTGTTCTGCTTCCAACAGGCCATCAGGAACGACATCTCTGTGATACAGGTGGCCTCTGTGGAGAGACAGCTCCATGTTTACCCTGCAGTACCTAGTCCACGTGGGACCAGCACAACTACCAGTCTTAGAAAACCAACTGACACTGTCCTAACTAACTACCACTGTCCTAAATAACTACCAGTCTAAGAAAACCAACTGACACTGTCCTAACTAACTAACTACCACTGTCTTAAATAACTAACTACCACTGTCCTAACTAACTACCACTGTCTTAACTAACCAACTACTCCTGTCTTAAATAACTAACTACCACCGTCCTAAATAACTACCACTGTCCTAACTAACTAACTACCACTGTCCTAACTAACTAACTAACTACCACTGTCCTAACTAACTAACTACCACTGTCCTAACTAACTACCACTGTCTGAACAAACTAACCATACCAAACATTGATATATTATTAGAGTATGTATTATTTATAATTCATCCAGTTCAATTTGAAAACTTACAATAAATATTGCTGAGATATTATTGAAGTGAACGTTCTTTATTTAGTTGACTACATACAGACGTTTATACAACTGTTGGCTACTTCAATATATATATATATATATATATATATATATATATATATATGGCACTAAATCATAGAACAGGTTAGACATTACTGTGATGTTGCGGACCTTTGATGAGGAAACAGTATCAGTCTGTCAGAAAGTGTTGACAGACTGATGTAAGAGCTAATCAAGAACTACTGTATCAGCGAAATGTTCATGTTCCTCCATCTGTACAACATGCGTCCTGAACTGGTTGATTGGTTTTACGTTCTTTGATATTCATTGTGTCCTTATCCATGGTGGCATGTTATGTTCGTGTCTCTACTGCGGACCTCACGGAAGTAACCCTGCATCGGAAGACACCGGCTCACGCAAGTCATACCTCCTTTCTTGAGTTTGCGGTTCGCTACCGCATCTCTCAGAGCCAGAGTCCTGTTTGGTTTCAGGACTGGTTTCCCGTTGTGTCCGCTGAGCAACCTGCTGACCTTCTCCTGGAACAAGATGCCTCCCTGCGCCGCCATGTCTCGCTACCAGCCGTCTCCCGCTCCTCACTCACCGTGCCGGGGCTCAGAGAGAGCTGCTGCACCGCGTGGACCTCTCTGTGAACGAAAAAAGACGGGACAAGCGAACAGTCTTCAGTTCATCCCTTCATCAAGCTCAACGGCGTGGCGCCATGTTTTCCCGTAAGTCACAATTCAGTGTCGTAAAACACATCGATGTACGACAACCAGCCGCTGTCGTAACTCTCACTACTACCGTTAGTTATGCCCAGCATGAGCAATACGACGATGAAAAGGACTCTGTAACACGAAAACAGATTGAAATGATATCATATTAGAGTATGTTTTACCACCAATACGACTAATGATAATAATATTAATAAAACTGTTATTCACCACTGCTGTGGTTGGCTGGCAGTTTCCCATGCCTTGCCTCCTTGTCATAACCTATATAATAGCGACATATTTAGCGGTATAATAACCCGACTGAGATCTGACATGAACTTTAATGCGTTGTTTTCATCTGTTTATACACATGACGTCAGAGTTCATAATGGCTTGTCAGAATTGTGTTCAGCTTCAGTCTGGTGAAGTGATGAAGCCTCTGATGGTAGGCTACCATACGGACCATCAACTGTAGATGCAACCAACACAATATTATTTTCTTCCATAATCCCTCCTCTGTACGGAATTACAAATGAACTTATCAACTATCTGTGCTTTATTATTCTAAGTATCACATTTCAAATTAATTAGCGAAAAAATGAATGGAGATGATTGATTGATTTCTGTATATGAATTTCACAGAATATAAGAGGTCCTGGCAGATTTATGTTTGTGTATGTCATGTGTTTATGTTAAATTGAATCTTATATTGTGATGTTATTTTCTGTTTTTGAACTCTATCGTGTTGACATTAGTTTTACCCTGAGTCCTAATGAAATCCTAACTTTGATTAGCTTTACAGTGCACAGTTCTCTCGAACACAATGTGAGCAACACAAAGAACAAAATGCATTCCATATCTTTGCAAATATCGCTTTATGCAATGGCTGAGAGAGCTCATTGCACTGAAACAGACATTCATCAATTTGACAACACATGCAAGGCATAAAGAAACAGGCTTCAAATATGGAAAACACAAAAACCAAGGCTACACAACTCTGTGTGGAATAAATCCTGAAATACACATGAAAGACATACTAAGGGGTGTGTATTGTAGCAGTGTAAACAACAAACTTTTTGCCAAAATGACATGAGGAGAGAGAAGAAGAACTCAAAGAACAACTGGTGGTAGAAGAAGACTAACGCTTTAAATACAATCCATGTTGAAAGAAATGGTTGTGTTCAGTTTCCAGTGGAAAAATTCCTCTTTACTGCATTCATCTTGCATATGGCCCATGGCTACATGACATTCAGGGAGAATGCAGGGCAAGTCGTAACATCAGCCCGTGTCTGAGGGCACGATGAGGGCAGATTCCTGCCAGCGTCTGTCTGGAAGCTGTGTGGTATTCTCTGTGTCTCTGCACGTTCTCCACCTGGAGGACATGTGCTACACTGAGAGAAATATGGGCTTGATTCTGTGCCAGGATCAGTTCCTCAGTGATCTGACTCTGCTCACCAGTACGGTCGGCACACACCACAAATCAAGTTCATTTTTCTTCTCTTACCAGGAAGCGCACGTGACAGCAAGGCTTCGAAGTGTGTCAGAGCTTGTATTATCATTAGATCTTTGCTCAACAACACTGGGTAAAGGGGAGGACAGAAGCCGGAGTTGAACTTTTAACCTTCAAGACCTCTGACACAGAAACACAAAGCAACAGAAGTTGTTTTATAGAATCTTTTGTGAGGATTCAAGTGGACTGATGAATCACGCTGACAGTGTTTGAGCATTCTTTCAGATGTGCTTATGAAGCCATTGACCCTCTTATGTTAACCCCGAGCAGACAAATACACACCGTTAGGATTTACACGTCACTACACTAACAATGCAGATAAAACAATACATTACATATGTGTCCTGCAGGGAGGTGAGGCACCAATGATCCTTCCAGCTGTGTTCACTATGTGTTGCAGGGCTTTCCTGTTGTAGTCAGTGCAGCTTCCGCCCCACACAGTGATGCAGTTTGTCAGGATGCTCTCAATGGTGCCTCGGTAAAAGGTGCACATGATGGGTGGTGTATGGGTAATCATGACAGGTTAAGGCACAAAAACGTAGAGGCAGACCCAGTTAAGCAGTCCAGGCGTATTTATTTAGAAAATGGAACAACCAACACTGTGCAGCAGTATGTACAGGGCAGGCCTGGCCGGAAAAATAGCTCAAGAAAAACAATACGTAATAACCAAAAGTATCAACTGTGAACTCAAAGACAAGGAGCATTTCTCATTTCTCTGATTTTGTGCCTCCTCGATTCCTTTCCTCACCTTCTCACCTCGTGTCTTACTTCCGCCGATGGGAGATGTGTTTCCTAGCTTATAAAACAACAAAACAATTAAAATAGCATTGCTTATTGACGGTACTTGGCCCCTTTCCCAGGGAACAGCCCTTACATAAGCCAATTGTCTAGACTCTAGACAGAGGAGCGCAACTACAGCAGAGGAGAAACAGGTGAAACAATTGGTTTTCTTAACTATGAACAACAAATGGAAATGTTCAGAGCAACTATTTGTACCTGTGTCCTATTTATGAATACATTCAGTGTGTTTTGTTACATTGTGACCTAGGATAATGATAACAATGTGAAATCAAACCATGACACTTTCAAGCCACCTTGATTTAAGGATTCAAGGAATCAAGGATCATTTATTGTCATTATGCAATAAAGGGATGCACAACGAAATGCCAATTTTGAACACAAGAAACCACATGACAAACAAAACAAAACCAGTAGTACAGTCCTGCATTTTTTAATTCGCTCCAGTAATAAACACAAAAACACAACACATGCTGACCCCGTGACACGAACCAAGAACTTTAAAACTGACACTAGAGGTGTACTTAGAGCGCCATAGTTTGAAGGGTAGGGCCACTGACCAAGCAGCGGTGGTTGACAAGTCTGGAGTGCTAAATGATTGATGTACTAACCTGTAAGCAGTATTTTGATGTTGTAGCTGGTACAGTTGGTCCAACTAGTCTAACTTATTCATATTCATTTGGATTAGTTGTACAGCCTCGGGGTCAGGGCCTGTTTGGTGCTGAGAACAGACGGAGGAATGCCTTTCAGCATCTCAGCTTTGCCTTGTTTGCGTTTCGGACTCTCCAGCTGTAGTGTGACATTTGACCCCCTCTGTCTTGTTTGCCTACAGTGTGGCAGAGCCTGACTCAACCCTGAAAGCCCCCTGCAGAGCTGCATATTTAGCATTGCAGTCTGTGGGAGGCCAGGCTGGGTCACTGTTGCATTGTTACTTCTGACTTCTCCATTAGAGGCCAGACAAGCCTCAGCTACTACAGACAAAGATCTGTCTGCCCACGACTAACAAAAAGCAACCGTTTCATTTCATCATTTCAATCCTTCTTTTTAAGACAATTACAAGCCATTTTCTCTGCAGGAACAACACATAACTATTTAAGGCTTCTGCTTGTGTGTCCACTGTTGTCTGCCCACATAGAGCTTAAGTTCCTGAACCTGCTCAGGAGAATACTAAATCCACGTTTCAGGTCTCAGGGATTGCAAGCAGTGCTGTAGATCGTGATTGATCAAGGAGATGTGACATCACATCATAAAATGGACAACGACAGTAATTTGGCATTTGTTTGGAGCAGGAAGAAACAGTCCTTTGAAAAACGCTGAACAAACCAACATGACCAGGAACTCATTACTGTTGGGAGAGAGGTTTGGCTGGGAATACAACCATGTTGCAGAAATAAAGTCAAATTGGACAAATTATATTGAAACACTGGCCAGTTCACGGAACCTTTGCTAAAAGAGTCAGTGTTGACTCCTTATGTGTTTGCTCACAGGAAAGCCCCCTGATTAACAGACTCAAGGAGGGCTATAAAGCTTTCCCGCAAACCACCTACCGACCAGAGTAGAGGTGTCCAGGACCCTTATTATGCTGTCTGAAGTAGTGAAGGTTCTTGCCATGATGTCTGTGGGCCATGTCAGGTTCTTAGTGATGTGGACTCCCAAGAACCTGAAGGTGCTTATCCTCTCCACAAGTGTTCCGTCCACTCTCAGAGATGTGTTGCTCTACTGCTTCCTCCCAGAGTGCAAAACCAGCTCCTTTGTTTTGCCACCCGCTTTAGATGTTATCAGCTGATTGAATGGACTTTGGAATGGGTTAGACGGGCCTGCTACACCAACTATTATGTTCAGAAGGCCATTATCATCTATTCCCATGGATGATCACCGATACGAGTACAAGAACACAAGGCAACCTGTGATTACGACAGGAGCAGAGGAGGAAGTCAGGTGACAAATTCATATGGGGTGGTGTCCACAGGTAATTTATGGATCAAACAGACACAGGACTTTCATCAGGAGTCCGCTGCTCATGCCCCATGTAAAAACCAAACGTCAGTGACTAATCTGACTTCCTTTACCAAAGGAGGAGAATACCATTCTTGTTGTCCTCTGATGAAGGCTTGTTGTCAATCAGCATGATCAATGAATTGATGGACTGAAGCCATATAGTATTGAGATGTTTTTGGTAAATCTCCATCCACTATCCCAGTTGATTAGCATTTGTTGTTGTTTGAAGGCCTCCAGTGCTTCACCTGACACATGTGGGAACTATCCATTATGAGATAAAATGATGTTTCATGGATTAGAAGTGGGGCTGGTACTTGGGGCTGGGCATACCTAGTTATTGATTTAATAACATGAATCTCTCCTGACAGGCCCACGTGGGCTGACTGTGTGAGTCAGCTCCACTAAAGTGAAAGCCCCCTGCTGTGTGTGTGTGTGTGTTTGTTAGTTTGTACACTGCCTGTCTTCTAATTCTGAATAATTAATGGGCTACCGGGTCTGGGGAAAGCAACAGCTGGTATAGTGCAGAGAGGAAAGAGGGAGTTTCTGTGTGTGTGTGTGTGTGTGCGTGGGCGGGTTTTAGCCATCTTGAGGGGACATAAATCTGATTACAGATCTGATTTTTGGGGATTCCCCTTTTTGGGTACAATGTGGAGACAATTGCACATCACCATTACCTAAATATTACAGTTTCAGGAAATTAATGTTAGTCAATATAATGTCCCCAAAAGTCATGATAACATGACTGTGTGTGTGTGTGTGTGTGTGTTGGAGGTGATTCAACGCACCCTGCCCCCTTTATTGAGTGCTGGTCCACAAGCACAGCTGTTAGTAACAGAGACAATGAATGGAAATTGTGTGTTACAGTGACAACACATGATGAGGTGTGATGAGCTGTTCATCGGCCCAACATTCATACAGTATAATCAGTCAGCTATATAATTATTAGTGGTAAAATACAATCAAAACAACAACACGTAGTTGTTTAAGCTCTAAGAAAACGAAATGCATTGATTGGAATAAAATATTTTAACGGTGAAGTTGCATATTGCAAGATTCCAGATTGTTTAGTGGTGACTATTTCAAGTGAATGTACGTTGGAAGTTGCAGTTTGTGCAGAAATAAAATAATGAGATTATGTGCGTGTAAATGGCTCATTCTAAGGGGGTAAAACCTAGGGGTGTCACGGATCACAAACCTCACGGTTCGGTTCTGATCACGGTTCAGGAGTCACGGTTCGGATCATTTTTCGGATCAACAAAGAAAAGGGGAGGAGACAAATATAACTTTGCTTTCCATTTATTAATTAAAGAACCTCAAGAACACTTAAAGCAAAGAACTTTGGCCTATAGTCTTACATGAAAACAAAAATATTGAATATGTCCAATTTGAAACAAAATGAAATAAATAAATAAAAATAAAACATTCAAGAATACTCAATTCTGATATCCTCGTCCTTTCATCAATACTGAAAGAAAGAAACAGCCAGTGAGCTAGCTTCCACTGTTTACACTGAACTGAACTGCTCGGCAACAACTTGGGTCTGTGTTTACTTCCTGTCAGGTGATGCCATTCAAATACACAATAATGTTACATTACTGTGACATTATTTTCAAAAAGATGAGAATATCTCCATTGTCTGGGGAGAGGGTCGACCTTTCTGTGGTGACTGGAATATTATTGGGCCTGTCCAGCTTCACTCTGATGCTTCTGTCTGTGTGACGCTCACAGAGGGGGCGTGTCTACAGCACCGGACTAACAATCACTCCGCCGTGGTGAAAGCGGTCTCTACAGTCTTTTCCTTCTCATAGAGGTCTGGAACAGCTTCACACTGAAGTGGGTGCGTGAGTGGATTTCGTAGCGTGGCTCAAGCATTTTAACCAGATTTAGAAATCCTTTGTTTTCTACACCGGAGTGTCCCCGTCGCTGACAGACAGCATGGTGGCTCTTCATATGTGTGGACATGCCGATGCTTTGCCGTTGTCGTGTGTCTTTCTCTTTAAATAACGCCTACATACCGTAACGCTTTGTCCACCACCCTCATCCGTCATTATACGTTACAGAGAAGACAAAATGTCCCCAAACTTGCGACTTAAATGACGCCGCGGCTTCTCAAGTTCCTCCGCTCGTCATGACTTCGCCGTTAAATGCTTCTAAGCTGCTCCGTTCACGTGAACACACTCCTGCTTTATATCTGTTCACTGACACTCTGCATTGATATTCGGGGACTTGTTACTTGAAAAGGAACAGCAGCAGTCTAACTTTATTACACACTGTGATGATTACGCTGTAAAAAAAAAATAAATAAATACTCGATTGATCCGCGGTTCACAAGTGACCCGAACCGTGAGGGCTGATCCGAACGGATCACGGATCGATCCGTGATCCGTGACACCACGAGTAAAAACAAAACTAGTCTTATTTTCAAGTATTAAAACATTAAAGAAAACCTACTTATCAAGATCATATTCCATTTCTGCCAATAGATCCTCCTATATGTTATACTGTGTTCCTTTAAATGCACATCTTAACAGTGAGTGCTGTTGTACAGGTGAACCCAAGTGCAACATGCAGGCTTGACGAGGGTGAGTGATGTGGACAGGTTAGCAGACAGGAGTCCTGGTGCACACGTATCTCCTTTAGTTGTAGAAAATAATGATCCCCATTGAGGGAGGACCCAGATTTCTATAGATGTGAAAATTATTACATTTCTGAATTGGATTATGTTTGTTGCACATTTTTCCAAAATTATAGTCCTAAATATTTTAAATTTGCATGCAAGCGCCACAGCCTTCATTATCAGTCTAACCCAGGGATTCCGAGCTGCCTCTACGGGGTGCGCGAGAGGAAAAATGTAATGGTGGTCTCATGGTGCAGTCCTGTCTCCTAAAAATTACGTTCCCCCAAAACTAAAATTCATTCTCAATTACGTTTGACCATAAACGTATTTTCTCCCTGATTACGTTTGTGTTTGACGCATTACAAATACGTTTCTCATCAACATATCTTTGCCGTACTCTAGTCTTTATTATTTTTCTGTGATCTGCCTCGCCTCTACCCCGCCAACCACGAGTTGTTGACCCGCGGCCTGTTCCGAGGGCTGACAGACCTGACGATGGGGTGCCTCACGGCTGGGGCAGCTGGAGACCTCGCGTCCCGGCGCCAACGGGTGTGCGCCCGCCACTCGGAACCATAAAACCAAGTCCCGGATATTCTGGAGGTATTGTGACCGGGTGATGTGCCTCGTTGCTGGGGAGGTATGAGCCGAGAGTGGCGGGGTGTTATGGAGGTATATATTACAACTCGGTGTTGTTCCCGTGCGTGGATGAGCACATTTCTGCCGGAGACAGGTGGCGTGTTGTGGTAGTATTCTGACCGCGTAATAGGGAGGAGAGGCGGTGGTGGAGAGGGAAAAAAATGTTAAAGAGATGGTGGAATGTATGATTGAAGAGAGAGAAGCAAAAAAGTTGGACGTGATCCCGCGTCCAACAACAGTGTGTCGCATTGTAGGAAATTTGAGCGTAGAACTGTGTGTTTAGTAGATATAATAAAAGTGTTTAATAATTCATAATTAAGAATTCATATTTAGTCACAAGCATAAGTGTTTTGGAAATGCATAATTAAGATAAGCATAAAGTGTTGTAGGATTAGTAGCTAAAGGTAGAACTAAAGACATGAAGCTTTTGCCAAAGATGCAGAAGTTTATCTTTCATACTGAAGGATTATCATAGAGGGTTTGAGCAATACCAGACAGACATTGAATGTGTTAGGAACTCAGGGAAAGAGAGACATGAAGACAGGCGAATACACTCCTGGGAATTAGCCAATAGGAATTGGGATAGACGGAAGGGGAGGAGTTTCGAACGGATATGAGGACGGGCATAGGAAGTCTTTTTCTCTCTGTTAGTTACGTGCCCAGGCAACGGATGTGTTTCCTGAGGAGCGAGGAGAGTTTTTTGCAAAGGGGTTAATATTGTAATATTTCATAGAAGTAGTGTACTTCACTGTAATCGTATTTGCATCAGTGGGATTAAATTCCTTTTAATTGTAAACCAGTCTTGGTAGAGTTATTATCGCAGTGTGGCTACTGTAAACAGCAGCTGGCCATGCGCTCTGGCCTTCTCGCTCTGGGGTGAGATCCAGCCCCGACAGCATCGCTACATTAGTCGGTCGCGCGAAGAAGAGTGAGTTTTACTCTCTGCAAGTAGACGAGTCTACAGATGTGGGGGTGCATGAACCCGGTCGGGATGTAAAAGGGGGTGCGTGGCCTAAAAGGTTTGGGAACCGCTGGTCTAACCAATAGCAGGCTAAGATCCAGACGGAGGGATCATCATGATCAGATTTAGCTACATTGAGCACAACTGTTTGAGGAATATACAAAAGGACAAGGTAGCAGCACCATGTGATGTGTTGGGGTTAGTATTTATGTTATTGGAAAATGCTATCGATGTTGTTTTGTACAACATTGTGTTTAACTAAAGCAACCTTTGGTAAGTGTAAAGGTGGTGCTAGCTCTAATAATGATGGGAGCATCATGCTCCTACGGGTGAGGGGAAATTGAAGTGGCCTGCATCTATTTCTCTTTAGATAGTTGTCTCCCCCACCCTCTTGTATCATCACTGATTGAAGAACTCAGGTTAGTGACACTACAGTTACGTGTCAAGAGCCTTACCCATCCTCTACAGCAGGGGTCACCAACCTTTTTTAAACGGAGAGCTACTTCAAGGGTACCGAGTAGTACGAAGGGCTACTTATTTGATACAAACTTCCTGAATAACAAAGTTGCACAGATCACCTGAATAACAATAATAATAATATATGTGAAGAGACTGTTTGATCACATGTCAGTTAATTATTCCTCACAATAATTATTAAGAATAATTTCCACAACAATGATGGTAGCCTATAGCTACATACATATTTAAACATGCAACTTTTATTTCTGTTAATCTGTTTCAACATTTGAAAGTCAGAGGTATCACATCTCTGATATGTTTGTATCATCACGTGATCAAAGCCGGTTACTTTTGCACATAGCGCCTGCTGGTGAATAATGCAGTGGTAATGCAGACATTTTGGCAAGTCTGGGTCACCTTTGCATTGCGCAATGAAGCCTGCATGCCGGCCCGTCATGGCGGGAGCCCCGTCTGTTATCACCGACACCAGCTCTTCCAACGGTACCTTTTTCTCCACGAAGAAACTAGTAAAAAGTCTCGTCTATAGCCGAGCGGGGATCCAACCCTCCGAGGCGCGCGAGCGTCTTCGGACGCCCGCGTTCAAACCTCTAGTCTGAGCCTTTTCGGTCAGATTGCGTTGCCTCGCCTCTACCCCCGCCACCCCTGAGTTGTTGCCCCGCGGCCTATTCCGAGGATTTACGGACCTGACGACGGGGTGCACTCGTGGCGCGCATCTGGCGCCAACGGGAAGCGCCCGCCATTCAGAACCTGAAAACCTAGTGCGGTGCGGCGGCCTCGTCCTGGCTGTCCGCCGTGCGCCTCCGGGTACCCAACTCTCTTATGACAAGAAATATTGACATTTTAAAATCTACACTAATGCATGCGTTTTTGATTAAAAAAAGAACAGCAACTACAATTTTAGACGGAGCTCCATGGTGACTAGTGCTATTTTTAGAGCATGCCTTGCGGGCGACTCACGTGGTCCCCGCGGGCACCCTGTCGCCCGAGGGCACCGTGTTGGCTACCTCTGCTCTACAGCTTTCAGTTTGAAGTTGCAGTGCTTCACTCTCCAGGAAAAGTCTGGGCCCTGTATGCAGCTAGCCTTCTCAATTCCTGTCCTGATAGTTTATAGAAAAAGAAAGATGAATCTGTGAAGAAACAATAGTAAACCTACAAACTTATCAAACTTAACATTCATTCCTCATCAGCCTGTCCAAATGAATTGGGCAAATAAAGCTTTAACCACATTAAACTTAGCTTTATTAAATGTCAGGTCTCTGTCAGGAAAAACATTTTTAATCTATGATTTCATTGTTAGGCACAAACTGGACTTTTTGGTTTTAACTGAAACTTGGTTAGACCAAGATAACAGTGCAGCTGTTCTTATTGAATCAACACCTCACAACTTTAGTTTTATGAGTGAAACAAGAGCGCATAAGAAAGGAGGTGGAGTTGCTATTTTATTTAGTGATTCTCTTCAATGCAAGCAGATGTCCGTTGGTCATTTTACTTCTTTTGAATATGTGGCTCTGAATTTCACTCGAGCTTTATTCCTAAACATTTACAGGCCTCCTAAATACTGTTACATTCTTTGATGCAACTGCTGTCTATAATCTCTATTGATTTTGACTGTGGTGTTGTTGTTAATATCCATGTTGATAATCCCCAGGACAGAGAGTCTATAGAACTATGTGGTGTCCTTGATAACTGTGATCTGACTCAGCATGTGACAGGATCCACACACAACAGGGGGCACACTCTGGACTTAATCATCACCAAAGGTGTAAACATTTCCACGGTCGCTGTGACTGATGTTGCACTCTCTGATCATTTCTGTGTTTTCTTTGAGAGTTGTCACAGCTCTGCCACTTCTCTCCTGTCACTCTATCTCTCACTCACCTAATCAGCTTCAGTGCACCTGCTAGTCACATCCGCCTCATCAGCTCATTCAGTGCACCTGCTAGTCACACCCACCCCATCAGCTCAATCACTCTCACCTGCTCACTCTGCTGCACCTACTATTTAGACCCCAGTCTCACACACTCTCACTGCCAGATTGTTCTCCGCATTTATGCCTGACCTTCCAGCGTTTACCCTCAGACTGGTTTTGAGTTACCGACCCTGCCCGTTTGTGCCTTGCCTCTGACCCGGTAAACGACTCAGCCTTCTGTCCCCGACCACGAGATTCTGCCTCCTCTGGGATCTGTCCAAGACTGTTTACCTGTTGTGTGTTCAGTCCAGAATAAAGTTTAGATTCCAACTATTCCGTGTGTCTGTCGTACTGCTTCTGGGTCCTTACCACACCCGTTACAGGAGTGCAATCTCCTTGCGCACAAATGTCCAAACCGAGGTTGTGACAAAGCGTTACATCTCTGAAAACACCAGTGAACTATTTATTCAGAAGTTCTCCTCCACACCAGCCCTGTCTGCATCTCAGTCAATGAGCTTGTAGATGGCTTCAATTCTAAAGTTAACAATGTTATTGATGCCATTGCACCCACTAAAGTGAAGGTTGTCTCGGGTAAGCAAAGATCTCCTTGGAGAAGGAGATGGTCTCTCTCTCTCTGGCCTCTCCCCTGCACCTGGTCTCTCTCCCCTGCACATCTCTGTCTCTCTACTTAAACACACTCGTCACTTTTAACATTCATACACTTCACTTGGCTTATGGTCCTGTTATGTTTTTGTGTGCACTTTATTCCATATCCTATATTCCATATCTTATTGTACATTTCAAATATGTTTCTATTTGCACTGTGCTGACTGTTTTTGATAGTTAAATGTTATTCGATAGTTAAGTGTTATTTGATAGTTAAATGTTATTTTGATAGTTAAATGTCATTGTTTATTGTTGAATGTTATGCACCTTCCACCACGACAAATTCCTTGCAGGTGAAAACTTGCTTGGCAATAAACAATTCTGATTCTGATGTTGGGATCAATAGGGGGCGTGTTTGAGTTATCAGCTTTTAAGAAACTGAATTCTTGACATCAATAGAATTATTAATGTGAATAACAATTATTAATGATTATTAATAATAACGGGGCACCACCCTGCGGACAGGGACCGATAACCAAACGATAAAACTAAGTCTCATAATTAGTAGTCACTCATCAGTGACAGTGAAGGTTTGAGTCCGTACACAGGCTTCAACATACAGATCATCACATACATATGCACAAGTAATCACAGACGACTACTCTTTAAAATATAACAGGGTTTATTACATCAGAATAATAAATGATCAGATCAATTAATATTGCGATCAACAAACGCTATCATACTATTTTATGTACCTAATATCTAAAGAAATGAATGAAATGGGGAGGAGGGTGTGTATATAAGTATGTGCGTGTGTGTGTGTGTGTCTGTGTATAAAAGGAAGGGGGGGTGGGAGCCCTTAACACTCACAGTCAAAGACTACAAAGATGGCCACTAGCCAAACTAGCAGAAGGGGGGTGAGACTGGAGGTGATGACGTATGTGAAAAGGAGGGGCTTGACGGTGCTACCGCTAACCTACCACCAGGTGGCGTGAATGTTGCTGTATGTAACCACGTGTGTCTGTGCAGGCACGTGCGTGTGTGGGGCAATCGATTGAACGGGGTTTCCCCCAGGGGTTAGACTATGTGCGTGCGTTTACGTGAGAGAGAGAGAGAGAGTGGGGGTCACCTCCTGCTGTGTTGGCAGTAGGATGAGCCAAGAAAAGGGGGAGAGAAATCGTGAGTCAACATAAATCAAACTTCTGCTGCGATATCCTGAGGAGCATAAGTACGTTATTCTATCCTGCATAAGCATACCGTTGTCGTCTTGAACTGTCGGCAGCTTACGCAGTGATGAACACGGCACTCAGCTCACTCACAGAGCCGAGTTAATGAAGAGAGAAATATCACACAAAGTTGAATACAAATGAATGAAAATAATCCCAAAGAAAACAGTCAATGCAGTTAATACACAATACAAACGGAACTTCTCTGGTCCGTGATGTTTGTGTATTTACCTCCGTATAATGTGCCGGTGTCTTTAACACGAACAGAATACGGGAATGCACAGTGGAGCAGCGCTGAGGTCCGCTGGGTGTTGCGCAATACCTTGATATTACGCAATAGTAACGAAACACACAAAACACGGGAATATCAACATATAAATGAAATTAACCTGAATTAAACGTAAGTTAATTTAAGCTAAGCTAGCCCAGATGCACAATGAACGCTTACTGTTTGAAGCTCGTTGCAGCGGGGAGAGAGTCCGTGCAGGATCTGTGGTTCTTCCTGAAGAAGAAAAAAAAGGTCTTGAGATGCTGGCTGTTTTGAGCACAGCGGGGCAGCGTGTGCTGTTGCTGGAAGCTTTGCACGGCTTTGCGGTGCTGCTGGGTCCCACTCCTGCAGAGAGAGGGCCTGGTTTCAACGTCGGGCCGAGATACGTGGTCGATTCGTATCTGCCGGTAATGAACGGTGAAGAAGGAGGTTTAGTCGATCTGGTACCGTTGGGTCGTGCACGAAAGAAAAAGCGGCGGAGCGGATGCGGTTCTCGCGGGCTCAGGGCCGTAACTCAGAATATGCGTGGTCTATTTCGGCCGGCGAAATGGCACGTGGTCGCTGAGTCGAGGGTGATCGGTCCTTTGGGGCCTCTCCATGAGGTACCGGACAGAGTCCAGAACGAAGAGAGTTTGTGTGCCTCCTTACTCGACGGAGGTCGAGGGGGAAAAAGCGTGGAGGTGTCGGTTGCAGTTAGTTTTGTTGAACAGTGGCTGAACCACAGGGGTCCTGGTGCTGTCTTGGCTCTCGGCCAATGAGGTTGCAGCGGTGCTCTCAGGTGACTTCAGGAACCATAGATTTTGGGGGGGGGGGGGGGGGGGGGAATTCACACCCTAATGTGAAAGTCCTTCAGAGGGGGTTTGGTGCTCATCAAACCACAATCAGGATGAAACCTTTGCTTGCAAAAGGGAAGGCCTGATTTTCTTTGTTCACAGCACATGTGCAGCCATATGCTCAGACCCCAACAAGGTAAATGTACATGAACTGAACTTTTGACATTATACAAATGTAGCTCAACCTATTTGTCTAATTCACAAACAGTTTTGAATCCTAGAGCTTTTCAGTGAACATGCTACAGGCATTTATATTTGTCCATGTCCTGGCGATTTTTAGCTGTGGTAGTTCCTGAAGCAGTTTCTCTCCAGCTGAAGACAGAGCCCAACCTTGTACCTCTCACACATCCAGGGTGTGCTTTTGTGGCAGACAGTGCACTGTTTCCTCCCCATACTTGCCTTCTGGCTTTTCTCAGTGTCCTTTCCTGTGTTGGTGGGGACAGGAAAGTGGCCTTGAGTGGGGGGCTTAGGTGGGCCAGCCAGTGGCACATCGAGCAGCTTTGCACACTGGGGGCTTTCCAGGAGGGGGTGGGGGGGGCGCTCCCAGAATTTTATTTTAAATATGAGCTTTAAAATGTAGCATTCTGGTGTACTCCGAGAAGACAATTAAGTGATAAGACATTTACTTTAAAACAAATGTATTATTCAGTTATTAATCACTATTTCCAGCTCTATTATTATTAACCTTTATTTAGACCAAATCCATTGAGACCGAGGTCTCACTTTCAAAAGTTTTGGTCAAATAAAAACAAAGATAGCAAGAGTAGCGAGAACCATCGCCTGTACAAACAAAGTGATTCGTTTTCATTGATAATATTAATATTAACTTCCACTGCTACTGTAAATCTGTTAGAATTGTGGCCTATCTTCTATTTGCAATTAATATGCATTCAATCCAGTTAAATTATTTAAATGAAAATGATGATCGACCCTGGCTAAAGTAGTTTATCAAGAGTAAAATAATAGCTGTGATCTATACACACCTCTGCATTAGCAACCCGCTGAAATGAAGGTACAGGCACCTTAACCCTCTCATTACTTCAGGGTTCTTGAGAGCAACGTGGGACTGTTGGGACTGTTAGTCCACTGGCTGTGGTCATCACAGTGAACAGTGTGAACAGTGTGATGAGAGGACATGCGAGCCCTTGTTGCTGTAGTTCAGGGGTCTTCAACTAAAATTCCAAAAGGTCCAGATTGAGAAAATCTCCTCGGGCAAAGGTCCGAAACAGTACAATAATATGTAACCCGTGCTATTTAGTGCCATATATATATATATATATATATATATATATATATATATATATATATATATATATATATATATATATTCAAGAAGTCTAGTAGTAGTAACGTCTCTGTGTAGTCAACAACTGTCAAATCAAATAAAGAAAGTACACATCAATTATATTTTAATAAATTATTATTCTGTTTTCAAATTTAACTGGATGGATTATAAATAATACATAAATAAATGTTCTTCTCATTTCAAGTAAAATAATGGCTGGATTAAAGAATAACTGACATAACAGAAAGCTTTTGAAGAATGTGCATCTTAAAATAAAGTAATTAATTTTAGAAAAATTTATTTCACCGAGTTGTCCTGCAGCTTTAAATTCAGTTCATTCAGGTGTGAAGTGATGTCAATCAAAAAGCAACAATATTATATTTTGTCATCTAAAAAGAGAAATCAGTGAGCATGGACTTTATGTGTGGTTATTAACACTTGTTTCAGCTCTATTGTCTCTGGTAACAACATTGTTGGGACAGTGAATTCATGCGTTAGGATTCTGATCATATTGGGCTCTTAGGTTAATTTTCTGTGTCTTCATTTAGATGTGAGTGGGTACGAATTAGCTGAAGATCCACCCTCAGGCTCCACCAGCATGTAGCCATTTTGCATCAATTGTGTTTCATTTAGTGCACGTTTGTGTGCATTGTGACCTCATGATCAGGCTTGTTGTTAACTAGGCTAAGGCTACTCGTGTTAGCTGTCTATAGGTGAGCTTGGGGGTGTTCATGTTTATAATCACATTTGCTTACCCGTCGTTCTTTGAACTCTTTAAAAGGTTCGGGGTGTCTGTCTGAAAGGTGCTTTGCCGTGTTAGACGTGTTGCCTCATTTTGTCTGTGTGGCTTTGAAACACGTTCCACAGACGGGTCTCTGTAGGTCAGTGGGCTTTCCTTCACTGCAATATAGCCAAAGTACTTCCACATGATACTTCTGGCATCTTGTTTTCCAACAACCCGATAACAGTCGGTAAAAGCTCCTGCATGTCTCCCCTGTGATCACTCGCTGTGAGTGCACGCGCTGCCTGTTGCTGTGAGCGCGCTGGGCAGCCCCGCCCCCTTGCATGCCTGCAGGCAGCATGACACGGAGCGGAGCAGCGAGTGCGCTCTGATCGCGCGCTATTTTAATAAAGTTTTTAACGTACAGGTACCGCGGTACCTTTTTAGTATCGATATACCGTGCAACCCTACCGGTTAAAGTACAAACTCGCTGCTTAATATATGTGTGATTCCGAAATATGGAGTTTAGGTCCTGGGTCCGGATGCAACTGCGTCTGGGTCCGGATCCGGACCGCGGTCCGCCAGTTAGAGACCCCTGCTGTAGTTCATCTCCTTGGAGCAGAGGCTACATTTAGCATACCCTGCCTTATCAATGCATTTAAAACACTGTGACAGCAGGAAGCTGTACTCATGTCTGTTTATACCTCCACCTTTATCCAGGCCCAGCTCCACTCACAGCTCAGCCCTGTGTCAAGTTGCGCTACACAAAGAGCCCCCTCTTCCTGAAGCTCTCTGACCTCATCATCTCATCAGTATCTGGGCCTCATCATCGTAGTCATGAAAGTTATTCTGACCACGAAATCATCCTCATTCTACTTTGAGTTAAAAAGCAACCTGCAACCAGATGCGCCGGGTTTAAATGTTCGGGTTTAACGTTAACGAGTGACCGCGTGGACTGAAGCGGAACACGGGGGGCTGCATGTTTCAACACGTTACGTTTTTTCCTCCTAAATCGCGATTATGACGAACGTTAACAGTCGACAAAGTTCCGCATGCAGTGGACGTTAACTTAACCCAGCAAGTCTGAATGGTCAAGGAACATAACTCAAACTTTAACGGAGGGAAAGACGCTGTAGACATCTGAACGCTGATTGGCCAAGACTCGACACGGCACATCAAAGATGTTATATTGCTGAGAAAACACACACTCCAATCTGAGAAACGCTGGCTGGCTCTCTACGGATCTACACGAATCACGTGGATGATATATTTTGATTCAAAACGGTGAATTTCGCCGAAAAGCTACAAGATTTACATACATTTGCAGGTATGTATATGTGCCCTGCGATGAACTGGCGAACCGCCCAATGTCAGCTGGGATTGGCTCCAGCGCCCTGCGACCCTGAACAGGATAAGCGGTTTGGATAATGAATGAATGTATACAAACTGAATTACTTACTGTGATGACGACATTCCTCCTGCCTCGTGTTGATCGTCCTGCAGTCTTGAGTGAAGTCTCCTCTCCCGAGTAGATCGCCTCGCCATGCTGGCCGAAAAAGCCGACAAACACGGGCAAAAACTCTCGAAAAAACACTAACACTATTATTCACAACACTACAATATAACTTATGACTAAAACACCTCTGAAACGTCCCAAAAAACTTCACCAATCTTCAAAATCTTTCCTCGCTGTGCGCTGCAACTAGTTCCTGCTCTGTTCAACTCCACCCCCACCGCCCATTCGGAGCTATTCGCGCCCATTATCTACCCATTACCGTACTGACCATGTATCTCTGGAAAGCTCCGATTCTCACCTTTCAGAATCCATTGAAATTGGTCGAGGAGTTACGGTAATTTGAATTCTCCCGTCACTTTCTGGCGTCTGTTCCTGTCGGCGCCGACAGGCGTCGCATTAAGAGAGTTATCGGCCAGTGTTGGTGAAAATAATCAGAGTTAAACTTTTCAGTGTATAATATACAGTGTCAAAGTACATTGACTATTTCAGAGTTATTACAACAACAGCAAGAGTAAAACACCCCCCAGTGTTAATGTCATTGTTCACAAACAAGTGTACTCTGGAAAGAACGCTGTACTCTGGTAAGCTCCGCCCCCTCCTTCTCCTTTCAAACGGATCAGGAGTTTCACCGTGCCGCCATCTTGCACTTCTTGACAACCTGGTAAGTTTCTCTAAATCACTTATGAAACCAAATTTTGGCATTTCAGCAGAAAAGAATAATTCGAATAACTTAATATTGTTGTTCAACATACACTCCAGTTGTTTTTGTGTCTTGAAATACCGAATAGCAGAGGGCTAACCTGACCGAGTTTTAAGCTAACGTTAGCGCAAATATGCTCGTACATTAAGTTAGCTAGGCTAACTAGCTAACATCAAACTCCACAATGTGGGCAAGAGAGGTCAATGTGGAGGACTGACAGTGTTGTATTGTTTTCAATGTCCATAGATGACAGTAAAATAGCAAATACTGCGTGTGTGGGGAGTTGTTATATTATCAAACCTTCCCTTTGAGTGCATGGGCCCTCATAGGATTCACTTGAAAGCCTTTGTTGCGCAGTTTGTTCTAAGGTGAAAAGGACTTGTACTTGGATGTGTGTATCCTCTAAATGCACTGTAAACACACATATTTCAGTATTTACAGACATTGTTAAGATTGTACTATTCCAAATATACCATGTCTTGGAAGAATAATGTTTTTTTCCATCTTTGAAACTGAAAGTGAAGTTTAATTGTTGCACAATGTAGCACAAATGGGAGTTACACTTGCATCTCTAAACTGATAATGACAAATTGTATGCAAACTAAATGTTTTTTTATTTTTAATAAATTGTTATTAAGATATGGATATAATGGTGTTTGTTGTTTTTTCCCCTGCAAACATTTTTAGTTTTATTGTTTGAAGTGTTAGCTGACATGGTAAAGTAGAAAATGCAAATCTCTTAAAAGTGTTCTGTTGAAGAGTTAAAAAGGAGTAAATTGAAAATAAGGTGTTGGGTAAGAATTACACTAAGGGAGTAAATACAAGAGTAAATATGTAAACACTGGCAGGAGTCAGTTAAAAATCAACACTGTATTTGGAGTAATTTCTTAATCAACACTTAGTGTCAAGTAGGTCCAACACTCATGAAGAGTAACTTCATTCGAGTTAATTATGATTAACACTCAAAAAGAGTGTCAAATTGAAATAACACTACAAGAGTTATTTACATCAGTGTCAAATTTGAGTAACACTTCTCAGTGTAGTGTAGTGTAAATTGACTCTAAAAATGTAACACTATGTCCAGTGTGACTTTAACACTCTGTAGATAGGGACCATATGTCCACTGAATCAGTGTTAAAATTGACTCTTTAAGTGTTTCATTGACATTGCCGATTTTACTGTGTACTGTCATTCATGTTGATGATTTAATAAGCCTGTATTGTTGTTGTGTACATTGAGGTGACACAGAGATTCTATTTAGAATGTTCGGTGTTGAATGTTCCATGTTCTGGTGCTGTGACATCAGCATGCATCACAATCTCTGTGTCTTCAGCCATAACCAAACAACCTTTGGATAGAGATGCACCATTATGGGAGAGAACAACTTCTTTCCACTGAGACAAAGGGATAGAGGCACAGCTGCTCATCTTCAACACATGGAGGAGATCCAGATGATCCAGATCTTCACGCCTCCAGTTTGGAGAAGCAGACAGGAGTACCGGCAGGTAAGAAAAGTAATGTACTGCTGCAGATGGGGAAATCAAAATGTATTGTCATTTTAGACACCGAAAATAAAATTAATATGCGAGTGTACACTATATTTCGGACATATTTCGGATATAGTAGCTTCTATAGCGTCTGCAAGCTAAAAGGTCAAGAGTGTAGCATAGCATCTTGTATGACAAGACATTTGTGATCTTGGAAGGAACCTGTTCAGATTTTTTTGTCGATGTTCACAATGAAGCCGACTGCAGTCAGTACCCACAGACTATCAGAGCAGGTTGGTGTAGAAAAACTAAGAGAAATCCTATTATACTGCGATTTACGGGCAATGCTGAAATACATACAGTATACACCTGAATCAAGGAATTACATTTATTCTCTAGGAGCAGCTGCTTAATTAACCTTGTTGAGATCACCAATTCTCTAATAATGATTTGAATGCATTTGATAGCTTATTCATTAATGGGGATAAATGAAGTGGTTGACCTGCTGTGGTTTCCAGAGACAGCAGGTCGGCTCTTGTGTCCCTCAGGACATGGCTGATGATGGGCCATTTCTAATGGCGGCCTGTGGTGGATAATCCTTAGATTAGGACTGTACATCACTGAGTCATTTGTGGTGGGTCTGTCTTCAAAAAGGCCTTTGTGTCCAAAACATCATTACTTCAATAATTCAACTGCAGAGCTAATAATTTGTGTGCAGGAATTGACACTTTTTCTTTAGGTTAACATTGGAATTCTAACCTTAATGCATTTCTTTGTTGCTTTTCTCGCCACTAACTTTGGATCTTTGCTCAATGGGAACACAGGAGCTTACATGGCTGGGACAGCCAAGTTCACCTTCATCTTTTGATCGTCAAAGCTGACGGGTCACCGTGCCAACCGGCCAGCATCTAACCTGGACGTTATGCAGATCCTCCAGAAACTGCCAGCGGACCGGTGAAGACTCGCATCCTAAAAGCAGGTTCCGTATCAGCAGCCGCATGTAGCCCATAGGTCACACACACACTTAGGAGTGCCCACCATCTAGTGTTCGGAGGAGGAAGTGAATTCTGTGATGAGTTGATTGTGCAGAGAGACTCCTACAACCAATACAGTGTTTAGAATCGCGTCATCTACCAACTGTGCAACAAATACACTGATTTAGTTAGTTAGAGGTAGAAGACAAGGGATTTTATCATTCCTATGATATGAGACGTCATGACATTCTGTGCTAGCGCCAAAGTATGTTATCGTCAAAGACTACTCAGCACAAAAGCTTTGGAAGATTGATGGAATGCATGGGGGAAGGATGAAAACAGTTGAAATGTTGCACGAATATATAAGATGTATTTTAATGACATTTTTTTGTCATAATATATTTGACTATCTATCCGTCTATCTCTCTTTCATTCTCTCTCTTTTCTATCAGTCTGACTTTCTGTCTCTCTGACTTACTATGTGTCTCTCTGACTTTCTGCCTGACTCTGTCTGTGTCTTTGACTGCCTGGCTCTGGTTGACTCTGTCTGTCTCTCTGACTCTGTCTCTCTGACTCTGTCTGTCCCTCTGATGTTTTGTCTGACTTCCCGGGATGAACCTCTATGAGCCTCTGGTGGTGGATCGGATAAAGAGGACTTTTGTAACTGTTTGATAAACGGCCCAATGATTACAATCTCTCTTTGACTTTCTGCTTGACTCTGGTTGACTCTGTCTGTCTGACTTTCTGTATTATGTGCCCACGTGTTGTGTTTTTGCTCTCTCTCTGTCTTCTCGAGTGCCACCCTCTGTCCCGGATGCAAGCTGCAGCCGGCGACGACAATCGCGGTCAGCGGTGGATAAGAGGAGAGGAGCTCCTGAAGGACAACCTCTCTTGGGCAGACCACAGTAGTGAGGCTATGTGTGTGAGTCGGTGTGGAGCTGACAACCCTTGAGCAATGCGTAGTGGTGGAGCTGCGTGTGTGTTGCTGTGGACCATTGGCACCTTTGTTCCAGCCGTGTGGGCTGTTGTATGTATAGTGTCGCTTTCTTTCTATAAGAAAGTCGTTTTTTTCTGCTGCCGTGCAGGCAGCTAGCCTTTTCACAATAAATACTCTTGTTAAACCGTCATCATTGCTTAGTCTCTCTTTCCCCGGGAAATTAGCACCGTTACTCCCCGCATCCCTTAGATGCCAAAAAGGGGAACGTAACGGTCTGTTTATGTGATTTTTCTGTCTGTCTCTCTGACTTTCTGTCCGACATGCTCTCTGACATTCTGTCCATCTCTGTCTAACTTTCTGTGTGATTTTCTGTCCGTCTGTTAGGCTGGCACGCAGCGGCCGGACGTCGGAAGCAGGAGGACGGACACAGAGAGTACGTGTAAACCAACCAGGTGTTTATTTCACCGACAAAAACAAACAAATACATGGCATAACTCCTTCAGGGACCACGGGCAGCATGTGGTCCTGGCAGCGACAGCACTAGATGTAATGATTATGGCAGCCTTATATAGTCTGCCACTAACGAGGACCTCCACATCACTGTAAGATAGGTGACTCTGCTCCTTACTCTACAACACAATCCCCTAATCTACAACAAATACGTCCATCCATCCTTTCTTTCCATCCCTCTTTCTATCCGTCTGTCTACTGTAATGTCATGAGAAGTCACTAGGGCAGGCTAGGCGAAGGTGGTGCAAGGTAATGAACAAACATCAAAGGTTCCTAGAAAACCTCTATAGCCCTCGCCCTATTTTTAGGCCTCTGCTCCAAAACTGCATTCCCATACTCTAGAGAGTCCCCAGCTCTAACTACAAGGTCTATTTTAATAATTTTGATTCCAGAATACAGGTAACACTTGTGAGATGTGTTCAATTATGTAATTGTGTATATGTTACTGGTTAATAACTGATACACTTATGGCACAGCTCAAACTGAAAAAGTTTCATGTTCGCCTGAAAAAAAGCATTGAACATTTTTCTTTTTTAAATAATGCCTAATGAACCCTGAAATCACTCCAGTCATAGCACAACAGGTTTGTGGTCTGTCCAAGCTAATTTTACTTAGCAGGCCAGCATAAAATGATGTCCGAGTACAGAATTTCAAACAAAATTCAGATTTTCTGAACCAGATTTTGCGCTGCTCTATTCTAATTGTATATACTATATAACTACATATTAACTATATATTCACTTTCTTTATCACTAAGTGTTCAATACATCGTAATAAAGCAGTTTGCAATCATTTTCAGTCATGTTCAGTTATTTCCAGATGTCGTATGTCTCATCCCTGAAAACAAACTGCTCTCACTGATGCCTAGTCTACACTACTCCAGTTTTACTCCATCTTTGCTACGTTTACACTGAGCAGCCACACTACGCCGGAGTTTTGGAGCACCCTAAACGGAGGAGCCTGAAAACTCCGCCGAGGTTGGAGGTCTTTGAAAACTCCGGGGTTTTGGTTGAGTGTAGACGGTCGGACACGGATGTGCTTCGAAAAAAATTACACCCACACCCGTGTTCGTTACTGGATTGGTTCTTGGCAACCATGACGTCTCCGTCCCTGATTCGTCACACTCACTATTACGTGACCCGTACCCGGAAGAAAACAAACAGCCGGCGACCAGCGACGTATCAGCCGTACATGGAGCGCCGGTTTTGTGCACGCTGTATTACCTGTTGCGTACTAGCAGCTGTTGTGCAGTAAAAAGTCTGCATTTATGTGGAGGAAGCAGCTGTTATTCTAGCTGCGTGACCATCGACGATCAGCCCCCACGGAGCGGATGTCTGAAGCTACAGTTAGCAATAAATGCTATTCAGAGCTAAGACGAGTGATCGACGCTGATTCGTTTTACTTCTTCAGTTTGGTAGACTTGAGAGACCTTAGTCTGCAAGTATTTCTTTATGGAGCATGAAAAGATGTACGAAGATACATTATATTCGCGAATGCTAATCGCGGTTAGCATTTCCCCATTGACGGTAATGTTAAAATTAGCTTAGAAGCTAGCGAGTCGGACCTGTTGCATGACGTTGTGCCCTAAAAGATGGACCAAATGCCCTAAAGAATTGATAGAGGGCGAAGATGATGCCCCTGTTTCTCTGCTGGGTGACCCAGCTTATCCCCTGATGCCGTATCTCATGAAGGAATACCCCGATGGAGCTAACGTTACATTCATCAGCCCCCACGGCAACAACAGACAACAACACAGAGGAAGCGAGTGATCGACGTGTGTTGACCACATTTATGGACCATAATCTAGTAAACGTTTCCGTGTAAGTGTTGATTTTAAAGTAAAGTTGATGTGTGTGAGAGAGAGAGAGAGAGAGAGAGAGATAGACCCGCAGCGCTGTAACTACGTCTGAAAAATAAAACTTTCCACGAACTGTGTCTGTTTGAGTTTATAGAGGAAGATCTTAAGTATCAAATACAACCTTTCATTTTTAAAGACTACTTTATTACTCTGTCGTATTTTTTTGAACTAATCAAGCAATCCACTTCCTGTTTACAGCACACTCTGCACCTCACTGCAGCGCTGCTCCTGGAAACTGAGCTGCACATAATGCTGACTTCATTATAGGCCAGCTAGCAGCTCTGATACTCAAAGAATACGCCCAACATGTCAAACTAAAGATCTGATTGGTTGAACACTGTGACAATCAACAATATTGTCCCCATTCACTTAAACTGCACATGGATGCACTTGAGAGTCTGCAGGCCTCTGGCTCTGTTCTACCTAGAGACACAGAGGTGAGATCTGATTGGATAAAAGCTCTACTTAAAACAAGCTGCACTGGAAGCAGAGCAACTGAGGAAGACAGGAGCTGTGCAATGAAAAAATAAGATAATGGGAAAAATATTTTTATAAATTATAATACATGTAGTGTATTTATGAAAAAATATGAAATTATAAAATAGCTATAACTTTGTGATTCTGTTTAGGCCAGCAGAGAAGGCCTTGCAGGCCCTGACGGCCCACCACTGTTGTTAAGTCACAGAAAGTAATTTTAGGATGTTTTGAGGCGATAAGTTAGTTGTTTAAGCATCAAATCTGTGGTCAGTTTGTCAAAATTCAGCCGATTTAAAAATCTGCTCCAACGATTTCGGAGATGTGACGTGTTGCTCGCGGGACCGGCAGTAAACCAGCACCGGGGGCTCTGCGCTCATGGTA
>CM051699.1:1999651-2084651 GCA_028022725.1 Lycodopsis pacificus | reverse complement strand
AAACACACACACACGCGCGCGGTCACAGACACACAAACACGCACACACACACACACGGTCACAGACACACAAACACACACACACACACGCGGTCACAGACACACACACACACACACACACACACACACACATGCAGTCACAGACACACACAAACACACACACGCGCGCGGTCACAGACACACAAACACACACACACGCGGTCACAGACACACACACACACACACACACACACATGCAGTCACAGACACACACAGACACCCACACACACACACAGAAGGACCCGGGGTTAGATCCTGACGTATAGCAGGCTGTGTATCTCCACTCAGGCTATTTCCATTCGACTTACAAGGGATTAGTTTAGGTGATTACCATCTGCAGGTCTCTCCACTCTGTGTTTGTGTGTATGTTTGCTTGTAGTGTATGTTATGCCTTGTATTGTATGTGCATTTGTTTAAATAACTCAAGGTTTGTGCATGAGCTTTATTCCATGTCAGCAGTGGAAGAGATATCGTAGCTGTCTCAGATAAAATGGCCTTCATTCAGCCCCCACCATACAAGAATATCAACATTGGATAATTCCACAAAACCCCAGATTACGTTCTTTGAAAACATTATTCCCACTTTCTATTACTGCCCATGGAAACTAGGGGGTGGGAAAGATCATGGTTATGGCATATTGCAAATGGATGATGGTTACAGTGAGGTTAAGGTAACACAACCTAAACACTTGGCTATAGATGACTTTGATATTGTTAATGAAAAGGCAAATATTAACTGCAGGTGCTTCACAGAGGCAAACACCGGATGAGAGTGTGCTTCATGCCCATCCACCCCACGGCCTCCACACCCTTATCTTCTGCCTGATCTCACAATGTGAAATGTCCACAACCTCTTAATTAACCTTTTACAGAAGAGTTTGTGTCCCATGTGACACCAAAAGTCAATGAAGACTTACTGAAGTTATTTTAACCCAAGCCGTAATCTTTCCTCTCCTAAACCTAGCGAGGTCGTTTTGTTCAGAAACCTCAATAGTTTCCGTGGTGGCGGCACGTAATACTGTTGAGAGGTTAGGCTCATTTCATATAGTTCAGTGAGATCACGTTGCTTGCTTTCTGCCTAGTGACAGTATTAAGTGCACACTACTTCCTGTGTTGATGCTGAATGTTGTGATATACGTTGTGGGGTAAAGCATTGATCAATGTGAATGTAATTCCTGGATACTAGGATGGTTTATTTTTAATTATATTTAACTGAGTACAATCAGCGACAATATTAAAAGTCTGTAACTCATCTAGAGGCAACTAGTGGGGCTAAAAATGTAGCATTTGTCTTAATAATAATACATTTTATTTATACGCTTTAAAAGGCACTCAAAGACACTTTACATGGTAAAAACAGAAACAATAAAAGCATTTATAATACGAACTAGATGACATCATAACAGTCAGGAACAACATACATAACTCACTTTACAGGTCAAAAGCAGATTTAAATAGATGAGTTTTAAGTGCAGTTTTGAAAGTGGCGAGTGACGGAGAATGTCTGAGGTGTTGAAAGAGATGACAGTGGAAAGAGCATCGGGTCAAAAGAATCCAAAGGCTTTGGTCACTTTAGTGCAGAGGAGGCTGGTCCATAGAGGCAGGTGAGGTTGCCCCTCCTTTTGAGAATCAAGACAAAGATCAAGTTACAAAAAAAGAGTGAAATAAACCATTACCAATTCTCAGTTTGATTTATAAAATATGTTCTCTGTTCTCGGGAAGCTAATCTATTATTGAAATTGTTATTAATATGTTCCAACAGCAACACCTGCAGGAAAGGCAAAAGATCAGTGGTGGGGGGGCAGAGGAGGCTCCTGCTGTCCTCCGTAGGGTGGACCTCTTCTAGCAATTTCATGTAATCTTTCTTTTTCATGCTAATCTGTGATTGGTCAAAATGACTCTCCAAGGAAGATCGTGGCTTTGCGTTGGTCCAATGATGATTTCCAAATGTCTTCTTCAATGTTCTACTACTGTATGAACGTGACGAACAGACAGGAAAGCAAAAACCCAGAAATCAAACGATAATAACTAGTGATGGCAAGAAGGAAACTTCATGCAGCATTGAAGCTTACCAGCCAATTGGTTTGCAAAAGGGTTCATGGATGAATAGCGAATAGGTTGAGTAATTACGGAAGTGATGAACAGGGAAGACCTTATTTGATTTTTATTTAGGAACAATCTCAACGTGTTTTGGCTCGTCATCAATGACGTTGTTGTTGGTCTAAAACGATACGATGACATGACGCGTGCCTCACACCACGTGACATCATTAACGGTAGGCTTCTAGTGACATGCTACACTCACGAGGTTCATTCTCGTCTCATCTCTCTGCAGTGATTGGTTTAAGAAATCTTTGAAGTCATTGTTTCACTGATTCAGTTGAGAGAGGAGAGATAAGTAGACAACTAGTGTAGTCGTAACTATAATCGTATTTATGTACCACTTTTCAAGCTTAAGCACAAAGTGCGTTCCACATTAAATGATGTATAGAATAAAAATAAAAAGTCATACACCAGTGTAAAGCTTTGTTTACACTCGCGCTTGGCGCCGTAGTGCGAGCTTCCATAGACCGAGCTCCGACCATGAACTGCATTATCCTCCTGAACACCAGAGGGCGCACAAACAAAATGATCTGTGAAGAATTAAAAGACAACGAGTGTAACTCAGAGACATGACCATAGACTGGAGGTGTAACCCTAACCCATATAAACTGGAGGTGTAACCCTAAAACTAACCTCCACTGTAGAGAAGAGGGATTGTCACTGTGTCAGTGGTGTATAAAGTACCCAAAAGCCATACTTGAGTAAAAGTAAAGATACCTTACTGGAAAACTACTCCAGTAAAAGTGAAAGTCACCTATTAGAATACTACTTGAGTAAAAGTCTTAAAGTATCTGATTTATTGTACTTAAGTATCAAAAGTAATTTTCTGATATTAAATGTACTTAATTATTGAAAGTAAAAGTACAAGTAAATGCTGTTAATAAAAAAGCAAAGGGTCAGAATTTTGAGAATTATGAAGTTTATTCTTTTAAGTGCTGTGGCCACCATGACCAAGGACATGGAGCTGTGTTGAACATAATTGGGTTGACTGTGATCCATCCAGGAGCAACAATGTTCAACATAATATATTGTACATAAGTATACTGTTGCATCTACTATGAACGTATCATCATAATTCTCTGAAAAGCAATATGACACTATGAAGGAGTTGTAACAGTGCGTTTATAAGTCTGCTCATTAGACGAGAGGATGTAGAGGGCAAATGCATAATATTATGTTCAGCAAAACATATCCACTTGATGCATCAGGTCAGTGTTTAGAGAAAGGACGCCTGCCTTGTAAACTCCTATGGGCCTGATTTGAACACAATAGACAAAGGTTTTGCTCAAGCTGAATCTGCAATTGGGCGACTGCTACCATCATAACTCCATCTGATCATCCACAAAATGACTCAAATATCAAAACATGATCAATACTAAAGCAGCAACACAGTCATTACTTGAAACTGAAAAATGTCCTGTTCATCTTCAAAAGAAGTTGGTTTTCAAAATTGCGAGAATTCCGTCTCGCTCTTCTTGGGCTGAAGACTCGTCCTGCGATGCTAAATAGCCTTTCACAGGCCGCTGAGGCAGGTAGAGGTGTGTTCAGCGTCACAGACAGCTTGCACACAGCTGCGAAGGATTTCCCTAATGCTAACGCTAATGCTAACGCTAATGCTGCACTCTCGCGGCTCCTGTCAATCCTATGGTGTGGTGGCTAGCTACAGCTAACGTTAGCCAGCTAGTGCTGCACAACTGTCAACACTTCCTCAGCTCACTAACTCGCTAACGATCCACGGGTGTTGGTCTTCGTCAACACCGTAGTTTGCGGGAGTAGCAGGTGCTTCCATTTCTGCTTCCATCATGAAATCAGTCATCGTAGAGTGGAATTCTACTCAGGTAGTCGCCCGCTAGCTTATAGCATATAGCATCCTGGGAATCAAAACACCGCAGCTTTGAGAACACTTGTTTGCAATTGCGCATTAACGTGATTAACCAATGATTTAACTTGCTGCTAGGACCACTGATTCACCAAACCTGCTTGCTTGCAGTCTGTGTTCCACCACAGTCCCCAACGCTGCTCTCATGATTCATTTTGTTTCTAAAGATAGATTTGATTTTGTAGCGAGTAACGAAGGTTTCAGGGGAAATGTATCGGAGTAAAAGTATCAGTTTTCTTTGCAAAATGTAGTGAAGTAAAAGTAAAAGTCAACAGAAATATAAGAAGTAAAGTAAAGTACAGATACCCAAAAAAACGACTTAAGTACAGTAACGAAGTATTTCTACTTCGTTACTATACACCACTGCTATCTGTAAACTCATATTTCATATTCATGGTCTACTTTATTGTCTTTATACAAGACCTGTGAAGAAGAAAGTTAATTATTAAATTCATTACAAAGAAACAAAGGTTGAATATCCTGTTGGCTGCAAAATATTATCTCAAAGGAAGATTTTGAAGTTTCTAAAGCATCTACAACCAAACTGACCTTTGTATAATCCTAGAAATGTAAATAATATTTTTATCAGTGAACTATTTGTGAGTCATGTGATCACGCTGCCCGTGATACAAAAATTCAGAGGTGCACGACCAAGCACCACAACCACTAGAAAATAGCGTAATCACAGCCGGCGCTAGCTTCACCACGCCGAGTATAAACTAAGCTTAAGCCCCCCCAACCACCCCATAACATACACTGCAAAGCAGCACTGAGCCAATACATCAAATGGAGGTGCAAAATAAGAGCAATAACTAAATCAAATAACATGACGCCGTGGGTTGGTTTTCGTCCTGTGCTCCCCAATTTGTTGGAGTCACCAGCCTGCTGTGCATCATTTCATAGCTTTACCTGTCTATGGTAAGCTATGATACGCCTACTTCAACATGGTTTGAGTGGATCCACTTGTTCTGCTCCTGCGTCAGAGCTTTCCTCACACATGGTGTTTCGGCAGTCTTCAGTGTTATATATTGGATCCAGAGAGATATTGGAGTTTCAGTGTGGAATACTGTCTTGAACAGGATTTAGGCAGCCCAGCACAAACAGAAACATGTTCCAGTCATTTAATGAAGCATGATATTGTGTTGTTGGTGACAGATGGCATACCCAGAGGCTTTGTATGGCCTATTATAGTCTGTTAAAAATGTCTTAATTAGCCCTGATAAAGATCCTCATCAACATCATGTAGAACTTTACATTTCAGCCCAACACACAGTGACAAAAGACGAACACATATCCAACATGAAACACTCCGTAGTCATCAGTGTTTTTGAATGAAAGATTCTGACATTCCAGACGGCAGCACCACGAGTTAGAATGAAAAAAGTCATCAGCTGGTCGCAGTACTGGACAATAATGGATCCCACCGGAGTAATGTGTGGAAGCATCCAACATGGATGTTGGGTTTAGGCCAAGAAGAGATAGGTGGTCACCGCAGGTGAATAGGGTACCAAAAACAACCAATAGATACCGCCATGAAACATCCCCAGTTAACTTACATTAAGACAATTGTTTTTTGTTTTACACATTTTCTGAAAATGTATGTTTAAATATGAAAATGATGCATTATGTAATGCTAACTTTTGGTGGATCTAGGAGAAATCTACGCAATCTAAAGACGCAAACAGACAAAAAATATACCAAACAACTAAACGTGTATTGTGCTTTATTTCCGCTAGTCTGTTAGAAGACTTGTTGTGGAAGCAAAACTGTCCACAATTTCAAAATTGATTAGTGAAAGAAAAACGCAGTACTTACCTGCTGTCTCCCCTTATACATGTATTAATGTAAAGCAAAAATGTTTATGTAAGGATAAGGAAGGCTTTTAAATCTGGTGTTTTCTTAACTTATTTGTTAACGTTCTTGTTGTTGGTGGTGATGGTGTATATGTGTGTGTATGTGTGTGTGTTGCAGACTCTCTAAGCGAGGCCCTAAACGCTATCAGTGTGAGTACAGAGCTGATTGAAGAGGAGCTCAAGCCTCATTTGGACACAATGCTGGCTGCTCTTCTGGAAAAGAGTAAGTCATGTGACGTACCTGTACACTCACACACACACACACACACACACACACACACACACACACACACACACACACCTTCCACACAGCTATCGATGAGTTCTCTGGGAATGTCCCGGTGCTAACCCGTGCCCTATGATTGCAGGTTGTACACTCGCCAGATACATTCTCGTTTCTTTGGTTCTACTATTTGTTCCATCCTGCCTGCACATTAGATCCGTAGCCCTGCTTGCTGACTTGTGTAGCCCAGGTGGTTGGAAGTTTACTGTACACATCCCCCCGCTTACACGAATGCGCCAACCTACGTGCAAAAATGTACATTATGCAATTTATTCAATAATATACAATACATTTCGATTCATTAAGAGAAAAAGCAGCCTGGGACAACAAAGCAACAGAAAAATGATTCACCACTACAATGTTTTAAAAAAACGCTTTGTGCTAAGAAACAATACAAATCCCAACACATTGGACAGGAAATTATATGTTGAGTGCGCCCCCTCACATGGCTGGCCACAGCAGGAATAGACAGCATTGTGCTTCCACACAGATCCCGGGAGGATCCCAGGATCACACAAAAAATCCACCTTGTCAGGTTTCAATTAATGCCACAGTGGTTCAGACCAATCGGCGTCCTGTGATTGGTCTGCTACTGGCCGTGGTTGAGGTGTGTGATGCGACAGGAGTCTCCAACAGACGAGTTTATGGTTGGAGTGGAAGTTGGTGCAGTTCAGGTAGACCTGCCTGAAGCTTGCTGCTAGCTGCCCAAAACCCATGGTCCCAGCCTAGCTCTTCTTCAGTTGACTTGTAGATCTACTGTTTACTCCTAGTTTTTCTTAGTTTAGTTTAGTTTAATTTAGTTTTGTTTTCCACAACCTCACCACAACCAGCCCAAACTGCTTTTTAAACTACTGAACTTGCACCAAGTGTAGATTACTTCGGCCTAGAGAGTGGCGAAGACATGACCCGCCCTACTCTGCCTCTGATTGGCCTCCCCTGACCAGTCTCACTCCTCATGCCCAGAGGGTGGCTCTTGACATTGCTATCCGAGGCAAAAACAATGTGGCACACTTTGTCTGTTAGGCTGTCACATATATTGAGAGAAAGTAAAAGTCTGATCGTGGCAGTAGAGGAAATGTCAGGAGGCCGCCACAAAACATCTGTTCTGGTGTATTTGTAATGCAACCACTGGGTCACAGTCTGAGTCACAGTCACATCTGGACTTTACTGTGTAAACGAAAACACGTTTATTTCATTTCTATGTGCTGGGATTCGATATCCTGTCATTGTTTTCTTTCTGAACAAATGAACTTGTGTGTCCACAGAGAAGGATGCTGCTGTTGAGATCGCCAGAAGTGGGATTCTACCCACACTGGCTCAAGCCTTAAGGAGCCAAAGCTGCCTGAGCTGCCAGGTGGCTCTGGTGGTGGCAGAGATGGCCAGAGAAGGTGGGATACTGTTACTGTTTTGATGCTAAAAGGTGAATGGACTTGCATTTGTGTAGCCCCTTTACAGGCGCTGTTGACCACATGTCGACATTCACCCATTCACACACACATTCACACACTGTTGGCAGAGACTGCCATACATAATGCTCATACACTCACACACCCATGGCACAGCCTCCAAGATTTAAAAACAGGCAACATGTGAACTGGAGGAGCCTGGTTTCAAACTGCTCATCTTCTCTCTCGCTGTACTTCCTCAGCAACAGTTGTTATGTTCTTGTGTAATATCAAATGTGCAATGTCTTAGCTACACGTGTGTTATCACCACAGCTCTTTAATGCCCCAATATTGACAAAAGGTCCATTTAGCTTCTGCTCTAGAACTTTCAGAATAAGAATCTGGTTTATTACCAAGTAGGTTTTCACATGCAAGGAAATTGCTTAAGTGTTTTAGTGCAAAGTGTGGGTCCTGAGCATTGGGGAGTGGTTGAAAGAGTTTGAGTTGCGAAATGGCAATGAAGAGGCCCGGGGAAGTGGGAAGGTGGCTGAAAGGAGGCACAGAGAGGCAGAGCGGGAACAATAAACACAACTGAGGAAGACACTAGGACTTCTCCTCCATGCTGCATACATCTCGTACACAAAGCTGGGTGCTGTTTCATGAATGACTTCACAAATGACATGCTTATGTGAGTAATTACAGTAAAAAACATTGTTTCTTCTTTGCGGTGTCTTCTTCAATACAGCATGATGTTCATTTAGTAAATTAGAGTCCCATTTAGAGTCAAACAGACATAAAGCAGAGTATGCTTTAGGGCGGGGCTACACAGTGATTGACAGGTCTCTACTACGCCGTCGTCCGGTCTGGGAGTTGTCCATGTTTTCGTCATAAAACTTTAAGCCTTTCACGTGTTTTTACTTCATGAAAGGTAGTTGTAACATTTTGGTGGCCTTAAAATGTCTCATTCAGCGTTGAGTTGTACTTAGCTCCATCCTGTCGTGTCCCTTCTGGTTGAAAACAAACAAGATGGCGACGGCCAAAACGCTGATTTTGAGTCTTCAAAATATCAGTCCACAAACCAACGGGTAACATCACCTGACGACGTCCACTTCTTCTATACGGTCTATGTTGAGAACAAAGCATTGAATCAGAGAAATAAACAGTTATTTTACAGCCACACCTCTGCAACCTGAATGACTGCAGAGTGTGTGTGGCTCTGTAAACACACAGCAGAGGAGCGAGAGAGGCTGTGGGCGATGTAACAACCCGTTCTCATCCACGCGGCCGCTTTGTGTCTGACGCAGCTAAAGTGGGAGTCGTGCCCATGGATGCAATGTTTGTGCCGACTAACGTGACAAAGCGGTGCTATTTGACGACCTCAACAGGCTGCACAGCCTGCTGCTGTTATTGGCTGTTTGCTGACATCCAGAAACTTCAATACTCCACCGCAAATTAGGAAGGGAAGAGAAAATCCAGCCAGAGGACAGATGTAGATACAGAGACCACCACACACTGACGTAGGTCAGAGGTGATGAGTGAGTCTACACATTGTTTTTTACAACTCAGATTCAAGGGACTTTCTTTGAGGGGCATTTCAAGAGGTTAAACCCTCCTTGTGTGTGTTGCAGCTGCAGTCAGGGAGCCGTGCATCGAGGCGGGCCTGGTGAAGGTGCTGGTTCCCCATCTGAGCAGCAATAACCAGGAGATGCTGCTGAACACCGGCAGGGCCATCGGACGCATCTGCTTCGACAGCTGTGAGTTGGTCTGACATCGCTGACTGAGGATGAACAGGGTGCATATGAGGCAGAGACAGCCTTCTTCTGAAGGCTACAGAGACTTGCTTATGATTATCAAATGTTAAACTATGTGTGGTTAAGACTCATTCGAATTGAATGATTTGTATTCAGAAATCAGCCCAGTCGCCAGACAAAATTTTGACATTTTACATTTGTGCAAACCATGGATACACTGAATGACGACATTTTTGTATTCGGTGAGAGCAAGTGACAACTGAGCAAACGTTATCGCAGAAATGTGCAACACCAACTGTTTGCTGGCGACTGGGTCACACTTCTCATCTCCACATCAGTTACCTAATTATAATTTCAGCAAAACCATGACACCATGAAATAGTGACTGTAAAGTTAAAATGAAGATAAAAACAAACAACCTGTCTGTATGTGTGACTTTAAACACTCTCTCTCTCTCTCTCTCTCTCTTTCACCTCCCACCCAGCATACCAACAGGACCAGTTAGTCCAGAGCGGTGTGATCCCCAGACTGGTGTCCATTATCAGGGAGTATCCAGAGAACGAGCCCCTGGTCAATGTCTGCCTGCTGGCCCTCTGTAACCTGGCTGACATGGGTGATTATATTTGTATTCATCTTAGTAATTCATCATTTATTCGCTGTAATTTGAACTGCACCGTCTCAGTATTTAGAGACATCCCTCACAGCTATAGGTTCATCTCTGGGTTGTGTTTACATGTTCTCCTTGTACTCGCCAGACATTTGAAACTAAACTTTAATGCCAACTTTTGGTGAATTTAGGAGAAATCGACAGATGGAAGTAGACAAAGTCGTAAAGTAAACACCTAAATGTGTATTCTGGATGATTTCTTTCCGCAGGTCTGAAAGAAAACGAGTTATGGAAGCAAAATAACCCAACATCTCAAAATTGATTGTGCATAAAAAACAATGTCTCTTGTTAACAAAACCTTTATGAAGCAGAGAGCGGGAAATTCATCGTTTCATAAAGCTCAGTCACTTCCACAGCGTCCGTAGTTACACAACCCTATGTTTGCAGACTCTTCGAGGGAGGCCCTGACTGAGCTGGATGTGGCAGGTATACTGACCTTTCAGCTGAAACGGGCGCCGGACGCAGAACGCCGACACATCATCCTTGAGATATTGGGCTCACTGGGCGCGAGCGGTAAGACAGAAAGGAGGCTACAGTAAGAAAAGGGAAGACTTATAGATTGAACAAGTATGACTTGATATTTACCTTAGACCCATTGTCAAACCAGGGCCTTTGTTTCGGCAAAAGCCAAGATATGGCAAAGTGACGGGTGACAATTTAAAATATAAAAATAGAATGAGATATAATGCAGTAAGGGTCTTGGGCATTCTATAATGCTTTCAAATATTTATTCTCCTATAGATCAACTTTGCTGAGTCAGCACATGTGTCACCGATTCACCTCGATGACAAATTCATTTATTTTTATTCAATCAGTCGTACTTTATTGGAAGATAATGTTCGCTGATAATAATGACGCAATACATTGTGTTGGACCACCAGATACGCTGAAGCTGCAGTTTGCAGAGTCCGGAGTACCAGCGGCTCTATCAGAGATGATTCAGGGTCTGCAGGGAGGTTCTGACCCACACGACCTCTGCAGCATCAAGATCGCCTCCAACCTCATCGTGTCCCTGCTTTTGGGAGGTGAGTGATGCAGGTGCAACTGCAAACTAAGAGGAGGTGGGACTTGTGACAGCAACTTGTGGCACAGCTCTGGATGTTGGTATCCATTTCCTTATTTGGCTTCCTCTGTCTGTCTTTCACCTCGTTCACCTGATCTAGGAAATCCAACAACTTTATGCACGTAATTAACAATGCATATTCAGCTGTGATTGGCCAGTTCTAATGGCACTAGCTGTTGTCCTGTCCTGTCCTCCATCATTGCATTCAGACAGTTTGCACCATAAATGTGGTGTTGACTAACTGTCATTAGCTGTCTTCTAAGGAAGGAGACAGAATAGGAGATAGAGGAGAACACAACTAAAAATATATCTTTTCCAATATTAATAAATCATATCATCCTTTTTCATTTGCAAGGACCAAATAGCTTACACTAGCCTAAATAATCAGAATGAACCCTTCGCTAAATCCCACCCTTCGAACGCAGACTGACCAATCATAGCGTAGCACGGTCCAGCTACCCGGCTCTGCTCCATAGACGCTCATCAGTGGTTTCACATGTTCTTCGTGTTCAGGCTGGTTTAGTGTAGTTGGACCTCGTCGTGGTTAAATATCGTGTTATAGTGATACTCGTTATCCGGAGAGGTCTGAATGAGTCTGAATGTACATTTCCAACACGTTAGTGAAGCTAGCAATAGCAGAGTACGTTAGCACATCATTAACTAGCGTTAGCACCTCTATGCACCTCTATGTATTTTAATGATTGTAACATTGAATAAAGAGGAACATTGCTGTTTCGTAATTTCATTGTCTTCTGTCTCCATCACCAGGTGATGTGGTGGTTCACTTTTACACTGCGATCTGTAGACTTTAGCTTCTATCTTCATCTTTTTAATCTGTTTTTCACTGCTGAATCAGTTTGACATCCTGGATACATCCTTCAAACACACATTGTAGACGCTTTTGTCTGCTTCTCCCTGAAATCACTTTTTCTTTTCCACAAATTAGATCATATTTCTTCAGTGAGTGCAGATAGTGACTTTTGTTAGACAGCGTGACTTTTCTGGGTGGTAGTCTGTCCCAGGCAGAGGGCGCACTATTATGTCTCTGCGTATCGCAAAAATCTCTGATGTGCACCAGTGTTGATCTATTAGTGATTTGATTACCTCATTAATGTGCAGCAAATCACCCATATAATACAATATATTATTATACAGGGATAGTAATGTTGCAGAGCTGCTTGTTGGAACGAAATAATTTGCCGTTTGTGAGGATTTTAAAGATGTTGTTTAAAACACAGATATGTGTGTCCGTGTCTGTGTGTCAGATGAGTCCATGCAGAAGTGTTTTGGTGAGGGATCAGGTCTGGTGTATCAGGATGTTCTGTCATGGCTACAGAGCCACAACACCCAGCTACAGCTGTCCGGAGCCCTGGCCATCGCCAACTTCGCCAGGAACGGTAAGATATATCTTTCAGGCAAGAATACAGATCTCTGTGACATCAATCACAGGTTTGTGAAGGGACCAGGTGGCAACCTCCGGTTCTGCAGATTGAAGCTAATGCGGAAGTGTCTTAAAGCTGCATTCTCTCTAGTATCCACCAGGGGGCGACTCCTCTGGTTGTATAGAAGTCTATGAGAAAATGACTCTACTTCTCTCTTGATTTATTACCTCAGTAAACATTGTAAACACGAGTTTATGGTCTCAATCTCTAGTTTCAAGTCTTCTTCAATACAGCATGGCGTCTCTACGTCTCTACGTCACTCCTCCACATTCTAATTATGGTAACTTCCGTTTATCGGTTGCGAAAAAACAACGGCCGTAATCCAAGATGGTGACGGCGAAATCGTCGAACTCAAAGCTTCATAACGGCAGTCCACAAACCAACGTGTGTAACTGCAATACCAGAAGGTTCCAGGCATTCTGTTCATCAACCCGTTGTGCCAAACAAATTGAACTTAGTTGAGAAACATGTACGAGTAAAACATGTCTGACATGTCTCATTATATACGGCGTATTAGTACCATTGTAGGTAAAAAAGTACTATACTGCGCTCATACGGCAGTTAGCGCTGTAAACGCTGTCCCTCTCGACCTACAGGTGGCAGGACTGTGTTGTCGCGGAAGCGGGACTCCTACCCTTAGGTTAACATCGTTAGGTCCGTCGGCACTGTTGCTGTTGTTAGCACTGTTTACGGGCAATCCCGGCTGGATGGGTTGTAGCTGCAGCAGTAGTGGACCAATCACACCCAGATTTAAATCAAAGAGCTCTTGCGGGGATTGGCTGCTAGCAAAATCCTGTTAGCAATCTGTAATGTAATAGTATATAGAAATATATGATGTAATAGCAGTGGTGTATAAAGTACCCAAAAGCCATACTTGAGTAAAAGTAAAGATACCTTACTGGAAAATGACTCCAGTAAAAGTCACCTATTAGAATACTACTCGAATAAAAGTCTTAAAGTATCTGATATTTATTGTACTTAAGTATCAAAAGTAATTTTCTGATATTAAATGTACTTAAGTATTGAAAGTAAAAGTACAAGTAAATGCTGTTAATAAAAAAGCAAAGGGTCAGAATTTTGAGAATTATGAAGTTTATTCTTTTAAGTGCTGTGGCACCATGACCATGGACATGGAGCTGTGTTGAACATAATTGGGTTGACTGTGATCCATCCAGGAGCAACAATGTTCAACATAATATATTGTACATAAGTATACTTTTGCATCTACTATGAACGTATCATCATAATTCTCTGAAAAGCAATATGACACTATGAAGGAGTTGTAACTGTGCGTTTATAAGTCTGCTCATTCAGACTAGAGGATGTAGAGGCCAAATGCATAATATTATGTTCAGCAAAACATATCCACTTGATGCATCAGGTCAGTGTTGTGAGAAAGGACACCTGCCTTGTAAACTCCTATGGGCCTGATTTGAACACAATAGACAAAGGTTTTGCTCAAGCTGAATCTGCAATTGGGCGACTGCTACCATCATAACTCCATCTGATCATCCACAACATGACTCAAATATCAAAACATGATCAATACTAAAGCAGCAACACAGTCATTACTTGAAACTGAAAAATGTCCTGTTCATCTTCAAAACACAATTCTATTACAATGTAAAGAAGTTACATTATATTAGAATGTAAAGAAGTTACATTGTATTAGAATGTAACTTCTTTACATTGTATTAGAATGTAACTTCTTTACATTCTATTAGAATGTAAAGAAGTTACATTGTATTAGAATGTAAAGAAGCTACATTGTATAGAATGATTCTATTGAAGTTCTTCCTTTTTTAAATGTTTTAGACGAGTCACTAATCACTTTAAAATAGTGATTATAGCTGATTTAACTTACAGACATGAGATTGATCTTCTCATGTCACTCTCTTTATACAATGATATAAATTCATCCCCGTTTTATTGATATCTTACGTAAAGTTACTCCTCATTTTTCGTGCGTTTTTCCTGCAAAAGTCCAGCAACATGAGTCTGTTTTGGCTTGTTACATGCATACTGTCTTTTCAAAATAAACTTCCATCTTCACAGGAAACAACTAAGGTTTAGGCGATGAAACTACTTAGTTAGGTTTAGGAAAAGATCGTGGTTTGCGTTAAAATATCTACGGAAGTGGCGTTGCTTAAGTACGGAAGTCACGTCACAAATAAATCAACATTGGCTTCTCGTTTCACACACGACACAAACTGCGGCCTCCTGGAGGAAACACAGTGTTAGTTTGACCCATCCACCTCTCCTCATCCCACCCGTCCTGTGTGGAATTCTACTCATGTAGTCGCTCGCTAGCTATAGCATGTAGCATCCTGGCATCACTGGGAATCAAAACACCGCGGCTTTGAGAGCACTTGTTTGCAATTGTGCATTAACGTGATTAACCAATGATTTAACTTGCTGCTAGGACCACTGATTCACCAAACCTGCTGCTTGCAGTCTGTGTTCCACCACAGTCCCCGACGCTGCTCTCATGATTCATTTTGTTTCTAAAGATAGATTTGATTTTGTAGCGAGTAACGAAGGTTTCAGGGGAAATGTATCGGAGTCAAAGTATCAGTTTTCTTTGCAAAATGTAGTGAAGTAAAAGTAAAAGTCAACAGAAATATAAATAGTAAAGTAAAGTACAGATATCCAAAAAAAACGACTTAAGTACAGTAACGAAGTATTTCTACTTCGTTACGATACACCACTGTGTAATAGTATATAGAAGTACAGTGTATATGTAATGTAATAGTATTTAGAAATATATGTATAATAGTATATAGAAGTATATATGATGTCATAGTATACAGAAGTATATGTCATGTAATACAGTAATCAGGTTCTGAAGGTTCTTCGTTGGCCTGCTGTGTTTCTGTCAGACAGTAACTGTGTGAAGATGCTGGACCTCGGTGTGGTTCCTCACATCCTGACCTTGTTGGAGCAGCATGTCGACGAAGGAGACGTGTCCGTTCAACATGCTGGACTGAGCGCGCTCAGAAACCTGGCCATCCCTGGTACTGATCAAAACAAACAGTCGAGATATGTGTTCCAGCGACCAAATATGCACTTGAAAGTTTAACACTGAAACTTGCCTTTTAAAGGTCAGAGTCATGTACATGTTAACACATAACACTCTCTGAGTCATCTTCAAAAGGTGGCCAAAAGTCAGAAAAATGACATGGGATCAATCAGGAAAAGAAAATCACCAAAACTGTAAACATACTTGAAAAGATTTTAAATGTTTTTAATTCTATCATTTTAATTATACTTAGATGACGTGGATGCTCTGTGTCTTTCAGCCACCAACAAAGTGCGAATGCTGGAGGACGGGGTGACTGAGAGAATAAAGACTCTGCTGCGCTCCGACATGCCGCCAGTTCAGTTCAAACTGCTGGGTACACTACGCATGATGGTGGACGGACAAGGTGAGCACGTTGAGCATTCAGTACTTTAAGGTGCAAGACCCATAGCTAACACTGCTAACAATGCTAACAGTGCAAACTACGGCTAAAGTGCTGACAGTAACTGTAACCGCCATATGAGAGCAGTGCAGAGCGAACCAGAAAGTCACGCAACCGGGCGACTATGTGAACAAAGAGATTAGAAGCTCTGATAACAACACACAGAGGGAGAGAGACTTCACTCTCTGCTCAGGTCGACATTACTCCTCCATATCTTTACATAGATAATAGTTGTTGACAGTGGCGGCTGGTGGAAAATTTTCTAGGGAGGGCCATCCCATCAATTTCAGCAAACATCCCAGTATGATTTCATGCAAAAAAAATTTTGCATCAAACACGCATTATTACTTGGCAGTTAAATATTTAACATTTATTCCAACATGAAAAAAAACAGTAAATAACACTTATATAATATAATACAATATAATATAACATGTTTATTTATTGAGATGCCCCTATGGACCTTGTTATAGGAGGTAAAGATCAGGAGAAGTAAACATGAAGTGTAATTATGAATACTGATGTTAAATTAAGCTATGATGAGTTTTCACTGTTAATTTAACATCTGTAGGAGCCAAATTCAATGTGATGTTAAATATGCACTTGTATTTACATGTTTAACTGTAATCACTTCTGTTTCTACTTTGAATGTTACAAGGATGTCGTTATAATTTGTTATAGTAAGAAATGCATGTAAGTGACAGACAACTGTCACTTTAAGGACACTGACAGTTACTGACAGTGGTGAGTAATATCTGAGGCAGTATGGAGCCGCACAGTTTTCCGACCGTGTTAGGAAATGTGTTATGAAACGTGTTAAATGGAACGATCTACGTGGATTAAGTTGTGGATAACCTGTGGATACGTATGGTATGTCGAAGTAATCAGCGTACTTTTAGGAAGAAAGGAAGTTGATTGACTGACTTGTACGAAGTAGTGAAGCTTCGCATGTAGTCTGCTGTCTGATTGTGAGGTCAGGCTGATCTGATATCAGCTCTTTGGCTGCAGAATCTCCGCCAAAACCGTCAAACGGGTCTTGGAGGAGGAGTGCTCGCCTGTAGAGACTTCTCCTGACGAGAACGCGCAGCTAGGGGGGCCTGATCGTTCTGGCCCACAGCTGAATCTATTTGAAGCGCTGATTGGCTCAATTGTATGTCACTCATTTATATCTTGAATCAGCAATTGGCTAAACGGCTTCATAGACCCGTCTCTTTTGGGCCAAAACGATCAGGCCCCCCTCGCTGCGCGCTCTCAGACGTGTTGTGCACACAGACAGAGAGCACGAGCAGACGAGCACACAGGGGGAGAGGACGAGCAGGAAAAGCATATATTTTGCGCAGATATCATATTGTACACACATTACTGGGTACATTCCATAGTTAAAAAACACAAATATTGACAATTTGTATAATTTATGATTATTATAATTTCTTTTTTTTTTTTTCTTCGTGTGGCTCATGGTGGGGCCATGCCCCATGGCCCTCTCTTGACCAGCCGCCACTGGTTGTTGATGAGATATTAATGATCTGAATGTTGTTGGGATTTGACCATGTGCCTCGCCGTGTGCTTTGAAACAACAGGATCTGGGCCTGCCTATTCTGCAAGCAAGGCAGAGCCTGATTGCAGTTAGATAGCACCAAACCCCCACCAGAAACAATTTCACACATAACTGCGAAACTCTGAGGTAGTTTGGTGGAGCGCTGCCCATTGGACGAGCCCAGGGATGCCGAGGCGGGACTTCCGGTTTTACGGCCGGAAGCGGCTAGCTCATAAACCCACTTAGCGCCCCTGTTAACTTTGCTTATCCCGCTGACGTTGTGTCGGTGAAAGGAAGCCTGCAACGTTGCTGTGTTTAACAGAAAATCCTAGATTTTATACAGTTTTATATTCGCTGGACGGATCTACTAGACTGTTTGTTTGTTTATGTTTCGCTTCCTGGAAGAGGAAGTGGACAATTTTCCTGCAGAAGTGAAGAAACGGATTCTTCAGAGAGAGAGAAGCACATTTCCCCTCTCCACCCAAGCCACCTTTGTCAGGATCCCTGTCAGACCAGACACCTCAGACCGCCTCGGAGCAGCATCGACCTCCAGTTGCCTCCTCGGAGCAGCATCGACCTCCAGTTGCCGTCTCATCCTATTCTCTGGAGCCCTTCTGCCCGTCCGGCTGACCGCCGGAGCACCCGTGTCTGGAGCCCTTTGCCCGTCCGGCCGTCCACCGGAGCAAGTTCGGCCGTCCTCCGGAGCACCTGTGGCCGAAGCTCTTCTGCGGCCCCGTGGCCGGTCAGATCCAGTCACCCATCCTCCGGACCCCCTCCGCCCACCCTGGTTGGCTTTGTATCTGCTGGGACGTCCCTCCTCCGCCCACACTTGTTTGTTGTTCTGGACGGTGTACGTCTGGAATCCGTTCCTTGAGGGTGGAGGGGGGGTACTGTCAGGATCCCTGTCAAACCAGACACCTCCCATGGCCACACAGCTGCAGCTACTTCAGCTAATCACCTCCTGCAGGCTGACACACCAGACTCAGGTCCCACTAACGATTCCTCTGGTCCTGCAGTCTGGGTTTGTCAGGTCATACCGTCTTTCGCCTGCTTCAACCCCGTAGCATCTTCTGCCTCCGGTGTCCGTCAGTCCGAGAATCCCCCGTGCCCTCCGTTGTGTTAACGGACTACACACGGCGTCAAGCTGCCAGCCCTCCGGTGTTGAGCCACGGGACTACACACCGTCGATCTGCCTACTCTCTGGTGTCGAGCCACGGGACATCACGCCTTCCTGTCTTTATACAGGCTAAATAAAACCTGTTTATACCAACTCCTGTCTCCTGTGGTCTTGCTATTGGGTCCTAACCGTGAACTCCCATGATAGAACGACCTGACCATAATGGACCCAGCAACCACAGGAGCAGCTACGCCGTACAGACGTAACAGTCTGCTGGAGGAGATGAGAAGTTTCGCTTCTGAAGTTTCTCGGATTGGCTGTTTCGTGCAGGAACTAGCCCGGACAGTCAAGTCTCCACCAGTTCCAGCACCCGCACTATTCCCTCCTGCCCTCGCTCCGCTGGTCTGGGAATCCCCCGTGCCGGCTCCGGATCCCTATGATGGAGCACTTCCTGTTGCGATGCCAACAGGTATTTGACCGTCAGCCTCAGACTTTTGCCTCGGACGGCTGGGTTTCCTACGTGGTTGGACTACTGCGGGGATGGGCTTTGGACTGGTCCGCGAGAACATTACGTTTTGATCGGCCAAATGCTGTGTTTTTTGTGGACTTTGTGGAGGATCTGAGGAGGGCTTTTGACCCTCCGTTGGCCTCCGATTATGCGGCTAAGCGCCTTCTCACCCGGAGACAGGGCCAAGAAGGTGTAGCGGAACACTCAGTGGTCCGGCCGACTCCGGCTCCCCATATTCGGACGGCATTCTGGCCGACTCCATATCTAGCTGCTGCCTCGGAGCCGCAGCGAATTCCAGCTCCAGTTCCTGCCGCCACAGCCAGCTCCAGTTCCTGCCGCCTCTGCGCCGCAGCTTTCCCCGGATCCCGCCGCTGCCGTCTCAGTGCAGCAGCGACCTCCAGTTCCCGCAGTTGCCGCCTCCGAGCCGCATCGACCTCCAGTTACCGCCTCGGAGCAGCATCGACCTCCAGTTGCCTCCTCGGAGCAGCATCGACCTCCAGTTGCCGTCTCATCCTATTCTCTGGAGCCCTTCTGCCCGTCCGGCTGACCGCCGGAGCACCCGTGTCTGGAGCCCTTTGCCCTTCCGGCCGTCCACCGGAGCAAGTTCGGCCGTCCTCCGGAGCACCTGTGGCCGAAGCTCTTCTGCGGCCCCGTGGCCGGTCAGATCCAGTCACCCATCCTCCGGACCCCCTCCGCCCACCCTGGTTGGCTTTGTATCTGCTGGGACGTCCCTCCTCCGCCCACACTTGTTTGTTGTTCTGGACGGTGTACGTCTGGAATCCGTTCCTTGAGGGGGGAGGGGGGGTACTGTCAGGATCCCTGTCAAACCAGACACCTCTCATGGCCACACAACTGCAGCTACTTCAGCTAATCACCTCCTGCAGGCTGACACACCAGACTCAGGTCCCACTAACGATTCCCCTGGCACTATATAAACTCTGGTCCTGCAGTCTGGGGTTTTCAGGTCGTACCGTCTTTCACCTGCTTCAACCCCGTAGCAACTTCTGCCTCCGGTGTCCGTCGGTCCGGGAATCCCCCGTGCCCTCCTTTGTGTTTATGGACTACACACCGCCACTCTGCCCTCCGTGGTGTTAACGGACTACACACGCCGTCAAGCTGCCAGCCCTCCGGTGTCGAGCCACGGGACATCACACCGTTGATCTGCCTACTCTCTGGTGTCGAGCCACGGGACATCACGCCGTCAAGCTGCCAGCCCTCCGGTGTCGAGCCATGGGACATCACACCTTCCTGTCTTTATTCAGGCTAAATAAAACCTGTTTTATATCAACTTCTGTCTCCTGTGGTCTTGCTATTGGGTCCTAACCGTGAACTCCCGTGACAGCCTTTGTTCCAGCTGTTTCTGTAGATGAGAGAACAATCTTTCGTACTCCACCGCGGCGGGGAGGATCTTAATCTGTTTTTGGAGGACCCCTTTTGTTTGCGTTCTCTCTTCTTTTACTAACCCACACACACATGTAGCTCCGGGGTTGTGCTAACTGCTTCAGACACGTGTAGATAACGAGGTCTCTAGTGTCTACCGCCATCGTAGAGTCTCGCGTCATCTTGTGGTCTTGCGAGAGACGTCGCCATGTTTCAGATTACGTCATACGTTGTCTGAGCTGTTCACTCGCCCCTCCCCCCTACACACACACACACACACACACACACTCCCTCTTACCCCCGTTTGTTGATTTTAGATAGCGTACTCATGAATGTATAGTTGTTGTTAGTTTAGATATTAGTTGACTAGATCATTAGTATTAGAACGTAATGAACTCTGTTATACTTTAAATAGCAGCTGTCTGTGATTACTTTGTGCATGCGTATTGTGATAATAACTGTATATGTGGTCTGTGCTCGAACTTAAACCTTCACTTTCACTCTGAATGTGTAACAGTACTCAGACTATTGACATTGTGAGTGAACACTAATTATGAGACTTAGTTTATCGTTTGGTTATTGGTCCCTGTTCTCAGGGTGGTGCCCCGTTATTATTAATAATCTTACTGACATTAATAATTCTACTGATGTCAATAATTTAGTTTTCATATATGCTGATATCTCAAACATGCTTCTTTTCATTCCCAACAATATTGTCTATTGTTCCTTTAAAGTAGCCCTAGACATGATGCAGATTCTAGTCAATAGACAAACAGAGGTTAACAAAACCCAGCATACAAACAGTGAGACCTTTACAGGTTACCGGCTCCCATACATTCTCCCTTGTCCCTTGGAACAGCAAACCTGTTATTTTCTTCATAAATCGATTAATCATTTAATCTGTAACACAGGAAATGGTGAAAAATACCCATCAATGAATCCATTTGATTATAATATAGTTCATCTAGCACCATGCTCATCAAAAATGTGACATTTTACCCCCCCCAGTGAGTGGTATGTCTGGGGTGTTTCCCCCCTGTACTGTGAACGTGTTTAAATGCATTTGCCCTTCTCTCTGCGCTGCTGTGTGTGTCAGAGGAGGCAGCTCTGGTGCTGGGGAGGGACGCTGTGCTGCTGGCTCGAGTCATGGAGTGGTGTGAAGCCAAAGACCACGCAGGAGTGCGGGGAGAAGCCAGTCGCCTCTTGGCTGCCTTCATCAGACACAGCCGCAACCCTGTGAGCCCATCAATTCTCATCTGAATGCAAGCTAGCAATGCATTAGCATTAGCAATGTGTTTGAGCTTAACATAATGACAGTGTGTGTATATAGTGTGTATGTATGTATGTATATATATATATATATATATATATATATATATATATATCACATACATTACACATTAACTGAACATCTGTAATGAGTTGATTTCCTCCGTCTGACAGGAAGTTGTCCATGCTGTAGCCAAAGCAGATGGGGTTCGGCACCTTATCTCCATGGCAACAAGTGAACATGTCATCATGCAGAACGAGGCCTTGGTTGCCCTGGCGATAGCATCTGCCATTGACATTGGTAAAGCAATTTCAGAGACGACGTTCTAGGCCCAAATTCCAGAAGCATGTCAGAATAGCTCCTAGTTTTTTATGTTGAGAAGTACAGTCGACCTTTTCATATCGGACCTCCTGGATCCTGTAACGGGTTTGGGCCGAAACTTTAAAACTCTTAAGGAGAGTCTGGCTAGAAACATGCCGTTCATGGCTGTGGGATTCCTCTGTTACCTTTAACTCTATTGTGCCATGTTTCTATTACATGTGACTTTATTTGCATCTTATTGAGCTCTCATTTGTGGTTTTGTGTAACTTACATGCTTTGCAAAGTACACCATGTGCATATGTATGGATATGCAACATAATTTAAGTTTTAGATTTTCTGTTACGTGGTTTTAGTTTTAATCAATTTAAACAACGAACCAAGTGATGTTTATATATATATATATATATATATATATGTTTAAGCCCAAAAAAGAAGTCAGGCAAATCATATGCAAGTCGTTTTATTCTAACTAGAGTAGAAGGACAAGCTGACGTGTGAGTGACGACCAGCAGCACTCTGCTTGTACCGCTGGTCCTTGGGCCAGGGTTCATTAGCAGCACAGGACTAAAAGAAACACCGTAGAACATGTAAAATGGCCAATGGCCTTCCACTGTGGTGACTATCAGTCTTTAGAATTGAATTTATATTTTATAGTAGTAGAAATCAATGAATGGTCTGGCACCAGCCTATCTCTCAGACATGTTTGTCAGAGCAGGGGGACTCCTCCTCTCTGTACACTTTTAAAAGAAACCTTAAGACATATCTTTTAACCTGGCTTTTACTTAAGGACATCATTTATTGCCTTAGTTTTAAAGTCTTAGTCATTGGTTTTGGTACTATTTCTATCTCTTGAGCCTATTTTAGTGATTTTATTGTTTAAATATTTAGGATACAAAATTCTGTTATTGATTTATTTATTTAGTTGTCTGTGCTATTTTAATATTCCGCTGTGAAGCACCTTGGGCTGCATGACTGTATGGAAGGTGCTCTATGAATAAGTTGAGCTGAGGCCGGGGGCAGACCCTCCCATACAAGGTCCACATGCTCATCGGGTGCAGCCAGATGAAATCAATGTGCTACACCAGAAACACTTCTACACCAGTTAGGTTTCATGACACAAGGTAGTTGACACATTAGTTAAGGTATATGACATGACATCTTCATTTAGTAATGCATTTACCTGTGTGTTCACCGATATGTTTCTTTGTGTGTGACTACAGAGTCTGTGAAGGAGCCGTTTAGGGAGGCAGAGCTGTTGCCCATGCTGAAGAAGATGTTGGAGGATCCTGTTGGGGCAGTCGAAGTCAAGTTCAGTGCTTTAGGTCTCATCTGCAGCCTGGCTAACTCCAGTATGTGTTTGATTTTACGGCACATATTCACAACATTCTGTTACACCACATTCAAGATGTTTTAGCACAGAGGTCTCAAACTCTGTTTGGCTCGGGGCCACTGCTGGTATTGGCATCTCATAGGAGGGCCACTTCAACATTCAGGTACTATAAGAAAGCGCAATATTTTGGAAAATTTACATTTTTATTTTTACAATACTAACATATTTTCGCCATACTTAACAAATAAATGCAGCCAGCAGTTTCTCTACATTTTTAGATTAGTTTTTAACAGTGCAAATATTTTTTCCTTTTGCCCCATTTTTTATAACTTATTGAAACATTGCACTTGAACCAACAATTGCAATCCCTGAATACATTTACTCTATTTCTTGCCAGACACCTGGCAGCGCTTCTGCTCACACAGCTGAGCCACATTTGTCCTGATCGAGGTCACAGTAGAAACCCAGAGTACAGCTTCAAGATGGGCATCACTAAGCCTGCACCTGTACGTGCATTTATTAAAGTTCATAGTCGAGAAATGTTTCTCACACAGATATGTGCTTCCGAAAAGGCACATTACCCGACTGAACACTTTTGTCGGCTCAGGGAAGGATGGAGGTGATTCTCTCATAAACTATCCAGTCATGTCCGGTTTTCCCTGAGCCTCTCTGAATTCAGCTTTCAGATCACTGTTGCACTGCAAGTCAATAAGTTCCATTTGCAACATACTTGGGACACTCTGCACATCAGCTGAGAAGGGGTCTGCAAACAGCTGGAAAGTGTCACGGCGTGCCTTGAACTCCTGCAGTAGGTTTTCAATAGCACAGGCATATCCACCACTGAATGCTGTGCCCTCATCCACAAAAGATCTGCATGTTGTGAAATGGATGAGATTTTTTGCAGAAAGATGAGTTTTCCACAATTTCAGTTTAGTGGAGAAGGCTTTCACATTTTCATAGACTGCTGTGATCAGCTGACCAGGGCCCTGGAGCTTCAGGTTAAGGATGTTCAGCTCCTGTGTTATGTCCACTAGCGATGCAAGGTCCAGAACCCATCTTGGATCATCAAGTTCAGGAACATCCATTCTGCCATCTTCCATGAATGTCTTCACTTCTGCTCTTAACTCAAAAGATCTCTTCAGGACATTCCCCCTGCTGAGCCAGCGCACCTCAGTAAAGTACATCACCATGAACTGACTCAATCTCTTCTAAAAAGGCCCTGAACTGTGTGCTGTAAACTCCTGCACCTGATGTAATTGATACATTTCAGGACAACAGACATGACATGTTCATATCTCAAGCATTTTCTGCACAGTGCCTGTTGGTGTATAATGCAGTGCAGAACAACTGCTGGATCTGCATTTTCCTCCTCTAACGTTCTTTGTACCAGCGGTACCAGTCCGTTTTTTTGCCCGTCATTGACGGGGCTCCATCAGTGGTGATGCCCACCAGTCTGTTCCACGGTAAACCAGCGCGCTCAATCACGTCGCACAGCTTCTGGAAAATATCCTTGGCTGTGGTGCGACCGTGCATTGGACACAAACTCAACAATTCTTCTGTCACTTCAAATTGGTCATAAACACCCCTGATGAGCTGAGCATTGTCTGTTTTGTGCTTTCATCAAGCGCCACCGAGTATGCAGTGAAACCTCTGGCTTTATGCGTAACTGGTCATAAATGTCACTCGATAGCTCGTTAACCCGCTCTGCCACTGTGTTCGCCGATAGAGAGATATTGCTGAAGAAGCTTTTCTTTCTGGACACAGAATATCAGCGACATGCAACATGCAATCCTTCAGAAACTGCCCTCCGGTGAACGGCTTTCCTGCTTTGGCGATTAACTCACTCACCACGTAACTTGCCTCAACTGCAGCATCACAATCCTTCTTGGCCTTCTGGAAAAGAGTTATAGCTTTTTATGGGTTATATATGGCTATTTTTTGTAGGTTTAGTTACGAACAGTGTATGAGAACAGTGTGACCTGAAAGGACACTGTTGTGATTAGTCTTCTCTTAGACTGATCCTAAAATGGAGCTTCAGGTGTGGTCCCATCATAGGCTGTAGTTGCAATCTATCTCACACTTCTCTCTCTTCTTCTTTCCATCCTTGTCTGCTCTCCAGGTGTGATGAAGGTGGAGTTGAACTCTGTGAACATGAAGGAAAGCCTCAGCCTACTGACAGACCACAGCAGCAGTAAACTTGCCTCGCAGGCCAGCTCCATACTGGCCACTCTCAGCGACACCAGCTAAACCAGCACACTGCATAAACAATGGGTCTCATCTGCTGAATGGATTAACCGGCTTACTCAACAGCTCATCCTCACAACCAACCTGTTTATGTGTAGAAAAAGTGCAGTTTACGTAAACATTAACTAAATAACAACACATCACTATTAAGTCACTAACTGGTTCATGGACTTGAGTTTGTACAGCACCTTTCTAGTCTTCCGACCACTCGAAGCGCTTTCACTCTACATGTAACACCCGTTCACCGATATTCATACACTGGCAGAGACTAGCGAGTTATTAACGAGTCATGTAACTAATGACTCACGTGACTAATGCACTCATGACAAAATATTAACGTTTACTTTTAGTTACGCAAGGAACACGAGCAGCGGTCTCCTGGACAAAAGTCCTGTGTTTGTTTGACCCCTTCACTTCCCGCCTGCCATGTGTGGGCTATCCCTCTCTTTATAATACCTCAGTTGCTCTGACTATCGAATAATGACGCAGATGGGTTTAAATTGGAGTTGAAAGCCCGGTGTGTCTCACACGGATGCTAAAGGGTGCCTCGGTGTGTCAGTATCAGACTCTGAGGAGCGCTGACCAACTGTTGGTATTTGACGAGTTAGGAGTGAGACCAGGTATATTCAACGGCATACTTTAATTCAAATAATCTTACTGAACAGATACTGCTAAATATTGCAATGGCTTCTAATAAAATGGATTTTGTGTTGCAATAATTACTAATTACGGACAAGCAAGACTTAAAATCAAGGGGTTCATTCGATCAGGAGCATGAATGTACTCAACTTTCTACATGGATATCTACCGGATAGATTATGAGACATCCTATGCGCAAAGTTGACATTTTGGACGAAGGGTAGAGTTTGCAAAAAAGCACAGTTGAAGGTGTCCAAAAACGAAAGGGTTAGTGTGTGGGGAGCATGAATGTGCTCAGTACCTTTCATGGTAAAACTGTCTATTAGATTTTGACATTTCTTTAATACAAATGCACAGTAAATGTAGCGTTACGGCCTTTACACAGTGGGGAAGGGAAGAATAACCAACATGACAATATGCAAATATTTCATATCAAGACTGTTCATGCCGGCGTACCTTTTACTGAACACAACTACCAAGATCCTATTTACACAGAGAAGCATTCGGCAGGCTGCTGTTAGATATTTTATTGAGTTCCTTTGAGTTCCCTCTAGTTAACAGCTACACAGTGTATATGTCAAGCAGAAGGAGGGGATCTGGTATGCGCTGCCTTTGTCAAGGTTGAACGGTGCAATGAAGTTTTCCATCTTGGTTTGGGATGTTGCACACTATAGTGTACATTTGGAATATGTCCGTTCTGCATAAAAAAAGACTCTGGAAGTAGACTGTGAGACCTTCGCTGCATCCTGTGCTTAGCTCCGCCCAAGTCCATTGTGATTGCTTTAAAGAATTGCAAACAAGCCAGAGCGTTTTATCCTCTTTAGCAGAACAACAATCTGTGACGCCAGACATCTCTTTAGAGCTGACACAGCTGCCTTTTTTGCCGTGTAATATTTGTGTTCTTTGCAAAGGTACTCATGTTAATATGTTGACATTTAATTGCACAAATATAAAACCGCCTGTGTGTAAAGTCTGTTAGTTGTGGCATTATAGAGGAAAATTCAGGGGTTCTGCAAAATCGGAAGAATTCAGCTTCCTTGGATTATGTATCCACATAAATTGTTATTGAAAATCCCATCTTTAGTTATCAAAATAAGTTGTCATGGCCTGTAGTTTTTGTGGTATCTTGTTCTGGAACAAAGTGGTCACCTTCTTTGGGCTCCACTGGAATAAGTTCAAAAATACTAGAGGAAAACATTTCATCTGATGGGATGCAAGCCTATGATGACCATTTGGTATGCACTGAGTTTTACTCCTAAACTTTCTACGCTAATATCTATTCTTTTAGTACAAGCTCAGCTGCAAGTGAAGTTCAGTCTCTCTCTCTATTTGTCTCTGTTGTCATGGAGATGGCTCCGTTGTCATCACATGACCAACACGAATGATTTGTACAAAATATGAAGTTAAAAAGCACTGGCTAAGATTGTTAATATCATTTGAATGTGCAGTGCTTTGGGCTTGCTTGCTATCTTTATTGGTTTAAAATGTACTTTAAGATTGAGGTGTTTTTAATGGGCTGAAACCTACATAACCAGCTCAGCCACCATCAAAGCGCTTTAAACCACACTGTCCACGCTGCAAATCACCACTGTCATTGAGTTCTGAATTCTGAGTCAAACAGAACTATTAATGGAGCCACAATAACAAGTAATACATCTGCATGGCCTTAGGTTAGTAGTGACATCATGACCCAACCCAACTTGGTTATGCTTAATGAACCTTTGTTGTTGCATAGTTAAAGAATGAACTATTTGGTTATTGTTGGACATGGTTAGAATAAATCAACATAGCTTCTGGTACTACTTATAATCCCGTGCAGAGGAATCATGCTCTGTCAGCCTGAAGTCTTGTTCACAGTATACTAGAAAAACCTGCATATTGTGCTGGATATGCTGGGATATTGAGAAGAAAATACTCTTTCTATGGGAGCTAACTTAAGCAGGAACCAGTTTGTAAATACTTAATGCGTTCGTTTCTACTTATTGCTAATTTGGGCTTGATGGCCACAGAGGGTGTGTCTTCAGTACAATTAATTTAGTGTCAACAAACAGTAGTAGTAATAATAACAGTACAATCCTTCCTGCAGACTTTGATTGAGGTTAGGTATTGTCCTCCAATGCTTGAGGTTGAGGTTAAGCATTGTCCTCCAGCGGTTGAGGTTAGGCATTGTCCTCCAACGGTTGAGGTTAGGCATTGTCCTCCAGCGGTTGAGGTTAGGCATTGTCCTCCAGCATTTGAGGATAAGCATTGTCCTCCAACGGGTGAGGTTAGGCATTGTCCTCCAACGGTTGAGGTTAGGCATTGTCCTCCAACGGTTGAGGTTAGGCATTGTCCTCCAGCGGTTGAGGTTAGGCATTGTCCTCCAGCATTTGAGGATAAGCATTGTCCTCCAACGGGTGAGGTTAGGCATTGTCCTCCAACGGTTGAGGTTAGGCATTGTCCTCCAACGGTTGAGGTTAGGCATTGACTTTGATTGGTAAAGGTTTTTTACAAACTGTTTTGCTACCGTCTAAACAATTAACCAGTTATCCAATTGCTCGTCCATGCAGCTCCAGCATAACAGTAATAGCCATGGCTAACACCTCTCTAAAGAAAGCTTCCTGATTGATGTTATAGTCTACAGCTAACTTGATGGTTCTCCATCTCATGGAGGAATCCTAGAAGCACAATGTGAAGAAGCTACATGCACAACATTATTGTATATACAGTGTTCTAAGCAATTCAGTGTTAGTTGAGTAAGCAGAGGAAATGGTGAGCATGTGTGGTCTACACAACGTAAAGTGAAAAATCTGGCAATGGACCTGAAGCAGCAGTTCTGCTATAATGTTTTATGTAATATCTGTATTGACATATTCAGTATACATAACTAGATATCACTTTAAATCTGTGAACAAATCTGTATATTTTTCAGGGAGGGCATTTTTGACATTTTCTGAGCTATGTTCTAGAGCGATAATAATAAAGTCATGCAGTCTTCCCCGAAAAGATGTCCATTGTTTGTTTGTTTCCTTTAATAAATGAATATGAAATATGTTGAGCTTATTCTCATCAATATATTGACATGTATGATAGGGTGAGGGTGACTCATGGATGATTAATAATTAGTTTTTATCTGCTGATAAAAAAACAAACACTAAGCCACACATTAGTGATGAAGAACTTATCTAACCAACACCTGTGCAAGGAAGGCATTCTTTGCAGTGCATTTCCAAATAAGAATGATTTAAAGTTCTCCAACTGCAATTTAAATTCATATGGTAAAGCAACATGCAACAACTAAATAAATTGTTAAATACAAAAGCGTGATACAATTTGCTAGCATATTGGCAGGGCTGCCAAGTTTTCAATTTCAATAATTCGGTAGACTGTCGGTGAGGTTGGTGCATTTTGAGGCTTTCATTTGACCCACCACAGGGAGACCCCGGGGTAACCCCTCAACTCCAAGGAATTATCTTTAAAAAGTCCAGCAGTCCCATTCACAAAGTTTTTTTTCCAATTCCAACCTCAGTAATGAAGTGATATTTTTACCACGGGGTGTCCACATTTGAGATGACTTAAGCCTTTAGAAGTCCCTCCGCGGGGACATTTGCAGTGAAAGGGGACAGAGCTGTAGGAGAAGAAGGGAAAATAAATAAATAAATAAAGATAGCCCTTTAATACAATTAAACAGTCAAAGTAACAGTTGAAATCACATTATTGCACATAGGAAATATTGATATTTAACAGTGTCATTACTATTGATAAACTATTGATCCAACTTTTTGAAATCTAACCCTAACCCATAATAATATAGCACTGTGGAAGTGCAGTTGGATTTTCCTAAATCCTTGTGATCTTTCCCAAACATAACGTTTTCCATCGAGGTCAAGGAAAGGTTAGTCAAAGACATTTTCAACAGCAGTCCAGCTGTGCACGCAGCTGTGCATTTAGACCAGGGCTCTCAAACTCATCTTCACTCCGGGCCACATCAGCATCATGGTCGCCCTCAAAGGGCCGGTTGTAAATGTAACTACTCGTAACATATTGTTAAATAACTCTCTGCATTTGATTATTGTTTATTCAAGTGTAAAAAGATTGTACATGCAGTTATATAAATGTTTGCACAATCCCACATGAAGTATTTCATGTGTTTTAAAGCCACGTTTAAAGTAGTCTTCAATGTATTCACAATACATTTCATTTCACGTGTACAGTAACCAAAGAGCTGCTTCTATGATTGTGTTTAAGTATCTCATCATTTTGACTTTCTATCTCAGAATTATGACTTTCTATCATAGTTATGACTTTCTATCTCAGAATTTCGACTATGGGGATATTTTTATTATCAAGTCTAACTTCTAAACCTTCTAAAAAAAAAATATATATATATATATATATATATATATATATATATATATATATTCAATTTTTTTTTTTTTTTTAATTAAAAAAAATATATATATATTTAAATATATATTAGGGGTGTAATGGTACGCGTATTCGTATTGAACCGTTCGGTACGAGGCTCACGGTTCGGTACGCATGACGAACCGAATACGTTTGAATAAAAAAAAGAAAGAAAGAAAAAAACCTTTATTTAACCAGGTAGTCCCATTGAGATTAAAAATCTCTTTTGCAAGATGTAAGTAACAATACTACATAACATTAAGGAGCAGTTTTTGTTTGTTATGCTTATGTGTTGCTAAGAAGACACCCCAGAAGATGGGTCACTCAGGTATAGTTCCATCATTGTTCAAAGTCAAAGAATAACTTTATGATGTTAGTTGTAATGAATAAACATATTTTAAAATCAAGTACATTTCTCTGGCATTTATAGTTTTCTACTGTACCGAAACGTAGCGAATCGTGGCTCCACTGTATCGTACCCAACCCAACCGTGAGTTTTGTGAACCGTTACACCCCTAATATATATATTTTTTTTTTTATCTTTTTTTTTTTTTTTTGCAGGCGGATTCGCGGTCCACATAAAATGACGTAGCGGGCCGAATACCCCTGGGTTTGAGACCCCTGATTAGACAGTAGATAAGAAGAAAAAGAGGGCGTTCGTTGTTGTACCCCACGAGTCGCCCTAACCAGTGCAATCGATGGGTACATCCCAAGTCTCTCTCTCTCTCTATATATATATATAGAGAGAGAGAGAGAGAGAGAGAGAGAGAGAGCTGAGAGATACCTTTTACATCATTTATCATAATTTCATTCAGTCACATGAGGCTGTTCATTCCTGATTGTCGGGTTTGATGAGTTTTATCATTTAAGAGAAACAATAATCATATTCTGGGTTAATTTAATAATGACGTCACAATCTGAATTTCAAAGCCTACAGACACAAATAATTCATAAATAATTTGATCGCATTCGGCCGGTAGAAATGGATCCTGAGCTTATAAACAGAACACAGGACACCGTTTATTAACAGACTACAGAGAGAAACACTCTACAGTGGTGATTACTGTGCGTCTTTATTAGTTATTAGTATTATTAGTTACTGTTATTAAGTACAGTGATCACGTGAACAGACACAAACTTATCAAAAGTCTCTCCAGCTGTTCAAGCCGACTGACAGCTGATCAGCTGTGATCATCAGCCTCCGTCATCAGAAACAGACGTCGCTTCACGTGACGCTTCAGAGGAACGTCTCATGTCTCTTAAAACATATTTCCTCGTTCCTCTCTCCTCGCATGGTTTCCTCCATGCATCCCTGGTGGGAGGGACTAAGACACAAGGAAAGGACGCAAGTGAGGGAAACGGGGATGCAGTTAAGAGACTTGACATGAACCCGATAAGACGACTGAACACTGGAGTCCACTGGACAGTCCAGTCCCGGAGCAGAAGAAGACTACTGAACTAAGCCGGTTGTGAGTCTTCGTGAATCTACACACCCGGTGCTGTAGGTGGCGGTATGCACCTTTCATCGTGGGTATCCCATCCGCCAAGACCAGTCCATCCTGTTGCACATCCATGCTCACGTGACTCGAGCGTCTGAACTGTCCTGAGGTGAGCGACAGGTGGAACGTGAACAGATAACCGTTTGTCAAATGTGTAGATTACAACAAAAAGACTTGACACGAAGTTCACACACTGTAGTGAACAACTGTCAGCAAGCAGCCGACACACCAAAGTCTGGTGTGAGTGTTTAACTGTTTGTGGTCCGGCTCTAAGAGGACGTGTCGTGGTGGTGGTGGTGGTGGTAGTAGTAGTAGTAGTAGTAGTAGTAGTAGTATGTGTTCATAACGTCACAGGGTCACTAAACTAAACGCTAGCATGAAATGATCCTGATTAGAAGTTATATATAATATGAACTGAGGCGTTTACTCTCCGCACTGTGCGCTGCATTATCCTCCTGAACACCAGAGGGCGCCAAACAAAATGATCTGTGAAGAATTAAAAGACAACGAGTGTAACTCAGAGACATGACCATAGACTGGAGGTGTAACCCTAACCCACATAAACTAACCTCCACTGTAGAGAAGAGGGATTGTGACTCTCTGTAAACTCATATTTCATATTCATGGACTACTTTATTGTCTTTATACAAGACCTGTGAAGAAGAAAGTTCATTATTAAATTCATTATAAAGAAACAAAGGTTGAACATACTGTGAACAATAGCAAAATATTATCTCAAATGTAGATTTTGAAGAGCTGTTTCTAAAGCATCTACAAGCAAACTGACCTTTGTATAATCCTAGAAACGTAAATAGTGTTTTTATCTGTGAACTATTTGTGACAGTCATGTGATCACGAGTGCCAAGTTAGAAAAATCCAGAGGTGCACGACCAATGCAGATGTAACTTTAGCTGGAGGATGAGATTTGAGAGAAAAGAGCATCTTCAGAGTGATGTGACGGTGTGCTTGTGGTTGTGAGGTCCAGGATGACTCAGGTGAGCCATCAGCAGTGGGGACAGGAGGTCGGGCTGGGCCGTGTGGACCTGTGGGTCCTCCAGTCCGCTCTGGTGCGCGTGGAGGTCCTCACCCTGGGTGCCATCATCAGGTCCGTGTGCAGCAGAGGGAGGGATGGACGGATGGAAGACGTAGTCCTGGGCTATGACAACCTGGAAGGTATAGTAAGGAGAATATTTATTCTCCTGCATTCAAAGAATCAAAGAGAATACGATTTCCCAATTACATAATAATTGTAGATGCTGCGTGTGGAAGGTTTGCTGGGCTGCCCACACATTTAAACATTAGAGGGACCATTCTCTGATCCCAGGACAGATGAACGCGCCCTGTATTAAGAGGATCCTCCTTCTATGCACATTCATGGTGTTCGTAAGATGACGTATTTATTCTATATTAGGTAGCTACCAGTTTTGTTCATCCCTAGGTTCTTTCTCATATTTACGTTTATTTTGCTGTGATGATCACATTCAAACCACAGAAGTGCAGTAAGCCTCTTGCTTTGTTGAAACCAGGGGTGAGAGTAGGTTGAAGTTCTTGCCTGTACTACGAGCCCAACCTTCATCCCTTCATATTGTTCTCCTCCCAGCTGCACATTTAATACATCAAATGAAACAGATGAAATGTTTTCCATGGGTCCTGAATTCAAGTACGAGACACTATAGGTGGGGTAGGGACGCTCTGTCAGTCACAGTGGCGACTAGTCAAGAGAGGGCCATGGGGCATGGCCCCACCATGAGCCACACAAAAAAAAAAGAAAAAAGAAAAAAAACATAATAATCATAAATTATACAAATTGTCAATATTTGTGTTTTTTAACTATGGAATGTACCCAGTAATGTGTGTACAACATGATATCTGCGCAAAATATATGCTTTTCCTGCTCGTCCTCTCCCCCTGTGTGCTCGTCTGCTCGTGCTCTCTGTCTGTGTGCACAACACGTCTGAGAGCGCGCAGCGAGGGGGGCTTGATCGTTTTGGCCCAAAAGAGACGGGTCTATGAAGCCGTTTAGCCAATTGCTGATTCAAGATATAGATGAGTGACATACAATTGAGCCAATCAGCGCCCTCAAATAGATTCAGCTGTGGGCCAGAACGATCAGGCCCCCCTAGCTGCGCGTTCTCGTCAGGAGAAGTCTCTACAGGCGAGCACTCCTCCTCCAAGACCCGTTTGACGGTTTTGGCGGAGATTCTGCAGCCAAAGAGCTGATATCAGATCAGCCTGACCTCACAATCAGACAGCAGACTCGCTGGAAAGGGAAGCAGTACATGCGAAGCTTCTGTACTAGCTGAACACCAGACAGGTTTGTCTAGCTGGATGACGTCATGCTAATCATTTATTTAGCTTTTTAAAACAACGGGGACGGATCCAGCACGGACAGTTACGGGAGTGAGGGATGAGGAGGTAAGGAAACATGAGAACACCAGGGTAGGGAGTGAGGGATGAGGAGGTAAGGAAACATGAGAACACCAGGGTAGGGAGTGAGGGATGAGGAGGTAAGGAAACATGAGAACACCAGGACACATATGGAGAACTCTGACAAGCTACATATTAGACAAAGTGAACATCTTTTCTTCTACATAGCTGTCCTCAGTCTCATCTGCTTAACTTGGTCATGGAGACATCAACATGTAGTAGAGATGTTAAATTAACAGTGAAAACTCATCATAGCTTAATTTAACATCAGTATTCATAATTACACTTCATGTTTACTTCTTGTGAAGGAATATTTCTGAAACTGTTCGGGAGAAGAGTTTAAAGTGTTATCAAATCAATGTCAAATGAAACAGAGTCTTGATGAAAGATCAAAGATAGTCAATTTATTTGCTTGCAAGCAAAGACGAGAAACAGTTCTCAACAGACAGCAAAAGCAGAGTCTACTGAGGAGTGCCCCGACTTCATCTACATGAATGCTGCATTTATACCCACAGAGCAGAGAAACCAGCTGCTGAAACAGGCAATGTCTGGTGTATTTCCCTGCAACAATGGGGTTATATATGGCCTGCAATTGTCTTCTCCTGTGCTCTTTGATCTTTGTGGATGTTTTAGGGTCAGGTAGAGGTTTATGATACAGCTATGTGGACGTTTTCCTTGAAGGCATAGAGTTCTGTTTTGATAACCTGAAAGCGCTCAAAAGCCTGTTTACAAATCCCTTTGTCCCCAGTATGCCCCACAATAAACCCTGTTTTACAATCACACATCATCTCTTCTGTAGAGGGTCGTCCTTCAACTAAAGCTCATCAAAGGAATTAAGACCTCTGTGTGTCTTCGTCCTTAAAGACAGATGACAGCATAACATAAACAAGACACCTGGGTAGAAAGTTACTAGAATGTTATAAGAAACGCACTGTTTGGTGCTTGCAATGTAAAGGCTTACATTCTTTAACCCCAAAAATAAGGCTATGACATATTTTCCCATTACATTCTCCTGATCTTTACCTCCTATAACAAGGTCCGTAGGGGCATCTCAATAAATAAACATGTTATATTATATTGTATTATATTATATAAGTGTTATTTACTGATTGTTTTTGTGTTGGAATACATGTTAAATATTTAACTGCCAAGTAATAATGCGTGTTTGATACTTACATTTTTTTTGCATTAAATCATACTGGGATGTTTGCTGATTGATAGGATGGCCCTACCTAGAACATGTTCCACCAGCCGCCACTGGTCAGTCATTTTGAAGGAGACACACATGTCCTCATGTGCTCTGTCTGCTTTTCTTTTACACAATAAGTAATTAACTTACTTTCCTAAGATAATGTGATCTCATGGATATCTTTATTTTCTTTAGATGGCATTCATTCCCCACCTAAGAACGTGTTGCATCATGCCATGCAGAAGCGACCGTGTTTGTTTGGTAGCTTTAAATGTCAGTAAAAACATTGTGCTGACAATAATACTTCAAGTTGCATTTGATAGAACAATAGTGGGAGTGAGTGAGGAGAACGAGCTCAGAGTGAGTGAGAACGAGCACCACGCATTGCTTTGGTGAGGGTGAAGAAGAATACGGCATGTTGTGTTTCCAGGCTACGTGTCAGATAAGCGCTACCTGGGGGCTGTGGTGGGCCGCGTGGCCAACAGGATCGCACTGGGACGCTTTGTGGTGGAGGGGGAGGAGTACCGACTAGATGTCAATAATGGACCCAATGCACTGCATGGAGGGCTGCGGGGCTTCAATAAGGTAAGACACAGTGCACAGTGTTTGTAGAAAGCTGAAAGGGATTTCTGTGGAACCTGAGTGGATGAATACCAGTGGTTTCACCTCCCAGCTGCAGTAACGTGAGAGTTTGAAGAGACTGAAAGTGTCTAAACTCGACCCATTATTCCATTAGGTTTGGCTGAGACATGGCAGTCTGCCCTGAACCATTTACCCGTGTGTGCTTGTAGCTTTCTGACCAGTAAGAAAACATGACAAGATACAGTAAGTTCAGACAGGCATGTTCTGTTGAGTATAATATGTTATCCATAGTCGTGCAACGAATCATAATACGGATCATCGGAGTCGCGGATCGGATCACTGATCGGAATAAAAGACAAACGGGAGCAAATATAACTTTTAGATCCCTGATCATGTTTGTTTGCCGCTGATAGTAATCATTGATGATCTGTATTACCAGATACAGATCCCTGTGTTGTCGACACGGATCCAGACTTTTTTACCACCGTAAACCATCAAAAATTATAAATGTTATCATTTTACTTTATTAAAATAATTGACGTGGGTTTTTTTCTTCATAGAAACACTATTCAGATGATAAGGAAATACAAGATTGTATTTATAGATTAAAACAAATAGTGTCATTAGTAGTTTTAATGATGTATTATTAGTGTAAACGGCTCATAATTCATCTCTAATATATATATATAGTTATGTTAATGTGAAAAACATCTCCATCAAACTACTGGATTTATTCAAGTTTATTACCAAAACTACATGTTACGAGAACATGTGAACGCATCATGATAATGTTATAATTTACCGTCAGCCAGTACTCATTTTCACTGAGCAGAGCCTGAAGGCTTCGTAATGTAACTAGTGAACCTCTGTTGGTTAGCCGTTAGCGGTGCTGCTAACGTTACTAGCTCTCCTCCTGTTGCGTTAAACACTGATTGGTTGTTTACAATGAAACATGATCAGAGACTAGAAACGCATGTTCTACTGAGTCAGTACAACTTCATTTACACTGTGACGGTTAACGTTAAACTGTGGAATCAAACAGGTTCACATGTGTGCTGAACTGTGAGAGGGATCAGTACCGATCACAGATCAACAACGGTCCTTACACCACTAGTTATCCATAATCCATACTGGGTGGTTTGCTGTCACTGTGCTCCCACATGTTGCCACTAGGGCTCTCTGCTGCCCAAAGAAGAAGCGCTCACACTCAATCTCACGCTTTGTATTAAACAAGAATATACAGACATCATAGACATTCTGCTGGCTCTCTGATCTGTTCTGAGGATAAATGTTCATAAATCCACGTAGAACAAATGTATAGTTTCAGATGAACCTCGTAATCTTTAAATTGTTAATTTATTTATTTTGTTCAGCCAGCTCTGTGAGGCTGTATTTAGGGCAATCCATCCAACAGTCAAGTTATTTCACTCAAAACCAGGCGGCTACCTCCGGTTCTGCCGAGTGAAGCCGATGCTGAAGTGCCTTAAAGCTGCATTCTCTCTAGTGTCCACCAGGGGGCGACTCCTCTGGTTGTATAGAAGTCTATGAGAAAATGACTCTACTTCTCTCTTGATTTATTACCTCAGTAAACATTGTAAACATGAGTTTATGGTTTCAATCTCTAGTTTCAAGTCTTCTTCAATACAGCATGATGTTCATTTAGTACAGGGGTCTTCAACTAAAATTCCAAAAGGTCCAGATTGAGAAAATCTCTCGGGCATAGTTCCGAAACATTACAATAATATCTAGCTCGCGCTATTTACTGCCATATATATATATATATATATATATATATATATATATATATATATATATATTCAAGAAGCCTAATAGTAGTAACAACGTCTCTGTGTAGTCAACAACTGTCAAATCAAATAAAGTACACATCAATTATATTTTAACAATTATTACTCTGTTTTCAAATTCAACTGGATGGATTATAAATAATACATAGACATACATAAATAACTGTTCTTCTCATTTAAATTGAATAATCTGGATTAAAGGATATGAATATGTGTTTGACTCCGTAAGTGTGTCGATGCGTGAATGAATGGATTCATGCATAGATGCATGTACAGCACTGCAAACTTCAACGTCAATAATAAACACATAGTTGAATCAACATCTCTGTGAAAGTTTTTTACAAAAACTAAACATTGATATCTGAGCTGTTGTAGTGGATTGTATTTGATTATATAGTACCTGACAAAGTGACCAAGGAGTTTAAACTAACAGTAAAATGACTGAGTTGCTTATTTTACTGGTGGACATCTGTAATACATGTAAAACATAATATGTTTTACATATGTTTTTACATACATACATTATGTAAAACATAATGTGCACCATTCAGTGAAATGGCTTCTGTCAAAAGCAGAATGACACTGTTTACAGTGTGGATTATATGCAAAACAGCAACATTTATCATGTTTTTGCCACTTTGGTGAAACACCACTGTCAGATTGATGTACATGTAAAACACAAAAAGAAAACTAAGTAACAGCAATAAATACTGCATAACTTGATGCTTGTATGACAAATGGCATGGTCTACAGGTTGAATTGGAGGATGTCAGTTCATCAGTGATGTCAAAGTTCCAGGATTCCTTTCTAGAGAGGAATCCTGGAACTAGAATTCAAGCACCTGACCATGTAGTGTGGTCAGTGTCTCTCTTTTGACTCAAAAGACCTGTTGAAACCCTTGAGACAAGTCATCGACCAAAAAGCTCTCTCAGAAAATCAAGATGAGCTACTGGAACGAATCTTCACTCAGGGCAAGCGCATTGTTTATTTCTCCCCGTCTGGAGGGAAAACTTTGCGACGCAGTCGTCGAGGACGTAACGTTTGAGATCAACAAGGTCTTCCTGTGTCGATACAGCACGTACTTCCAGTGAGTTGGCTATCTGATATATATATGTATAAGTAATGTGCTTTTAAGCAGATTAGTATTGATTAGTAGCATTGAGTAGTTTGTGTGTTCAGAAAAGTGACTGAATTAATTTAATGCAACAAAACAAAAAGTAATTGCAAACACTTGAGATGGTTAATTCGACACACAAATTGAAGGAAGAAGCTGTTCACTGCTGCATAAAACCTGAGATGAATTGTAGATGGTGGTGAAACAGCTCCAGAGAGATCACAAAAGAAAACTAAAATAGCATACAAAATGTAGTATTACATATTTGTGACATTTATTTGACAGCGACATTCTTACTGCTAGTTACACTCGGAATGATGTCCGGCGGTTTACGTATTGTACAATTTCCCTTTAATGCAAAATGGTGTAATATGTTGATTTTGTGAATGCTTATTTGAAAACGTTATCATTGTTATCAATGAGACAATGAGAATGAAAATCTGAAGTGTTTATTCTGACCCGCAGGATCTCTGGAGTCGCTGGAGGTCTTCCACATACCCGGCCTGTCTCCGGACATGATGCAGCTCATCATTGAGTTTGTGTACACCGTGGGGGCGACAGTGGCGCACTGGGTTAGAGGTCGTCTGGGAACCGGAAGGTTCACGGTTCGATCTCCGACTGGGATGTGTCACGTGTCGAAGTGTACCTGTCGTGGGGGCGACCGTGGCGCACTGGGTTAGAGGTCGTCTGGGAACCGGAAGGTTCACGGTTCGATCTCCGACTGGGATGTGTCACGTGTCGAAGTGTACCTGAATACACTGAACCCCTAACTGCTCCCCGGGCGCCTGTCATTGGCAGCCCACTGCTCCCTATCTACAGGGATGGGTCAAATGCAGAGAAAAATTCGGCATCGGCATCTTTCAGGTCACCGACACCTGCTTGTCCCACGAGCTGCGGCTCGAGGCCTACCACTTCATCGTTGACCACTTTGAGGAGGTGGTTTGGTCCGAAGACTTCCCGCAGCTCTCCGTGCAGCAACTCGCCGACATCCTCGGTAGAAACGACCTCAATGTGAGCGTAGAGAGCCATCCTGCGCTGGATCTTCGGTGCTGAGTCGCGAGTACCTGTCAAAACCTCCCGTGACGTAGATGCACTCGCCCAGCACAGCGAGGCTCACGTAGCCTCGGCGGTGGTACATGAGTGGCCCCTCGTGCCAGGTGCGCATGCTCACGTCGAACCTGCGCATGCTGTTGAAATGCTCTACCCTGTTGAAGCTGCCGACGCAGTAGATGCTCCCGTTGAGGATGGCGGTGCTGTGGTAGCACGAGGACCCACGTCTTGGTCTGTCCCTGCATCCAGAGGTCGGTGCTGACGTCGTACGACTCGATGCTGTTTGTTGGATCGGCGCTGCTCCAGCCCCCTATGGCCAACAGGATGCCGTTAGGCAGGCGAGGGCGGGCGAGAGGGTTGCTGAGATGCGCAGAGGGTCTGGACCTCATGATGGGACTTAGGATTTCGATGACTGCCCTGACCATGTGCAGGCACTCAGCGTTGTTCTTCACCAGCTCATTGGACATCGCGTTCAACCTCAGGTAGTCCTTACTCATCAACACCAGTCGCACCTACACAGAGACCGCAGCACCGCAGCGAAACATTGAGAAAAGAATTATCGCCATTAGTGACTTACGATTGTAAAACCAGCAATAAATTCCAATGCAGAGGAACTGTTCTTAATGTATAGTATTTCTAAGGTTTCTCTTACGGCCACAGTGAGATGATGATTGATATGCATTTGTCCAACATTCCAGATGTTGTACATAATTACCTGTTTCTGAAGTAACCTGTGGAAAATAAATGAATGCTCTTCAGCAAAAACCTTCCTGTCTTCATTTCATCCTCTGGGTTTCTCTTTTCAAACCAGTGCAGTTAATGAAGAACACAGTTCAGTACAAAATGGACGGCCCAAGGTACAGGGCAACAGTATGTGTATCAAGGCTGCATTGTTTCCAGTATAAGAGATGTATACACATGTATATTATCCACTATAATGACTTTAATGCCCACTTGCTGTTAGATCATGCTGCTGTATGTACAAATGTCCCTAAACCTGAAGGAGTACATGTGTTCTGATGTGTGAAGTAGGTAAGGTTGTGCAGACACAGTACTGCAAGATCTTAAAGAAATCCTGTCTGGGTCCACCTTCAGGCCACAATTCACTTTTTTTTTGGTTTATTTTTTTTGCAGAGTGGTATCCAAGAATAGCAATGTTTATTTTCCCTCAATTTTTCATCCTTCAATGTTTTTTGTTTAATGATCATCACATCTTTACTGCCAGCATGGCCTGTTAGTTGTATGTGTGGAGAAAGCATTGTTTTTTCTGTCAAACAAACCCAACTTAATGCTAAATTACCCAATGAAATACTTAGTATTATTATGTGTTCATCTTCTTACCCCCCTGATCGTTGATGGTTTCTCAGAGCTGTTGGATATGTGACAATGCTTTGATCTGTATATGGACTGATTCAAAATCCTGTGTTCTACAAAGTAATCCTCATGACTCGGTGTAGCTGCTTGTTGACAGATGCAAAGCTGTTTTAAGCCACTATACATGTTATATTCACTATTTAAGAAGCTTCACATGAACTCAACATGACCAAAGTTGAACCAAAAAAAAATCTCACAATACAAAAGTGTGACTTTAGAGGACTTGAGTGTTTTATTGAATGCAACACCAAACCGGTGAAGTTGAGAAATGAGTCGGAGCAGTTCACACAATCCTGCAGAAGAATGACCAGGAAACATCTGTAAATAAAGAAACGTCCTCATTAATTATCTCAGTGTTTCTGTGTTTACACAATAACACACATTACTTTATATATACATTTATTTCACTAACAAGGACCACGGCAATAACAGTATTAGCTTCGAGAGGTTTATTGCATAGTCCATTATGGTCCATTTAGAGTCACACAGACCATAAAGCAGGGGATGCTTTCGGGCGGGGCTACTGTGATTGGCAGGTCTACCAGAGACATATACAAATATGGTTACTTCAGTTATTTGGCTGCAAAAAAACAACGCAGAAAATCGGCGAACTGGAGGCTTCATAAGGTCAGTCCACAAACCAATGATTGACGTCACGATGATGACGTCCACTTCTTATACACCGTCTATGGTCAAAACCTCACATGTCAACCTCATGGTGGCGCTAGAGCAATAGGATCGTTAAAGGTGCTACATTTAGAGCATCTCTATGATTGAGGGATTCACTCCACACGGCTCCCAACATGGTTAGCTAAAGATGCTAAAACTGCTAACAGCAGCATCAGTGCTGACAGACCCAACAGTGTTTACCTGAGGGATAAGCGGAGCTGCACTTCCATAACGAGGCCGTGGGTCAGGAGCAGAGCAATTGTACGTACATGTCATGAACGTGATAATGACATATGATGTCTGTTAACAACACGCAGCTTAAACTACATCAATCAGGCGATGAGTGATGGTTAGCTTCAAAAGCAGCAGTCGGCTCATTTACCCTGAAGGCTAACTGGCTCATTCAGGACAGATCCTGAATTTGAAGGATGCTCTGAGGACTGTTCCACTGTCCAGGATCCTCTGGGTTCTACTGAGGACCGAGTCCTTCGTTCAGAGGATCTTCAACGCTGCATGTGCTCTGTGCTCCTAAAACACCCACAATCCGCATGATTTGGAGACGAGCTCAGTATGCTCGTAAACGTTCAGCTATTTCTCCTCAGCAGTCCGCCAGTTGGAGTTGAGACATTGCCAGTCCATCTTCACTCACATCATATCTAAAAGGTTGTCCTGACCTTTGTAGCACTCTGACAGACTAGCTCAGCGAGCTATTCATAGCTCTGAGGCTGGCGACGGCAGGGGAGGCTGTGTGGTTATTATGGCGACAGCACGGGGAAAGTCTCTGCGGACACCAGACACCTCAAATCCAGTCTGCTGCGGACACTACAGAGAGCGATAGGCTTGATCTGCATTGTGTGAAGGGCTTGAATGAATCGGACGTTCATTTCTATGTAAAAGTGCCTCGCTCAGCTTTAATACCAGTCCAACGTATCCACAGTCCTCTCCCTCTGTGTGTAAATGGATTCTAAAGTTCAGCTGAAGCTGATCACTGTCGGTATCTTCTGTACTTTTTATTACCGTCACTTTAATGACGCTCAGCAAGGAAACACTGTCCTGAGAAACAGAAAGACCGAATTTTGCACTAAATACACTGAAAGTTTTGAAGATGTCCACCTGCAGATTTAAAGTCAGACCTCATATTTCTACACAGATAAAGGAGTTGTATATCCACTCAGTGGTGGCTGGTCAATAGAGGGCCATGGGGCATGGCCCCACCATGAGCCACACGAAAAAAAGAAAAAAATAATTATAATAATCATAAATTATACAAATTGTCAATATTTGTGTTTTTGAACTATGGAATGTACCCAGTAATGTGTGTATATATGCTTTTAATATATGCAGAAATATATGCTTTTCCTGCTCGTCCTCTCCCCCTGTGTGCTCGTCTGCTCGTGCTCTCTGTCTGTGTGCACAACACGTCTGAGAGCGCGCAGCGAGGGGGGCCTGATCGTTTTGGCCCAAAAGAGACGGGTCTATGAAGCCGTTTAGCCAATTGCTGATTCAAGATATAAATGAGTGACATACAATTGAGCCAATCAGCGCTTCAAATAGATTCAGCTGTGGGCAAGAACGATCAGGCCCCCCTAGCTGCGCGTTCTCGTCAGGAGAAGTCTCTACAGGCGAGCACTCCTCCTCCAAGACCCGTTTGAGAGGAGAACTTTGAGGAGATTCTGCAGCCAAAGAGCTGATATCAGATCAGCCTGACCTCACAATCAGACAGCAGACTACATGCGAAGCTTCACTACTTCGTACAAGTCAGTCAATCAACTTCCTTTCTTCCTAAAAGTACGCTGATTACTTCAACATACCATACGTATCCACAGGTTATCCACAACTTAATCCACGTAGATCGTTCCATTTAACACGTTTCATAACACATTTCCTAACACGGTCGGAAAACTGTGCGGCTCCATACTGCCTCAGATATTACTCACCACTGTCAGTAACTGTCAGTGTCCTTAAAGTGACAGTTGTCTGTCACTTACATGCATTTCTTACTATAACAAATTATAACGACATCCTTGTAACATTCAAAGTAGAAACAGAAGTGATTACAGTTAAACATGTAAATACAAGTGAATATTTAACATCACATTGAATTTGGCTCCTACAGATGTTAAATTAACAGTGAAAACTCATCATAGCTTAATTTAACATCAGTATTCATAATTACACTTCATGTTTACTTCTCCTGATCTTTACCTCCTATAACAAGGTCCATAGGGACATCTCAATAAATAAACATGTTATATTATATTGTATTATATAATATAAGTGTTACTGACTGTTTTCGTGTTGGAATACATGTTAAATATTTAACTGCCAAGTAATAATGCGTGTTTGATACAAAACATTTTTTGCATGAAATCATACTGGGATGTTTGCTGAAATTGATAGGATGGCCCTACCTAGAAAATTTTCCACCAGCCGCCACTGTATCCACTGTGACCTCTGTGCTCCCCGAGTATTTCATTTGACATAAGCTGTTATTCTCTTGTAACAATGACAACTTCCACTTTATAATCCTGTTCATGTAACTGCTGTATGATGCTGCATGTATGCGTTTCTCTCTTCAGGCTATCTGGCTTGCTACAGCAGTGGAGGGTGGTGTACAGCTGAGTCTCACCAGTCCGGATGGAGACCAGGGTTATCCTGGAGAGGTCCAGGTCTCTGTCTCCTACACCCTACAGGTAAGAACACCTGGTCCAGGTGCACTTCCATTCATCCACCGAGGTCTGCTTTTGGCTCGGATCTTCTCACTGAAGAGTTTTGGCTCATGAATGCTGGAAACCCAACAAGTTCTGATAAAACTAAACAACCTGAAAATGAAAAACAATGTTGAGTTATTACAGAGCAGGACCTCTTATTCCCCTCAAGGAAGTCTGTGTCGTACGTTGTAAAATGACATATTCATTCATACTTTCACTGCTTCTGAAATAGTCTCAGTTGAATCGGCTGCTGGTGTCCCAGCAGTAAAGCTACCGTCAGAGAGAAGCTTGTCTCTTTCTTCATGGTCGTTCTTCATGCCCGTCATCGGGTCCAGTTTGACTGCGACATCAGAAGAAAGATTTACAGAAACGTCAGCTCGACTTCAGCTCGAAATCCAGCAAGGCCTCCGGCAGCAACCAGCCCGCCATGGACAGAACCAGATCGGCCTTCAGGGTTTATTTGAACCCAAACCACGTGGTTCCTGAATCTAACCAAGTAGGTTTGTTGCCTAAACCGAAGGAGGTTTCTGGCAGAAAGCCTTGTGGGAGGAGCAGCATCTCCTCCTGGGAGCTAACACCCACACCACGCTGCTGGGGGCCCAGGCTGGATGGCTGAGCCCGCTGGAGGGAAGGGAAGCACAGGAGAACCAGAACCAGGACTGAGCGTAGCACACTGTCAGACTCAGACTAAAGGGACTGGTGCTTGGAAACACTACGGCTTTTGTCCACAAGCTTCGCCAACAGCAGCACAGAATGAATGTTCCTCGTAGTAGATTTAAAAAGCCCGTTTTCAGCCACGACATTCAGTGGATTTTGCATGTCAATCACGTTTGCAGAGGCCAGTTCAGTCAAATGAACTTGTGTGTTCAGGGGGAAACACTAACCGCAGAATACCAAGCCCGGTCTACCAAAACCACCCCGATCAACCTCACCAACCACGCCTACTTCAACCTGACGGGACAGGTAAGAGCACATGATCAGTACATGATCATCCAATCACTGACAGAGAAGTAGGAATACACTGTTCATGAATTCAATGTCGAGTGAAGGAGGTCTAAGATGAGAGGGAGGTGGGAACACAAGGGGAAGGATGAGGTTCCTACTTAATTAAGATGTATTTCTCATTGAGATCTTTTTTGAAAGAAAGACAAATAAAAAAACATGATTCAAAACAGTAAAAAGGTTTACTTTCATATCTCATCATCTAGGGTTGGGTACCGAAACTCGGTGCCGGTATGGAACCGGTTCCTATACGTCCGGTATCTACCGGACCGAAACGTAACGCAGTGCTTCCTTTCAGTGCTTCCTTTCGGTGCCTGAGCCGATTGAAATACTTTTTTGACACTACTCTGATGACTCAGTCCTGGCAGGGCTCGGTCCTCCGCTCTTCACTCATAGTATTATTACAACGGGGAACTTAGCGCTGCCGCTCATAAGCACAACAACACAGGCACGCCAAAGTTTCTTCTTCTCCTCCTTTGAGGTGTACTGGCGGTTGGCAAACGACGAATTGGCGCATTACCGCCACCAACTGGTAAAATAAAACAAGTCATGAGACGTGTCGTATTTTGCCAGAGAAGGAAAATATGCTCATATTTCAGCAAAATAATTGCCGAAGTTTGAAGCTGCAGCGTGTGTACAGCGTGCGTGTGTTTTGCATTTATTTATATGTATTTAAGTATACTGTAAACTGTTAACAGTTAACATATTGTTCATAGTTAAAGTTTGAAGCTGTAGTTTGAAGCCAAGTGTTTTGTATTTATTTATATTTATACTATACTTTAACAGTTAATATATTGTTCAATTTGAAGAAAAAAGTTCAGGCACCGTTTAGGCACTGGTATCGTTTTAGCACCGGTATCGTAAAAAACCCAAACGATACCCAACCCTAGTCACCACACAGCACACATACAAGTACCGGTAGCAAAGTAACTCAACGCATCTGTGGAACAGTAAGGCATGACTGTGGAATATGAGCTGATGTGTTGTTATTGTGCATATGTAAATGTGCTGGATGGTGCTGTTAGATGGTGTTAGATGCTGTTAGATGCTGTTAGATGGTGTTAGATGGTGTTGGATGCTGTTAGACGGTGTTAGACGTGTTAGACGGTGTTAGACGGTGTTAGATGGTGCCTCTGTGTGGAGGAGGTGTTTCCTCAGTGAAAGTGTAGTTCTTAAAAGGCCAACAACACATTTGGATCGAAGCAGAATATTTAGTGAAGTTTTGAAATGATGAATCAATCACTCTTCAATGAATGTTGCCTTTAGGACTCTGACATGATGTCCGCCCCATCCCGCTGTACATGAAGCAGTGATCTCACTCAGCCTGAGGTCCATCAGCAGCTGTCCTTCCTCACTTTGTCTTCTTCATATTCATGTGTGTTATCTAACGATCCGTACCGTACGATACTGAGCTCTGATTGGTCACCAGGCGCTGTCTTTATACGAGTTGATCCGTTATCTCAGGTTATGTGTGCAGCATCAGTTAATCAGACGATATTAAATATGACAAACAGCAGACTTACATGTCCCTCTGAACTGTGTGTAGGGGGCAACAGATGTCTACGACCATCAGGTGTGCATCACAGCTCAGTCCTACCTGCCTTTGGATGACTCATCGATTCCTTCAGGTAAAGATGACGCGTTCTCTCTCAACACAATGAAGCCGGCGTTGAGAGAGGGATCTAATGAAATGTGTGAAAGTATGTGTACGCATGTGAAAACTTTGAATGATGACAGACAATAATAATGTGCAGTATGTAATATTGTAAAGGTATCAACTACTACATGTACATGATGTATTAACTGGGGGGGTACCGTATATTCTTTTATCTGTTTTTTTAATGTTTTGGTGTAATATATTATCACGCTGCAGCCTGATGTCCTCTGCTCTCTGTGTCGGGGGTGAGCTCCACACACACACACACAGAGAGAAGTCCCTGAGCAGCAGAGCAGAGAGGCTGCGGTGAAACACTGAAGTGAAGAAAACTACTCTTGTTACTGTTGTAGTAAAACCTCCGGCACTAAAAAGACAATACTTCATAAATACATCTGTTCAACAAGCATGAAGATGTAAATAGAGAAACATGTTTCCATCTGCTCCGTCCTCCGTCTCTCAGTCTCTCATCCACCACCGCTCTGTCTACACAAGCACAGCACGCTAGCTGGCTGTTAGCACATTGTACCAACAAGCTAACACACAAACTGTCTGTCTGTAGTTTACTGCTCGTCTTACTCTGTTCTGGTAGACCTCTCTGCTGCCTGAGACAAAGCAGAGGACAGAGGACAGGAGAGGGAGGAGGACAGAGGACAGGAGAGGGAGGACAGGGGAGGGAGGAGGACAGAGGACAGGAGAGGGAGGACAGGAGAGGGAGGACAGGAGAGGGAGGACAGGGGAGGGAGGAGGACAGAGCACAGGAGAGGACAGAGCACAGGAGAGGGAGAGCAGGAGAGGGAGGAGGACAGCAGAGGGAGGAGGAGTTGTATTGCACATGGAATTGAAATGTAATGTTGGATGAATGGCAACCTTTGCTTGCTGCTCATTGAGATCAGCTCGTTAGTTTAGCACTCGGACCTCTTCAGGCTTTGCTTCTTATTTCTACTTCCAGCTTGAAACTCCATTCAAACCTTAGTGTTCCACATCTTTCATACATTATTGGCATTTTTCAACTTTTAAGCAGCCAGCAAAAGTACTTAAAGTCTTCAAATGGTTCAGAACATTGCAGCTATAATGTTAACTAAGAGTAGAACAAGCTGCAGCGTTAGCCTCTCTTCATCGGCTACCTCTCCATGTCAGGTCAGGACACGCCCCTTCTTAAACCTACTCCAATCAGGAAGCTCAGGATGAGGCTCGTTTTATTTTCTAAATGAAAGCACACAACAGTCACTGTATGTTAACAGGAAACTAGAGATGAATCTAGCTTTTCAAAATGAAAGTGTTCATCTGTCAGAGCTGAGGCCTCAGCTGATGTTTCATCCATATCCCAAAAAAGATAATGCTCTCAGTGCACTTACGCTCTTTAATGTCCTTGCTCTAGAACACGCGTTTGAACTTACTCTGTGATTTGCATCTTTCGTCCCTTTCCCACTTTACATCCATTCATACTGCTCAATGCATTTTTAATTCTTCATGACCTCCCAATGTTCCACATTAAAGCCAGCCATGCAGTTTAGCGTCAGCCTTTCAGAAAAGCCTTAAATGTTCCACATTCATCATACATCATGGGTATTATTCAACTGTTACATCCCATGCATATACTAATCAGACCCTTTGCAACTCAATCATAGTCCTTCAACTGCTTCATACAGTTTAACGCCAGCGATGCAGTTCAGCGTTAGCTCTTCAACAAACCTTCACATATTCCACATCTTCCACACATTAAAGGCACTATTCAACATTTAAAGTTTAAAGTTTAATAGTGACATGGATTGTAGTGTAACACATGACATGGTTACGTCTAGAGCAGAGGTCTTCAACAGGGGGTGGTACTGGGGGAGGTACTGCAGGGGGTCCGCGAAATTTTTGGTTGATTAGAAAAAATAAAAAATAAAAACAAAATATATATATATATAAATTCTCTAAACATGAATGTGTCCATTATTTTAATAGTTCAGTATTGTATGAAAGATAACGGGTATCTTTATGCATGGCAGTGGTACTAATAGGCCATCACTCATTTTTCACGTTTAAAATGAAAACATCAGTTTGAATAGCGTGTATGATGATTATCATGCAATTAACAGACAATGTTGATATTGGTATCAGCTTATAAGGTATGTTTATACATGTCAGTGGCACAACCACCCTACTCACTGTACCTTGCCCATGTTTAACATAACAACATGAATATATCAACCTGTGTATTATTTGAATAGCTTAGTATTGAATGCACAATAAAGAGGTATGTTTATACATGGCACTAGGCCCATTTAATATAAAACAATGTTATACAATATATATAGTCGGGGGTCCGTGCTCCATCTCTCTATCAGTTTGGCCTGAAAACCGTTGAAGACCCTTGGTCTAGAGGACTGTTCATCTCGGCTCATGGGGGTTTTCCAACACTCAACCGACGAATGGTGCCATCTCCTGGTTTGCTCTTTTTCTCCCAAACCTTTGAGGTCAAACAGCTGGAGTCTTTCTGGTTCTGCGTCTGTGTTTACTTCAGGAGGTCCGGTCCTGTTGCTTGTGATAACTGTTGGTTTCCTCCTCATCTACTCTGCCTGTATGTTGAATCCGTCTTCACCATGTATTAATATATTGTAATTATGGTGTTTTCAATACAGAAGTGTGGAGCAACTCTTGTGCTTGTGTGTGGGAGTGTGTTCCTTCATGCTCCGTCAGACGAACACTCTCATTACTCTGCAATTAGCTTTGGGTCCCCGGGAGACAGAGGAGCTAATGACTGTTTATTTAAATCACAGCATCTGTTTCAGAATGGAAATCCACCTCAAGGGCCGAATATGAACCGGAGTTCAAAACATGCAATCAACTGTGTGCTCTAGAGTTAAAGGTAGAGGGCTGTACTTGTGCTTTCTGTCGGTTCAAAGCCAAACAGGACGATCGTCTGAGAGTGAGAGAACGGGCAGTTCTGTTTCCTCACCAAAGATGGAGCTTCTCTGAAGCAGGAAACATCTGAACGCTGGCTTGGTGTGTTCAGAATGATGACGTAAGCTGCCCACTGAGTGAGCTGTGTGGGACTGTTTGCTCTCAGTCCACACACTGCTGCTGCTGCTAAGTCAGCAGACCGCTTGGTGCACTTTGTTTGCTTTGGTGTGCATGACGTGTCTCACACAATGACTTGGAGCTCGTTGCCTGCAATCATCGGATGTGATTGGGTTTGATGAGGTGTGTTTGACGACGCCTTACAGCCCATTGGTATGTAGATGGTTTGGCCAGTTGTGATGTATTCATTCAATCACACAGTAGATCAGTGGATCAAATCAAAAGAGGAAGTTCACAAGACAGCTTCCTGTCATCTCTAACTTTCAAAATATAATGTTTTTAATGATGCTGCTCCCAGGCAACTGGTGCTCTATGTTACCTGAACCTGTAACCCGGGCCTCACTTGTGAAAGTGTGCCATAAAGATGTGTACTACCGGTATGCACATACAAGTACTTTTCAAACTAGCAAGCAAAGAGCGGTGATAAATCCCACTTCTGCTTCGTCCGTCGGCTTGTGCACATATTAGAGCAGTGGTTCCCAAACTTTTTAGGCCGCGCACCCCCTTCTACATCCCGACCGGGAGAGAACAGTTTGCTCGCGCGTGGCGTTTGTTTACAAGATTTAGTCCGCTGTTAAATGTTGCAGTGTGAACACAAACCGAACAAAGGGGCAACTGCAACATTGTATCATATTAATCCCTGAATCAGAACAAAGCAAACGAACTGAAGGTGTGACAACGCCCTGAAACACTGCAACAAAGTTTCAATAACTTTCAGTTTCACAAGGCGTCACTTTTAAAGAGCAATACGGATGCGAGGACACACGCACAGGCTCAGAGGCAGATTATCACATTTAATTTACAATTAATGACCGACTAATGTAGCCAGGATGTGTTCGGACAAAGCATCGATGCGGCGCGACACAGTGTTGTTGGACACCGGGAACTTTTTTGCTTCTTTCTCCCCAATCATACATTCCACCATCTCTCTGGCAGCTGGCAAGCACACGTCTTCGGCGATTGTGTGCGGTAACTGACCAGATATGAAGCCCATAGTGCGTCATTTATAGACGCAACACATGAATGAGACTGCAGTTGTTTTGGGCTGTTTTGTAACTCCTCCAATTTCGATATAAAAAATGTAAGGGGCTTTTGACTTGCTTGCTTGGTGTTCAGGTGGCGACGTAAATAAGAGGGCTTCAGTCAGCTGTTATCCTCCTCTTTTTTCACCTTGACTCGATGGGCCGATGTGCTCCCGATTTGTCTGTGCTATCCCTTCCTCCTTTTCGGTCTCCTCCGTCTCATCTTCCTCTGACTCTGGCTCGATTTCTTCTCTCTCTCGCTCTCGCTCTCTCTCTCGCTCTCTCTCTCTCTCTCTCTCGGCTCTAGGCTGGCTCGTGTGTACGACTGGCGGCAGGCGCAAGACTGCCGGAAGGAGCTCAAGTGCATTTATTAAATTGTACGTTTTTAATTTTAAATCTTACAAAGGGGATTTTTATAATTCATGTTTTTATTTTGTGAAAAATCCGCCATTACACTTTTCCTCTCGCGCACCCCCTAGAGGCAGCTCCCGCACCCCCCGGGGTGCGCGCACCACACTTTGGGAATCCCTGTATTAGAGAGTTTAGTGTCTCTCAGTGTAAATGATGAAACAGTGGAACCATATATATAGAATAGAACGGACATTCCCATTCTAATCAACGGAGCAGGACGGTCAGAGCCATTGCTACCGTTGCAGCCGGCTAAGATCCGCATTAACTCAACAGACTTATATGAGTATATGAACGCTCATTGATACCAACAGATGAGTGAGCGCTTTGTAAAGATATAGAGGAGTAATGTCTACCTGAGCAAAGAAGTCTCTCTCCCTCTGTGTGTGTTGTTATCAGAGCTTCTACTCTCTTTGTTCACATAAAGAGTGACTGTGACTTTCAGTGCATGTTAGTGCGCCCCACTGGTTAACTCACGACTGCTGCGCTGCACTGCTCTCATACGTGGAAGCGTAGCACCCACGTATGAGAGCAGTGATACACAATCACCAATCAATAACCAAATCCATCTGCAGGAGAGATCAGACGAGTGGATGGCACACCCTTTGACCTCAGAAAGCCTGTTCTGATTGGCCCCCGGCTGAAGGAAGTTCCAGGTCCGGGGTTTGACCACAACTTCTGTCTTTCATCACCTGGGGACCCCTGGACAGAGAGACATGCTGCCAGGTGGGCTTCAGATGACACACACTACACTGTCTCACACACACTACACTGTCTCACACACACTACACTGTCACACACACACTACACTGTCTCACACACACTACACTGTCTCACACACACTACACTGTCACACACACTACACTGTCTCACACACGCTACACTGTCTCACACACACTACACTGTCTCACACACACTACACTGTCACACACACACTACACTGTCTCACACACACTACACTGTCACACACACACTACACTGTCTCACACACACTACACTGTCTCACACACACTACACTGTCACACACACACTACACTGTCACACACACACTACACTGTCTCACACACACTACACTGTCACACACACACACTACACTGTCTCACACACACTACACTGTCACACACACACACTACACTGTCTCACACACACTACACTGTCACACACACACTACACTGTCTCACACACACTACACTGTCACACACACACTACACTGTCTCACACACACTACACTGTCACACACACACACACACACTACACTGTCTCACACACACTACACTGTCACACACACACTACACTGTCTCACACACACTACACTGTCACACACACACTACACTGTCACACACACACTACACTGTCACACACACACACTACACTGTCTCACACACACTACACTGTCACACACACACACACTACACTGTCACACACACTACACTGTCTCACACACACTACACTGTCACACACACACTACACTGTCACACACACACACACTACACTGTCTCACACACACTACACTGTCACACACACACTACACTGTCACACACACACTACACTGTCTCACACACACTACACTGTCACACACACACTACACTGTCTCACACACACTACACTGTCACACACACACTACACTGTCTCACACACACTACACTGTCACACACACACACACTTCACTGTCACACACACACACACACTACACTGTCTCACACACACTACACTGTCACACACACACTACACTGTCACACACACACTACACTGTCTCACACACACTACACTGTCACACACACACTACACTGTCTCACACACACTACACTGTCACACACACACACACACTACACTGTCACACACACAGACACACACACTACACTGTCACAGACACGCTACACACACAACAACATGCATTCCGTTGTCAGCAAAACTTCATCTTCTTCATCTCAGAGTGTGTCACCCAGCCAGTGGGCGGGTCCTGGAGGTTTCTACCAGCCAACCGGGCATCCAGTTCTACACTGCCAACTTCCTGGATGGCTCTATGACAGGAAAGGGCGGGGCTAGGTACGGGAAGCACAGCTCCTTCTGTCTGGAGACACAGAATTGGCCTGATGCTGTCAACCAGGTATGATGATGATAATGATAGATAGAACCTGTTGTATGGCGTGATCTGTTGTTGAAACCAACTATCGTTGGCTTCTATATATATTATTGAGAAGGTGGAAATTCTAATTGTATTCCTAAATATGACTTATTACTGTATTGGAGTACATTTAGGTCCAAGCTAGGTTAGCTTAGCTTAGCTTCCATCTCAGCTCTCCTCCCTCTCCTTCAGGGGCCGTCAGTATGTTCTTGTCATTTCTACAATATATGTGTTTAGAAGAACACAGAGAAAACATGACAGAAAATGTGTTTGCTTCTTTCATGACCTTCTCCTCACCCAGAGGTTGTCCTCACCATAATAACACAGAAATCGCTCTCTGCTATTTATTTTAGATTTTTCTCATAAATGTATGACTTTATAATCTTAAATCATAAATTTGCCACTTTAGTCTCAGAGAATAGCTGAGTTTTTTCTCTGAATATTACACTCTCCCAGGCTCTGTACTTTTTATTTATTTTATTTGCACCGTCGTACAGGTGATTCTAAAGGATCAAGACCACAATGGCCCTGCTCCTCCTATAAGGGTCTGGGGATCAATCAGTGAAAATGAAAATGTAATAACTACAAAACGAAATAGTAACCCTGCTGAGTCGGGTTGGAGCTCCCTGATGGTGCTCCCATCTTGTTTTGCTGCCAGTGGACGACAGGCGGCAACCTCCGGTTCTGCCGAGTGAAGCCGATGCTGAAGTGCCTTAAAGCTGCATTCTCTCTACTGACCACTAGGGGGCGACTCCTCTGGTTGTATAGAAGTCTATGAGAAAATGACTCTACTTCTCTCTTGATTTATTACCTCAGTAAACATTGTAAACATGAGTTTATGTCTCAATCTCTAGTTTCAAGTCTTCTTCAATGCAGCATGATGTTCATTCAGTACATTATGGTCCATTTAGAGTCACACAGACCATAAAGCAGGGGATGCTGATTGACAGATCGCTCTACGTCACTCCTCCATATTCCAGATATGGTCACTTCTGTTCATTGGTTGCAAAGAAAACAACATTGCGACGGCGATGCCGCTTGAAACTGCTGTGACAACACAATCACAGAGACTGTGTGTGTTTGTGTGCGTGCGTCTCTGTCTTCAGGCTTCATTTCCTGATTGTCTTCTGCGTCCTGGTGAGGACTACCAACATGTGACTCGCTTCACTTTCACCACTGTCTGATGTGACCAACAGCGGGACAGAGAGCAGGATGTCCATGCACTGATTGTACATTTCCTGTCTCACAGTAAACATTATAATCATGTACCATGCTGTTGAGCAGCCAGTTCAGTTCCCCTCTGTGTAACTGTGATTTGATGCAGGTTATTTTGATGTGATGTGTTCTACTACACAGGTGCTATGATGGCGTATGATTTTGTAATTACAGTAGTTATTACAGCCTGTACCTGTGGGTGTGTGTTCCTCGTCCAACCTGACCAAACTGTTTCTAATTCAAACAGAAAATAAAGAAGGAGCTGACTCACTCAAGCTGGTGGTTGCCATTTGTTCCGATGTGTTCTTTTTAGCATCAGGTTGGTTGTAGTCCATCGGTCCCATTCATCCCGTATTAAGACTTAGAGAGCAGTCAGACTGAGGCTGAACACCAGATCTTATGTAACGCAGTCTTCACCTGAGAGTTCAACATTCCTGCAGTATTTCAAGACCTTTCGGTGAGGAGGCGGGTTGGGTGAGAGGCTATCCTACGACCCCAGATGTGTTGTGTTGTTATGGCTCAAAGAGGCTTTTAACAGCTGAGGTTTCACAACACGTGATGGAAGGTTTACAGCAGTGTCACACACACGGAGGGAACCTCTCACATGGTTCAGTTTAGCTGGTTTGTGACAATTTCTTAAATGTATGACATGAAGTCAGCGTGGTGTGAGCTGTTGATTGGCTGGGGGTCACACCCCCACACAGGGTCGCCCACAAACACCCTGAACCCACAAAGAAGAAGAGAAGAGTCTCTGTAGATACAGACACCACCAGGTGATGACTGAGAGGGATTATTTTTGGATCAGTCTATACATTGTGTTTTAAGGAAACTTACATATTCTACCAAAATCACTGAAATCAATTCTACCAGGATTTACTCTTGGTTCAAATATTTAAATTAGTTCTGGCAGGCTACTATGTCAGTGTAAATTCTAACTTCAAATCTAACTATATAATAGTGATTTTGACCTTTCTGTATAATAATGCTCCTTACTGTACGACTGTCTTAATAGTAAATGATAATTGATTCACAGTGCTGTTCCACTGTAAGTGGCTCCAGAATAACGTGATCACACCAATCAGTGCCAAACATGTAGGTGTAAATCTATCCAAAGACAACATGTGCCTTCAAAAGGAAGGAGTGATGAGAATGGAGAGAGAGAGAGAGCCTGCAGCAGGGAACAGAGAGCTGCTGAGTGGGAGGGAAACCTGGCTCTCAGCTGGACAGAGAGAGGAGTGGGGCTGTGCATGAGTCATGGGACTCTGCACCGGGAGCAAGATCTTTAAGTATCACCATGAATGGAGATCACACTGGACTAAAGGTTGTCACGGTGCCGACCTGTTCCTTATAAGAGATCCATCCAGTGATTCCATCCTGCTGGCACAACAGGCCGCTAGTCCTGCTGTGCTACTAGGTTGTGTTTACATAATATTCACACGTGGATATAGTAAGCTAACCCGCCTCATCATATCTCATGATTACCGTCAGCTGGCCACGTTGTCTTGTCATGCCACTGGCCCCACACTTTGTGAACTGTTGGCTTTATAACAACGGCGTACCTGATCAGAGGCCGTACGCAGAGTGTGCTACAGTGTTAACATGCATATGAAACACCTGGACATTATGGCCTTAAGGAGGAAGCAAGTCGTTTCTTAGTGATGGGCTAAGAAATGACCAAAGCAGCTCAAATTAATTACTGAAATAGCAGAATAATTCAGAGCGATGGTTTCCCTGATCAAATCAATTTAACATTGATGCGAGCTGATGTTAGCTCAGGTGGGAGACTGACCATCTGGTGACCTGGTGCGGTCTGAACAACTTGGAGCTCAACGCTCTAAAGACTGTTCTAAAAAAGGATTCAAACATTCTAAAACGATTCAAACATTCTAAAAAGATTCAAACATTCTAAAAAGATTCAAACTTTCTAAAATAGATTCAAACATTCTAAAAAGATTCGAACTTTCTAAAATAGATTCAAACATTCTAAAAAGATTCAAACTTTCTAAAATAGATTCAAACATTCTAAAAAGATTCAAACTTTCTAAAATAGATTCAAACATTCTAAAAAGATTCAAACTTTCTAAAAAAGGTTCAAACATTCTAAAAAGATTCAAACTTTCTAAAAAAGGTTCAAACATTCTAAAAAGATTCAAACTTTCGAAAAAAGATTCAAACGTTGGGATTTGGCCAACGTTGGTGCCTTTAAAGACACACCCCCTCTGTGAGAGTCGGAGGCCAAATCCCAATGTCCCCCCTTACGGACTCACGGACTTTGAGGCGCGCTCCCGCGAAGTCCGTGAGGGTTTAGGGCTGTCCCACTGTCAAATCATCAAGTGTTTGAGGGCATGTCCGGCTGATAGCGCCGGTTTTGTGCATGCTGTATTACCTGTTGCGTACTAGCAGCTGTTGTGTAGTAAAAAGCCTGCATTTATGTGGAGGAAGCAGCTGTTATTCTAGCGATCAGCGAGCTGATTGACCATCGGCGATCAGCTACAGCTACTGAAGCTACTGAAGCTACAGTTAGCAATAAATGCTATTCAAAGCTAGAGCTACAAACAGTCAACAACACAGAGGAAACGAGTGAGAGACGAGTGATCGACGCTGATTCGTTTTACTTTTTCCGTTTGGTAGCCTTGAGAGACCGTAGTCTTTTTCTGCTGGGTGACCCAGCTTATCCCCTGATGCCGTATCTCATGAAGGAATACCCCGATGGAGCTAACGTTACATTCATCAGCCCCACGGCAACAACAGACAACAACACAGAGGAAGCGAGCGACCATTTTTTGTTTAACTAAGCAAGCAATCCACTTCCTGTTTACACCATCACGCGCATGCCCAGTGTACGTTAATGGTCACGTGCTGTCCGCCTTCGACGGCTGCCGTGTGGATGCAGATCAACCTGATGAATAATGCTGAAAACTCCCGCGTGGGCGGAGATCGGTTCTATTTGAGAACTCTGCATCCAACGACACACGGCCTAATGTGGATATGGCCTCTGTCTGATCCAGGCCCGAAGTCCTTTGAGTGATTAAAAACATGGACCACCTGGAAGTGCTACCAGGGACTCACGAACAAGAATGAACCCTTCTCAGTTGGATGTGTGTAAACTGATGTAATTACTGACTCCAATCCCCATAATCCCTTTGTTTGTGTGTGTGAATCACACCCTTTTGAAAGTATTAAGTAAGAGGATCAACTGAACCGTCTCGTGTTTCAGCTGCAGTCTTGTCTAACAGGCCGAGCTGCCTGACAGCTGATCTGAATCAGTAACTTGGAGCATGATGAAATATTCCACTGACACATTTTAAGCCAGCGAGATGTTGGAGAGAGTCTGCAAGGGTTGTTGTGTCCGTTCATGAGAACGAGCCTGAGACATAGAGTGCATGTATAAAACAGGGACGTAGCCTCCGTGACGTCAGCCAGAGGTTTGTGTGGAGCCGTTGTGAAGCTCAAAGTGGGCGGTTCCAACTGTCACCTTCTTGGCAGTGACGTTGCAGCTTAACTCTAAAAATGGGCAAAGAGGTGGATTGTGAGTAGGCCCTGGTGATGCAGCAGACCAGACAACGAGCGGTTGTGACGGCACCCACCTGTCAATCAAGCGGCCACACCCTTAATTATACCTAACTTGAAGCTTTAATATAATCTTAAGAGGTGAGTTGTGCAGTTGTCATGTACGGGGTTATTAGTTTAGAGACCAAACCCAAAAACACATTTATTTCTGCTATAAAGTTGAGCATTTATACAAAGAGGTCTTTGGGGATTTACTCGCTGTTGGAGCTTCAAGTGGCCCGAGACCAGTGTGCGAATTACGGGGTGATCCTCAAGTGTCAATCGAGGGACCCTTCACTGACACCTGAGGACAGGAACGGACGAGGCCCCCCCGATTGCCACCGGGTACTTTGCACACTACCTGAGACCGAGGCTGGACCGTAAATAAAAGGAAACGCTAGGGCTAGTGCCGGAAGAGCCGAGTCATTTTATCTGATAGTTATACTCCAAAGTTGAAACTTGTTTTGCTTCATGAGCCGCTGAGCAACTTTCAATGGAATGAACGTGGCACTGCCTGCGATGCTACAGTTCTATTCCTACATTTAGGGCAAGGTTGTTTTTTAAAGGGGCTCCCCTTCAATTCTACACATCAGCATCAGTTCACTTGCCATAATCAGAACCACTCAGCCTGCCGTGAGTGAAAAACAAGCTCATATGATGTTATATGTCAGCTAGATATATATTCAGGATTGTTCTTTTTGTGAAAACTTACCCACCATGTCTGTGGTTTCAGCTCCAAGCCCACTGGTTCCAACTGCAGACATTCATCTTAAAAAACACTCAGTTTAAATTTTACTCACTGCAGTTTTTCACAGAAATTCAGTTTGTTGTGTATTTTCAGCGGTGTGTTAAGCTCTGAATGTGGGACTGAGTCAAAATAAATCTGAGGAACAACACAGAAAGACTTGTGAGACAGTTTAGTGAGAGAAGACTGGATGCATGATTAGCTTTTATAAAATTCATTTGTAAATAAAGTCACAGCAGTTGAAGTTTAAAAGAACAAACGGAACAATGCACAGTGTCTGGCAGGCTGTGCAGAGAGAGCGCGTTAATGTGGGAGGTGGATTTGAAAGCAGGGGGGATGTCGGTGATTCAAAATGTGGGTTTCTATGTGATCTGTGAAGAGTTCTGTGACAATGCAGTTTTGTAAACAGCCCTATAAAAATAAATCTTGACTGATTGATTGATGTCATCGTCCTTATTATACATTTTACAACTTGAAAACTCCTCATGAAAATATTTGAATGGCATGAGAGCGCTGGCATTTATAGTGCGGGAGAGACCCCGGGAGAGCAGCATGCATAGGAATTAATTCATAATTTGTCACATTTGTCACTATAGTCACGTCCTAGAAATAAATTAGCTAGATCTCTAGATCTAGTGAGAAAGTCTTCAAGCTGTCAACACTGGAAATGCCTCCCGAGCCTTCATATACCCTGTGATGGTAAAAAATGTTTTAACATGTCCTCCTCATATTCTCTGATGATATGTGCTGTTAGAAAGTTCATTTGCACAGACGTCTGGATGTCTGAACACATTGAACACATATTCGTTCTGATACAGAGGTCACTTTCTATCTTAGTCTGGACAAGCGACCGGAGTGTTCTTTCTGTAATCAACTGTTCTTTCTGTTAGCCTAAACATTTGCTGAAGACCAACTGTCTGTGAGAGTTTGCAGCAGAACACTGGCCCCCACCTGTCTTCCCCGTCTCCTCTGTCTTATCCTGTCTTCTCAGTGCTGCCTGTATAAATACCTTGTTTTGATTCTGCATCTCCAGAGCATGAGCACATTTCACTGTGATACGTGGCTGTGGTTGTGTTCTCTGTTTGCAAACATTAAATTGACTTTCTGAAACTTTGATCATTCATCAAGACTCTGTCTATTTTGAACACTTTGGATAAAACCAACTTCACCTGAACTGTTAAAGGAAATATTCTACCACAACCCACAGATGGAGCGATTGGCTGCAGGTCCCCAAATGAACCAGCCAATAGCGTGACGGAGGTGGAGCGACTACTGCTGCCATCATGCTAACAGCTGCTGATTGGCACTAAACAACAAAGTACAGCTGAAGCTGGTGGGAATGTCATTGATTTGAAAGGTTTAGATAGCACACACTCATTCACCGAGCAGTGCTTCACATCGGCTGTGTTCCAATTCACACACTGAGCAGGATTATGTTTTTGATCAGCATTGTACCACAGAGAAATGGATTTCTGCAGGCAATACGCAGCAAAACATGATATATTTACAACACAACATAGCCTCCAACAAATTCATAGAGGATGAAATGAATAGCGGGCATATAAAGAAAAAACATCAAATAAGTAGTAAAAACAAGTGATGAGACAGAATCAGAGAACCCACACAAAAGAAGTTCGTCTTCTATCTTCAGAAAGCCTTTTATGCATTGATACTGTTCTAAAGTTGCAGTTTGATTCATGTTTGACGGTGCATGCTGCCTCAATGTAATATCTTAATTATATACAAACTGCAAAAGCTGCATAAAAATGGGAAAGTAAATAGTACATTCTGCATAGTCCTGAAAATAAATCCTGTGAAATCCAGAGTAATACTGTGTCTGTGAATAGTAAAGTAGTGCATACTATTTAGTAAAATACTTTGTATTCAATCAAAGATACTAGGAACATGAGCTCTTCCTACTGTCTGCTATAGAAAACAGATTAGTATGTATGCTTGAAATGAGTGTGTTAAATTAGTATCCGTCCTCACATGTCATTTATTTCAGATCGTGTTGATCTGTTGCATCGCCCCACAAAACTTCACACAATCAATTATTTAGAATGTTCCTGTTTTTATCCACCTCCTCATCGTGTTTCCTCACCGCAATCCTGTGTCGTCCAGCTGGGTAGCGATGTTCACGTTGCCTAATATGGCTAGAGGGAGTTCTCCATGTGTGCCCTGGTGTTCTCATGTTTTCTTACTTTCTCAGACATGTGCTTCATGTCCCTCCCGTAACTGTCCATGCTGGATCTGTCCCCGTTGTTTTAAAAAGCAAGCATAGAAAGCAAAATAAGTTATTAGCATGACGTCATCCAGCTAGCCAAACCTGTCTGGTGTACAGCTAGTAATGAAGCTTCGCATGTACTGCTTCCCTTTCCCGCCAGCCTGCTGTCTGATTGTGAGGTCAGGCTGATCTGGGATCAGCTCTTTTACCTACAGCTTAAAGTTCTCCTCTCAAACGGGTCTTGGAGGAGAGATTTTACAGAGTTCGGGTTGGGTCTGGAAGAGTAGTGCTAGTGCTCGCACTCGCCATTGTCATGTCGTTAAAATGGCGCCTCTCGAGACTAGCCCTGACGAGGACGCGCAGCTCGGGGCAATACCAATTTGGCCCCAAACTGAATCTATTTGAGGACGCCGATTAGCTGAATGATGTCACACATTTATATCTTTAATCAGCAATTGGCTAAACTGCTTCACAGACCCGCCTCCTGTGGGCATATTTTGCACTGCTGAGACATGCGGACAGACGGAGAGGACGAGCAGGAAAAGCATATATTTTGCGCAGATATCATATTTTACAAATATTACTGGGTACATTCCATATTTCAATATTGACAATTTGTATAATTATTAGAATTATTAGAATTTTTTTTTTGTGGCTCAAGGGGGGGCGCGCCCTAGCGCCCTCTATTGGCCAGCCGCCACTGGTCACAAAGCATGCACATTTAAAGTTATAAACTCTGATAATCAAGCATGCATGTCACTTTTGTACAAGGCTACGTCCTGATGTGACCGGTAACATCATGCATGCAACTGCTGCTGACTTGTACATTCCCACACAGCTAGAGGACGGAAGCTGCTGACCACAATGATGATGACGTGATCTGATCAGGTCTCCGCAAAACTAAACCATCAGCAGGTTCAATTTTGTGTCTCATTCTACCTCATTCACTTTAATACCAAGATGTATAAATGTGTGAAAACTGGTGCTTTCATATCATAGAAGACCTGCCATCTGCTCCTCCCTCCGTACAAACCCTCGTTTAACCCGTGAGAAATAATGCTGTGCAGGCAGAATGGCTCTGGTTGTAAACACTTTCTACCAAACTGCTTTCTTCCAAAAGAAATAGTCGCCATAGAAATGTGTTCAGTGTCTTGTCCCACAAGAGATGATCAAAAGAGATGTCAAGAAATATTTGAGCAAAACAAAAATACAATTCCATTCAACTCCACAGTGTTTTGGGTGGCAGCAGACATCTCAAAACGTGGACATATAAAAGCAAAGGTCTACATGTGGGAGATCACTGGAGGGAAGTGAGAACAGTTGTTTTTGGTGCGTTGGGGAACTGACCCCTGAAAAAATATATGATGTACTGCTTGTAATACCTTTAGTCAACAATCAGATATTCATTACAGTCTGTTAAATAACTATAACAACTACAAATGTGCTCATAATAAGTTGGAGAAGTTCAACAGTAGCTGAGCATGTTTTTGTTTAATGGGATGTCATTACAGAGTTACAAACTGGGGCATGACATTTGAAAGATACAGTCTAGTATATATATATATATTTATATATTACTCTGACATCTTGTCACAAATGCATATTAGATTTGGTGTGTGCATATTTTGGACCAATGTGTGTGTGTAAAAGAAAATAGAGTGAACAAATATGGAATAAATTACTTCCTCTTATTATTCCTTACTGTACCAGTCAGGGAGGTTCTGATGAAAATATGCTAGAGTTGCATTTTGGAATGTTAGGATCGGGTGGAATACTGTTCCCATGCAGCATCCGTACACTGCTCAAAACAAATGAAGAGACTAGAATCCCACAAGATGTTCAAGTTGAAAATCACGTAAGAACGGTGATTGGAAACCGAAATTATTAACCCATTGAGGGCTGGGTTCAAAATCACTGCTGATCCAACTTGCGTGACTTTCATCAGGGCACACCTCAGTGTTTGGCCCCCACGGGCCTGCATGGACTCCCGACGACGTCTGGTTGTGGTGATATCCCTCGGAATGATTTCGTATGTTATGTGATCACGAACCAGGAAGTATGAAGGCTGCTAAAGCAAACACAGGGTGGGCAGCAGGGGAGGTGTCGGGTCCAACAACCAGCAACCTTTCAGCCAGGTCGCTGTTCCCCGTGTCTGTCACTTCCGTTAACTCAAACGATGATCTATTCCTAAACCTCACCAAGTAGCTGTGTTGCCTAAAACTAACTGAGTAGTTTCCTGTGATAACAGGAATTTATTTCTAAGACACCGTATGCATGTAACGAGCGCGCATTGACACGTGTTCCTGACTTTTGTAAGAAAACACACACAAAGTGAGTGACTTCAGATATATGAACTGTTGTATGAGGACACGTTGGCCCATGTCATAAGAGCGCTCTTAGAAATGAACATGAATCGCAGTGGTGTATAGTAACGAAGTAGAAATACTTCGTTACTGTACTTAAGTAGTTTCTTTGGGTATCTGTACTTTACTTTACTACTTATATTTCTGTTGACTTTCACTTTTACTTCACTACATTTTGCAAAGAAAACTGATACTTTTACTCCGATACATTTGCCCTGAAACCTTCGTTACTCGCTACAAAATCAAATCTATCTTTAGAAACACAATGAATCATGAGAGCAGCGTTGGGGACTGTGGTGGAACACAGACTGCAAGCAAGCAGGTTTGGTGAATCAGTGGTCCTAGCAGCAAGTTAAATCATTGGTTAATCACGTTAATGCACAATTGCAAACAAGTGCTCTCAAAGCTGCGGTGTTTTGATTCCCAGGATGCTACATGCTATAAGCTAGCGGGCGACTACCTGAGTATAATTCATATAATTCATAATTTCATGATGGAAGCAGAAATGGAAGCACCTGCTACTCCCGCAACAAACTACGGTGGTGACGAAGACCAACATCCGTGGATCGCTAGCGAGTTAGTGAGCTGAGGAAGTGTTGACTGTTGTGACACCATAGGATTGACGGGAGCCGAGAGAGCGCAGCATTAGCGTTAGCATTAGCGTTAGGATTAGGGTTAGCATTAGGGAAATCCTTCGCAGCTGTGTGCAAGCTGTCTGTGACGCTGAACACACCTCTACCTGCCTCAGCGGCCTGTGAAAGGCTATTTAGCATCGCAGGACGAGTCTTCAGCCCAAGAAGAGCGAGACGGAATTCTCGCAATTTTGAAAACCAACTTCTTTTGAAGATGAACAGGACATTTTTCAGTTTCAAGTAATGACTGTGGTGCTGCTTTAGTATTGATCATGTTTTGATATTTGAGTCATGTTGTGGATGATCAGATGGAGTTATGATGGTAGCAGTCGCCCAATTGCAGATTCAGCTTGAGCAAAACCTTTGTCTATTGTGTTCAAATCAGCCCACAGGAGTTTACAAGGCAGCGTCCTTTCTCTAAACACTGACCTGATGCATCAAGTGGATATGTTTTGCTGAACATAATATTATGCATTTGCCCTCTACATCCTCTCGTCTAATGAGCAGACTTATAAACGCGCTGTTACAACTCCTATAGTGTCATATTGCCTTTCGGAGAATTATGATGATAAGTTCATAGTAGATGCAAAAGTATACTCATGTACAATATATTATGTTGAACATTGTTGCTCCTGGATGGATCACAGCCAACCCAGTTATGTTCAACACAGCTCCATGTCCTTGGTCATGGTGCCACAGCACTTAAAAGAATAAACTTCATCATTCTCACAATTCTGACCCTTTGTTTTTTTATTAACAGCATTTACTTGTACTTTTACCTTCAATGAACAGGTTATGATGTTCATTTAATGTTCAGGTTATGATGTACATTTAATATCAGAAAAGTACTTTTGTACTTAAGTACAATAAATATCAGATACTTTAAGACTTTTACTCAAGTCGTATTCTAATAGGTGACTTTTTACTTTTACTGGAGTAGTTTTCCAGTAAGGTATCTTTACTTTTACTCAAGTATGGCTTTTGAGTACTTTATACACCACTGATGAATCGTCATATCATCCCCCCCCCACCCCCACCCCAGCATCGTACCCCACGTTGACGCTCACTAACTTGGCTTGACCTTTGTTGGGGACATTGCAGCCTACAGAACAATGTCCAAAGAGCCTTCAGCAAGGTGAGTGTGTACAGCGAGGCCCCTCCAGCTGGTTAATGATGCAGCAAATATCCACTCGTTCTGTCTCTCCCTGTCTCTCCCTGTCTCTCTCTCTCTCTCTCTCTCCTACGCTCTGCAATTTTGAGTCCATCCCCTCTGTTTTCATCGAGCCCACCATTCCTCTCTCTGCTCCATCTTTGCGCACTCCTCTGCAGAGCACGGAAAACGGTTGACGCATCGGCACCGGCCAATCACACGCCGTGTCTTCGAGGCGCAGGGCCCGACTGGCCAATAAGAGAACAGCACGGGGCGGGATGTGTCCGGTCCACTCACACCTCCACACATAGAAAAATCACTGGCGCTGGAGAGCGATAGAGAGACAGACGCGGACCGAGAGTGGAGGGTGCACACAAACAAGGAGACAGGGACGCGGAGGCTGCTGAACGAGGACACGCTACGGATAACTGCTGACATGGAGGTGTCCGTTTGACCAGCTCCTGACCCGCTCTCTCCAACAGGTCCACCGCAGGCGCGAGCATGTCGACGGCAGAAGGAACTGGTCAGCACGAGGAGGGGGAGTACGGAAGGGCGGCAAAGCGGCTGAAAACGGAGGAGAGGGAGACGGAGGCGGAGGAGAGAGAAGAGGGGGAAGAGGAGCTGGAGGAGGGGGAGGATTCGGACTCCGGCTCGCTGCCCGGTAACGTGGAGTCAGCGGGGGACAACCGGGCCCGGTGGAGCGCGAGCCAATACGATGCAGGACGGAAGGTAAGGAGAGCAACACATATGATCAAACATTAGCCCTGCAGCACAGCATCGCAGACGTCTGCGTGTGTGCGTGCGTGCGTGCGCGCCCGCGTGTTTGCTGCTGCTGTCATTGTGTCAGTGAGAGAGCATCCACCTGACACTACAGGTGACTTCAGCAGGATAGGAGTTTAAGAACACGTGGGCTAACGCGCGCACTCACACGTCAAAGACTGAGAGGACTCCAAATAATAACCTCAACAAATCAGAGACAGACACTGTTAATGTTACCACTCCAGTACAATGAGCCTAAAACGCCTATCCAAGGCATACCCAAAGTCAATTGAAAGCTGTTCTTGAACCATTTGGAGTACATGCATGGTTTTGGTCTCTTTTGAAAGGTAACACTCTGAAGAATCGCTGTAAGTGCTACTGGCATTGAGTAATATAAGTTTGAACACACTGAAGGAGAAGGTTTTTATTTCCGCCTGAATATTCCTTTGCAAACAGATGACTATAACTGGGACTTCTTAGCTGGAAAGCACAATGGGGCCACATCATGAAGCCTTACCTAGTCCAACTTCAGATCTGATAACAGTACCACAGAAAATGAATATTTTGCACATGTTTTTCTAAGGGTATGTCTAGGCGCTTTCCAAAAAAGGACATTTGGAGACGCTTGGTAACCATGGTCACATACCTAGGCTGTGTAAAAATGTGTATTCATAATTAAATCTAAAGCTTATTTATGTCTCAATACAGTAATCTATAAGTTATTTCACCATTATTGACTTTCCTAAAATCTCAAAAACTCTCAAAAACCACACTGCACTTAACGCACAGACGCAGGGACCTGACTCGTGGATACACGGGTAACATCCGGGTTCTGGCTCTAAATCCATCCCTGAACCTGTATATCGTTATTTTTGAAATTTCATTGGCTATACGAAGCGTCAGTCATCAGAACGATCGGTTGCAATTGGCTCGAGCTTTACACGAAAGAAGAGGGGCAGGCACTTTCCTTCAACGCAGACTCTCGTTGGCTATTCTAGGCTGTGGACAGGACATAGAAGCTCCTATTGGGTCAATTGAGGTGTCAATCGAAAGGTCAGAGTGCAGCCACCATTCTGAGACACAGAGAGTGTCAGTGTTTACATGGAAACTGAAGTTACGTTCGAAAATACATAGATAATTAGGCATATCTGTCGGCTAATTTGAAATGATGCAACAGCAGTCCGTGGGTATTTATGGACGTAATAATGTGTTTTGGACTAAATATTTTACTGGATTGGATCGTCTGGACCTTTGCCAATGTAACAAGACCGTTTTAGTTGGAATGTTATCGATGGGTGGATTTTTAAGAGGCTTCATAGGTGAGTTGCCTCGATTTTGTAACTGCTTGTTTGTTGGTTGGTGGCCTGACAGAGGCGTTGATTGTACCTGCTGTTGTGATTGTATCTTGAAACGGTTTCCATAAATCGAATCACAAGAATCTTAGCTTTCCAAAGAGATGTCGCATCAGTACCTACCGATACATAGCAGTTGTGTACATGACACAGATGTACTGTTAATGGAGGTATAATGTACAAACGCTCATCTGAGACATTGTAGGAGCTTTGAATATCAATTGGTTTATGAAATTCAAGCCCAGAGGAAAGTTGAATGGCCCAGACCACAGACTGTTTAAGAAGTGGACGTCGTCATTGTGACCTCATCATTGGGTTGTGGACTGATGTTTTGAAGCCTTGAGTTTGCCATCGCTGTGGGTACTGTAAGAAAACCATAAAGTGTTCCTTCAGGGTGTGGTTTATTTTAAGGGAAGTGGAGGAGTTTAGATCAGATATTCAGATCAGTCTGTGGCGTGAGTAAGTGGAACCACATGGTGAAAGAATGGGATATAGTAAAAGCGTACTGAATTACATTGTGTCTGTAGGCGCTATTTTGCCTTACACCCACCCACCATGCTGGTAACTCTCTGGCCAATTAGGGCCGACCGTGGCTCACTGGGTTAAGAGGGTCGTCTGGGAAACGGAAGGTCAAAGGTTCGATCCCCGACTGGGACGTGTCACGTGTCGAAGTGAGCAATACACTGAACCCCTGGCTCCCCGGGCGCCGATCAGGGATGGGTCAAATGCAGCCAAATTTCGTTGCTAACTTCCTTAATCAGACAGAGCCCTCGCTGCTGGGCGTCGTCTGATTGGTCAGAATCTGCACACATAGGAATGAGGTTTATTAGACAGGTGCTGCCTCACTAGACTGCTCTGCATGGTTTAATGAGGAAAGTGTGACAAGATGAAAGAGTGAATGCCAGAGCGGAACTGGTGCCTAAAAATAGCATGTCAGCCGTCTGGCAGCGTCGTGGATGCTGCAGAGACGACATGGGATGCGCACAGGTAATGTGATATTAGTCAATAACTGAGCACACTTTGAAATCTGTGCATACACCACATTCAACCATATTGCATATTTTCCTCCTAGCATGCAGCCCCAGCGTGCAGCCCTACAAAATGCACAGCAATGTTTCTTATTCTTCTTTTTTTCTCACATTGCTTGTAGCTACTTGCTGACATATCAGTACTTGAATCTGGCTGCTCTTCATTTATGTTCTGCTACTGTGCACTCACCCAAAGCATCGGGCCGCGAGGAGCCAATTCCAGGATGGTAATAAAGTTCAAGGGCTGTTTTTATATTGCTCTGGCACATGGAGGTATTCAAGGATAATTTATTGTCATTATGCAACACAGGGATGCACAACCAAATGCAGATGAAGCCTATTTGTAACCCAACAAACACAAGACAAACTAAACACAAACAGTAGTGCATTTTTAAATTTTCATCATCAGGAATGTAGACGCAGCAACAGAAACAATTCTCTGGTCAGATAACATGGCCGACGTCTTCATATTAAGAACTCAACATGAAGAGAACATTGTCCATCAACTGTGACTGTTTGAGCAGCAAGCATCAGGATGTAAACACAGTCCTCCTCTGGTCCACCAGAGTCCTGCTCTCTGTCCTCATGTTCAATCAAGTTCAGCTTGATGGATCCAGGTCTCTGTGAAGATGTGGACTCAGCAGTCACCGACCTCCCGTTGCTTTCATCCTTCTTATTTTTCTGTGACCGGGCATCAGACAGCCAGCAGCATGCTGGGTAGTGGAGTAGGCTCTGGTCCTAGCTGGGTTAGCTTAGCTTCCATCTCGGCTCTCCTCCCATATCAGGTTTTATGTATCTAATAATATAGGGAGTCTGCTGCGTCCGCCCATCAGAGGATTGGCGGTTCGATCCCCGGCTCCTCCAGTCCATGTTCATGTGACCTTGTTCCAGACACAGTGTGTGAATGTGGTTAGTTAGTTCTGATGACATGTAGTGTTGAAGCGCTTTGAGTGGTTGGAAGACTAGAAAGGCGCTGTAGAAGCACAGTCCATTTACTGTTTTATGTATCTAATAATCATCCAGTGCCTTGACTGGGATTTGATCTAGATTTTAAAGATTGGCTCAGTTTCTGTACTCATCAGGCTCCTTCATTGTTTGTGTTTACTGTACTTATTTACTATGAAAAGCAGCTGTACGTACATACAGCAGCGGTTCCCAAACTTTTTAGGCCGCGCACCCCCTTCTACATCCCGACCGGGTTCGCGCACCCCCCCCCCCCCTTAATAAAAAAAAAAAAGCAACAGAGCCTATTTTAGCCGCATAAAAATCGGACCAATGAGAGAACAGTTTGCTCGCGCGTGGCGTTTGTTTACAAGATTTAGTCCACTGTTAAATGTTGCAGTGTGAACACAAACCGAACAAAGGGGCAACTGCAACATTGTATCATATGAATCCCTGAATCAGAACAAAGCAAACGAACTGAAGGTGTGACAACGCCCTGAAACACTGCAACACAGTTTCAATAACTTTCAGTTACACAGGGCGTCACTTTTAAAGAGCAATACGGATGCGAGCACACACGCACAGGCTCAGAGGCAGATTATCACATTTAATTTACAATTAATGACCGACTAATGTAGCCAGGATGTCTTCGGACAAAGCATCGATGCAGCGCGACACAGTGTTGTTGGACACCGGGATCATGTCCAACTGTTTGCTTCTTTCTCCCCAATCATACATTCCACCATCTCTCTGGCAGCTGGCAAGCTCACGTCTTCGGCGATTGTGTGCGGTAACTGACCAGATATGAAGCCCGCAGTGCGTCATTTATAGACCCAACACATGAATGAGACTGCAGTTGTTTTTGGCTGTTTTGTAACTCCTCCAATTTCGATATAAAAAATGTAAGGGGCTTTTGACTTGCTTGCTTGGTGTTCAGGTGGCGACGTAAATAAGAGGGCTTCAGTCAGCTGTTATCCTCCTCTTTTTTCACCTTGACTCGATGGGCCGATGTGCTCCCGATTTGTCTGTGCTATCCCTTCCTCCTTTTCGGTCTCCTCCGTCTCATCTTCCTCTGACTCTGGCTCGATTTCTTCTCCCGGTCTCTCCCCAACGCACCTCTCCGTGTTCCCCTCGCCTCCGATTCCTCTCTCTCTCTCGCTCTCTCGCTCTCTCTCTCTCTCTCTCTCGGCTCTAGGCTGGCTCGTGTGTACGACTGGCGGCAGGCGCAAGACTGCCGGAAGGAGCTCAAGTGCATTTATTAAATTGTACGTTTTTAATTTTAAATCTTACAAAGGGGATTTTTATAATTCATGTTTTTATTTTGTGAAAAATCCCACTTTTTAAATAAAATTTTTTTTTTTTTAATTTATATTTAATATTATTACACCATCAGACCGCCATTACACTTTTCCTCTCGCGCACCCCCTAGAGGCAGCTCGTGCACCCCCAGGGGTGCGCGCACCACACTTTGGGAATCCCTGACATACAGCATCAGGTCCTTTGTAGCTAAGCTCTATCCGTCTCACAGCTGATCACATCACAGTGTTCTCCAAGCTGTAGTAGTAAAGTGGTTCAACCTTTCTCACGCTGTCTTCGTGTTGCTGCTTGGAAATCTTCCCCGGTTCTCAGTGGCTTGTGTCTCTGAATGTCAGCTTTACTGGACCCGCCCCTTTCCGTGGACTCGATGAGCCCTCCCTCCCTGCAGCGATGTCAGTGACCCAACCTGACCCGAGTCTGGGCCCGTCTCGTTAACCGTGGCTTTGACTCTTTTGCTGTTTCGTCACCGTCATATCGAGCTTCTTCCTTTTTCTCTCAAAGGGCACTAGATTGTTGCGTTTAACTCAAAATGCAGCCTTGAAAATTTAGGGTGAATATTCCTGCATGTTTTTCATATCCCAATATATAACACAGACATTTTTCTTGAGATGATATCGTGCAGCCCTACTTTTCAAATTGTACTCAAAAAGTTGCGTTCACTCTGCAACCAATCAGCATACATCGTAGAGAAGTATTTTTATGCGCTTTATCAAGAATCTAAGCAGAAACAGAAGCTCCTTGGCAGAACTAAAGATCAGTTTTCTTCTGGTTGGATCCGGCTGTGGACAGGAAGAAGGACCGATACACCAACGGTGAAGGTCCGAAAATGGCACCAGTGCATCCAGGAAAAGGGTTGCTTTGACAACTGCAGGTCACATGACTTTCCATCAGAGACAATGTGTGGCCATCGTTGTGTAGCTGCTCAGCTTCTGGTCGGATGCCAGCAGTAGAAATAGGACGGTGCAGATAGAGGAAGCTCGAAGAGAAAAGGAAGTCACACAAATGCTTATGTATTTTAAGCTGATTCTATAAATGCAGTGATGCTTTGATTTGATTTGATTTTAATCATCAATCACCACTTGTGTCAGAATGTATATCATTTTAAGATCCCCCCATGAAATTGTGAAGTAACAGAATGATGACAGAGAAGTGAAACCCTGACGAAATGTTCTTGTGAACTTAGAAGATGAATACATTGTTACTTGCTCCACTTAAAGCTGATTGGGGGAAAGATGGCATTTGATTTGTCATGTAGAACCTCTCCTAAACAATGCAGCATCTGGATCAGGCAACACCTCAACACCTTGTCAAAATGTTGTTTTCGTCACAAACTGTATCAACCAAGGGAACCAAAGTGAAACCAGAACTTCCTGTTTCTGTTGTATTTGTACTGAGGTCAATGACTAAATATCCAGCTGCTTCCATCTCTTACTTTTCAACTTCTGTCTCAACTTCTGTCATGCCATTCTCTTTACATGGAGCTGTTCAGCTAACATTTCCACTGCTGTCACAGCTGATGTTTGAACCCCTCCAGTGCTTCACTGACAGCTTTAATCCTCAAGTGCTTCAATTTCAACCCTCATACATCAAGTAAAGAGTGACCATTTTCAAACATTTCAACTTGTTGATGTTCTTTACTTGTTAACACTAGTTCTAGTTCATGTTTAACTGTTGGGTGCAAAAAAACCAAAGCATCATGGTCAGTGGTGCAACGGATCATAACAGTCACGTTTCGGATCGTACCACGAATCAGAGTCACAGATCAGGATCAGCACAAAAGAAAAACAAAAATAGGAAATATAACGTTTAGAGATCAATACTGTTGTGGCAAAATGACGAGAAGAGACAGCGAATATTAAGTTGCAACCCAGCGGGAAGTGTTTTAATAAGCATAAGCCAACGTTCAACAAGTTCAACAAATCCAATGTATTACTCTTCACTTTTTACTTTTCACTTCCTAAGAATGTTTTTATGTAGCCAAACGTGTTCAACATAACAAGTTATATAAACCGTTTTCTTATGACACCAAATGTGTTCATTTCAATCCGAAGTTATAAGATGATTTTCTTCAACAACACATGCTGATCATTGATGATCCATATTAACAGATACAGATCCCTTTTTTGTGTTGTTTGATTATAACAGCTGGTCGACAAGGATCCAGACTATTTTTTGCCGGAAATAAAAGATTGCATTTTTATTGATTAAAACAAATCTTGTCATGAGTAGTTTTAATGATGTATCATTAGTGTAAACGGCTCATAATTAATTTCTAATACATATATTTTATGTTAATGTCAAAAACATCTCCTATACTGGATTTATTCAAGTTTATCACCCAAACTACATGTTACGATAACATCATGATAACGTTATAATTTACCTTCAGCCAGTACTCATGTTCACTGAGCAGAACCTGAAGGCATCATAATGTAACGAGTGAACCTCCGTTGGTTAGCCGTTAGCAGTGCTGCTAACGTTACTAGCTCCCCTCCTGTTGCTTTAAACACTGATTGGTTGTCTACAATGAAACATTATCAGAGACTTGAGGAGCATGAATGATCTCCTGAACACATGTTTTATGGAATATTGGTGGATAACGATGTCAGTAAAACTTTATTTACACTCTGATGGTTAATGTTAAACTGTGGAATTAAACACATGCTTGCGATCCGTGAGATGGGATCCGTACGGGTCGACAATGGTTCGTTACACCACTAATCATGGTCAGTGATGACATTTTGTATGTTAGAATACAGTCTAAACTTTGTTTCCCACTTTTTCAGAAAGATCTATTGAAAAACCCTGATTGTACTGAGTTACTGAAGTCTGAGTAATAGCAGTCGGACAGGACTCTGATGCTAATGGCTATGGCTATTTCCTGGAAGTAGTATCGTGGATGCATCGAGAGAACTGGATAAGTCTCGGCGGGGGTCTGTTCATTCCTATGAAAGTTGCTCAGTGGCAATATTTCTGCCTCGTCATTGGCTTAAACCTTGCTGGGGGCGGTTGTGTTTGGCCAGCAGGTATAGTTGTGCCTGTATGGTGGATGCTGTGCCGTCTCTGCAACAACACATGCAAGCCACAGAGCAGGAAAGCACTTTTCAGTGGAACATCACCAGCCGTGGTTTTGTCACAGCCGTTGGGATCTGATACGGACACACAACCCACCCTCTTGTGTGTAAAGCCATCCATCCAGAGTAAATGCTCCTCCGGCCGTTCATTCACGTCAGCGTAGGGAGGAGTCGAGGTGGATGGACGGGTGTAACTCAAGACCAGGTCAGACCATTATCTATAATGTTAGTAAAATAGGTATGATATTATTTATGATAAAGCTCAGGAGCCTGAAGATATCCAAACACACTGTTGCTTGATCAAAATGTTCACATCACACTAACTCTGTAATGATCCCTATTACTTAAGTCCTCTCAGATTAAGCCTGTTCAAGGTGTTTGTTCTGCACAACAAAGTCCACGACTTTCACCATCTTAAATGCTCCCAAAACATTCAGGATTCAACATTAACTGTCCTATTATAACAGCGTATGCTATAATGTCTGGTATACTGTATACTTCTGATTAGTGCTTTTGAGATCATTTTTAGAGGGCGATCGGATCTAGGGTTTGCATAATACATTTTTGTTTTGAGCTACTTTGACTACTTAACTTTTGTAAATGAGCTCATACAAAGGTCTTACTTATTTCTCATTAATGTTAGCCTACTTTTCTAGAGACCAGCCATCAACAGTTATGTGTGTGCATGTAGCCGACTGATTTATGCGTTGGCTCAATATTAGTACGATGTTAATGCATTAAAAAATGTCTGTGCTCTGTTCATGCACATTACCATCCCTAGTGGCCACCTATAGACATTCCTGGGTCACTCAGTTAATAAGTACTAAAGAGACCACTGCTCATATTGGGAAGTTGATTTACCTCCACAGAAAAATAATCTTCTGATTTACAGACATCTCTTACCCGATGTAAGTCTATGGGAACATTTTTGGGGCCCATAGCACCGTTTGGTCGCTTTGTCACATTTACTTCAAAAGCCCGGCGCTGTTCCCGGGGGCTCGGGCAGTACGTACCAACGGTACCAACGTTCACAACCAGCAGAGTAACGAGAGAAGTGAGCAGTTTTTTGGTTCCAGTGGAAGGATGTGCTGTAATGTATACGTGTGGCTATCACTGTCAACCACACTGTGTTAGTTCACTGTGTTTCCTTTCTCACTGTCTCACCATTACAGGATGCACATTCAAACACACACACACACGCACGCACGCACGCACACACACACACACACACACACACACACACACACACACACACACACACACACACACACACACACACACGTGTAGTATTGCTACCTTTGTGAGGACACTTGGCAGGTCCAGACTTGGCTCAGTTCAGGTGAAAAGAGAGGCGCTTGTGATAAATGTGTCCTGTTGTGAAGGTTTGTGTTATGGAATGCATTCTGTAAATGGGGTCCCCACAAGTACAGAAAGACAAACGTGTGTGCTTGCACGACTCCTGAGTGAATGTGGTATCACCTTGCTGTGTAATCAGCATGGCGTGTGTGTAGTCTAGTTTCCACACACACTCAGGTATGCATGCACATACACAGTTACACACACATTTTCTGATCACCAGAATGTGATTAAGAACATAAGAAGGCTACATAGGGATGTTCATTCCCTCAAGCATTTATTCACTGTGGGACAGATACATTTAGGCGTGGCACTCCTCTTACAATTAAGACAAGAGCACAAAAAAAGAAACGACAGAAGATATAGAAACTACCTAAAGATCTCTTCAATAGCTATGAGTTCGTCACACCTACATCAGACCCGTCTAGAGCTGGGACCGGCTACAGAGCTTTGTTCAACTGGTTGAACTGGCTGGTTGGTTTGGATTAAAATCGTTGAAAGTTATCAGTACAAAAATCTACACATGGTTTGCCTCTTAGCCATCCAAGGTGGCGGTCACCTGTGATGACTAAAGCCCCTGTCCTATCAGACGACCTAAACACTATCGACCTATCAGAGACCCATTGAACTCACTGGGAAGGTTACAATCAGCCATCATTCCCAGGACAAATGACTCTGCAGTAGTCATGGGTATTTATCAGCTCCAGCTACAGTCAGCAGTGATGGAAATATGACACCTGGGTGGACACACTCATGAATGTGAATATATATATATATATATATATATATATATATATATATATATATATATATATATATATATATATATAAAAATAAATAAACAAAACAAAACATACAATTAATATTGTAACATTTTCAGCATCACCAATGCAAACAGAGTGCGCCTCCTCGTCCCACCGGTGTCCTGCGTTCTGTTGGCCACGTCTGCAAGATGTGGGCACAACAGTGTCCAATCTCCTGTTGCTGGACCAAGCAGAGTCCAATTTCATTCATTCCACTTTCCTGCGACCAGACATCAGCCAGGAGCAGGCTGGGTAGTGGAACAACCTTTGGTCCAAGCTGGGCCAGCCTATCTCTTATCCCAGCCCTCTTATCGCGGTGGTCACACTGCCCTCCGTGGGTCTGGGTACGGCTGCTCTGGCTGGTTGGAAGATGCCGTGGGCAGTGATGGTCTGCACCTAATCCAATCCACGTGCTTTCTTTTCCAATGTTTATGAGTGTATCTCATAGGCCTTACAGACTCCAGTAACGGAGACGAAATGACAACGAACTGTCATGGGAACTACTGGCCATCATCAATCTTATTGAACCCAGAGATCTGTCAGGTTACCCTCCAGTCCGTGTTGATGTGTCCTTGGGTAAGACACTTAAAGACACCAAAACGATTGCTCCCAAAGGCTGTGCCATGTTTGTCTATGGGTGGGTGAATGACATGTAATGTAAAGAGGTTGAAAGGCACTATACCAATGCAAGTCCATCCATCCATCCATGAGCCGTAACCACTTATCCTACTCAGGGTCGTATGTGTACTGTTGTGTTGTACTGTGTGCTGCTTTAAATGGTGCAGTCCCCCCCCCCCCCCCCCAGGGCCAATTTGGAAAACAGAGAAATAAAGCATGAAAACCCTTATTCAGGTTCAAAATCTCGATTTCAAAAGTGTCCGAGCCAAGATTTTGTTGCCACAAAAATAATGTATATTTTAATAATCCCATACAAAATGTATGCAATTCTGTAGAAGCCGTGATATGTTGCAGGGTCTAACACAGTCAGCATATATATAGACGCCGTATAAGTCTCTGGTAGAGACCTGTCAATCACTGTGTAGCCCCGCCCTAAAGCATCCCCTGCTTTATGGTCTGTTTGACTCTAAATGGACCATAATGTACTTAATGAACATCATGCTGTGTTGAAGAAGACTTGAAACTAGAGATTGAGACATAAACTCATGTTTACAATGTTTGCTGGGGTAATAAATCAAGAGAGAAGTAGAGTCATTTTCTCATAGACTTCTATACAACCAGACTTCTTTTTGCAACCGGAGGACAGTAATTGAACTTTGAAGTAAATTATTTGGATGACACCCCCAGAAAAATGTGTTCTAGCACTGAAGTTGTGGAGAAGCTTCAGAAGTGTCAAACCAAGAATCACTTGAATACTAGTCTGAGGTTGACATTTGCAGACATTCAGTGATGACCAAAGGCTTTGCAGTTATTAATACTTCTAAATGTTATTTGAACATTATTTTAAGCATAACAGGACAAGTAGATTTGTGCATTATACATCGCTATAGAGCACAAACAAGAAACAAATGAAGCCGTGTTTCCAAAATATAATTTCACTTTAAGTTGAATGTAAGAAATTAAAATTGCACATTGTTGTATTAAAAACAAACTCACTTTTTCCACAAAAGGTAAGAATAGATGAGGAGTGGCGTCAATAAGTTCTTAAGTGGTCATGCGGCAATGACACTGGAAATACAATCAGTGCGAGGATGGTGTGTTTGGTATTCCATTCATTCCTCTGTTTATCACACACTAAGATCAATGATGCATGTCACCTTTGGGTCCTGGAATTTTCAGCATAGCAATGAGGATCTCAAAATATGGTGACAGAACCACACTCCCTAACTTCTAACTAGTACTGTAGGCTATTTGTGTGGTGTCAAAAGTGTTGTGTTGCTCCTCACCGTGCACAAACATATCCATATACAGGTGCATCTCAATGAATTAGAATATCATCCAAAAGTTCATTTATTTCAGTAATTCAATTCAAAAAAGTGAAACTCATATTATATAGATTCATTACACACAAGGTGATATATTTCAAGCGTTTATTTCTTTTACTGTTGATGGTTATGGCTTACAGCTAATGAAAACCCCAAATCTCAGAAAATTTGAATACATAAGACCGATTTAAAAAAAAAAAAAAAAAAGGATTTTTAATACAGAAATGTTGGAAAAGTACTGAAAAGTATGTCCATGTACAGTATGCCCTCAATACTTGGTCGGGGCTCCTTTTGCATGAGACTGTGGCCATATCCACACTAGTCCAGTTTTGCTACGTTTACACTGAGCAGCCACACCACGCCTGAAAACTCCGCCGAGGTTGGAGGTATTTGAAAACTCCGGGGTTTTGGTTGAGTGTAGATATCGGATACGGATGTCTGTTAGAAAAAAATGAGCACATACCCGTGCTCGCTACTGGATTGGTTATTACCAGCCATGACGTCTCCGTCCCTGATTCGTCACTATCACGTGACCCGTACCCGGAAGAAAACAAACAACCGGCGACCAGCATTGATTCATTTCAACATGGATAACGAATGGCAAGCCTTGCTTGCTGTGTTGTTTGTACTAGCAGCTATTGTGGAGTTAAATGCGTCATTTTACAATGCTGCTATTGCCTACAGGCGGAGGAGGCGAGCTATTCTTCGAGCGATGAGCGACAATTCCCGAGTCCAGAGACGCTATCAGCCGGACATGGACTCCATGTCCGGCTGATAGCGCCGGTTTTGTGCACGCTGTATTACCTGTTGCATACTAGCAGCTGTTGTGCAGTAAAAAGTCTGCATTTATGTGGAGGAAGCAGCTGTTATTCTAGCAATTAGCGAGCTGCTTGACCATCAGCGATCAGCCCCCACGGAGCGGCTGTCTGAAGCTACAGTTAGCAATAAATGCTATTCAGAGCTACAGCTACAAACAGACAACACACGAGTGAGAGACGAGTGATCGACGCTGATTGTTGGAATGCTGTTAAGCATTCCAACAATTGTTATCCTCCTGTTTCTTTATTCCAGTATTTCTTCCGTCCCCCCTTTTTTGCAACGCTTCTTCTTCTTCATTTTTTAAGCTACAGAAACCGTTCAACTATGAAAATGTTCAGCTCCTTCAGCTCATCTCTGCTATGACTTTTTCTATTTCTAACCTTTAAACTTTTTGAATTATTAAGCTTTTAGCAACTTTTTTTTGAATGGGTTTCTATGGAGAAGATCCTCTTAAATCCTCAAATTTCCTCTTAAACTTCTTCAACTTTCAAATCCTTCAACTTCCTCATACTTTCAGCTAAAGACACCATTTCAACTTTCAAATGTTGAGAAAACTCTGAACTATTGCCGCATAATTCAGCTTTCTGATATCTTTTAAACTTTTTGAACTGCAGCAATTTAACTTTTATGATTTTTCAGCCCTTTTCTGACTTTATAATGGGTGTGTATTGCGCAGCTTAGAGTGCGTGATGTCACTGCTAGAGTGAAGAGCAGCTTGAGATTCTTGTGAAAAAAACATTTGTGTTTTGCCACTGTGTCCACAATCTTCACTCTTCATGCATAATTTCTGGATGTAAAAGTAGCTAATATTGTCCTTGTCGTAGAAACATTACTGTGGAATCCCACAGATTTACACATTTGACACAGAAGCCATTAATTGACAGGAAAACCAACTTTCTGCTCCATAGAGACCAATGTTAAATTTTGCTTCAAAAACATCTTCCACAGAACACGGTACCCCATTTCTAGATTGCCAGTTAAGCCACATTTTTTAAACTACAGACACAATTTTTACAGGATCTGTTCGTCAACTCAGCCTCCCTCTCAATTATTAATATCGGAGCAATAGGAGCTACGGTTATGGGAGTTTTGATGATTTGTTTGAGAGGTGTCTCCCTGTTTTATCTCCATGAAATGGCTTCAGGCACACAGGTGTTCACGATTGAGCCAGTAATCAGTGATGTTTATAAACACACAGACTCACAGACACACGTGCACATACACTCCTCTCTCTCTCTGTCTCTCTCTCTCTCGCTCTGTGTCTCTCTCTCATACAGTCATTCAGGTCTTAGGACTCTTTAGAGGTCTTTCCACCCTCCTCCACCCCCCCCCCCCACACACACACACACACACGCCATTTTAAAATAAAAGCCCCACAGAATGAATCCTAACTGAAATGCTTGTGATGAGCCTGTCATTTAATAACCGGTTTGTGTTTATCTAACATTATGATTCTGTCTCCTCTCCCCTTCTCCCCCACACCCCATTTCAAAATAAAAGCCCCAGAGAGTGAATTCTAACTGAACTGCTTGTGATGAAGCCTGTCATTTAATAACCTCTGTTTATGTGTGTCAAACATTATGATTATGTCTCCTCTCCCCCTCCCTCCCCCACCCAGTCCCACCCTTTCAAAATAAAAGCTTCATGGATTAACTGTATTTAAACATTAAACTCAAAATGAGGCTTTTTTGTTGAAAAAATGAATGCTCTTACTAATACTGCGACAACTACTACTGCTGCTAATATTTCTAGTATTACTACTACTACTGCTGCTACTACTTCTACTACAACTTTTGCTGTTGCTACTATTACTAGTGCTATTACTGCTACCATCAATATTATTACTACCACTACTGCTATTACTACCACTACTACTATTACTTATACTACAACTGCTACTACTGCTATTCATGCTACTACCAGTACTAATACTACTACAGCTATTAGTATGACTGCTACTAGTACTACTACTACTGCTACTTCAAATACTGCCATTACTTTTACTACGACTACTACTACTACTACTACTACTACTACTGTTAAATTAAATACTACGACCACTACTACAGCTATTACTACTACTACTGATACTAGGCTACTACTTCTTCTGAATACTAATATTCACTAGTTAGACTGGTGCTGAGGGAGTGGTTGAGTTAGACTGGTACTGAGGGAGTGGTTGAGTTAGACTGGTGCTGAGGGAGTGGCTGAGTTAGACTGGTGCTGAGGGAGTGGCTGAGTTAGACTGGTGCTGAGGGAGTGGTTGAGTTAGACTGGTGCTGAGGGAGTGGTTGAGTTAGACTGGTGCTGAGGGAGTGGTTGAGTTAGCGCCCTAAACGGAGGAACCTGAGAACTCCGCCGAGGTTGGAGCTATTTGAGAACTCCGGGGTTTTGGTTCGGTATAGACGTCGCAGTATGCCAAAACCCCGGATGTCTGTTAAAAAAATGAGCCCTCCCCATGCTCGCTACTGGATTGGTTATTACCAGCCATGACGTCTCCGTCCCTGATTCGTCACACTCACTATCACATGACCCGTACCCGGAAGAAAACAAACAGCCTTAGGCGAAGATATTTGTGTTGCTGACTGGACTGTGCGGTCCGGTTCTGGCCGAGTACAAACCCAGAATTCTCCTTTCCCGCTGCCTTATTCATCGCTGATTAATAAGATGGAAATTCAACTGACTTCACCTTCTTCATCCTCGCAGAGGGTCTGCCATCAATCTTGTGTGGACAAACTTTAAATCCAGAGACGCTATCAGCCGTACATGGAGAGCCGGTTTTGTGCACGTTGTATTACCTGTTGCGTACTAGCAGCTGTTGTGCAGTAAAAAGTCTGCATTTATGTGGAGGAAGCAGCTGTTATTCTAGCGATTAGCGAGCTGCTTGACCATCGGCGATCAGCCCCCACGGAGCGGCTGTCTGACGCTACAGTTAGCAAGAAGAGCTACAGCTACAAACAGAGAAGACAACACAACACAGAGGAGACGAGTGAGAGACGAGTGAGAGACGAGTGATCAACGCTGATTCGTTTTACTTCTTCCGGTTGGTAGCCTTGAGAGACCTTAGTCTGCAAGTATTTCTTTATGGAGCATGAAAAGATGGACGAAGATATATTATATTCGTTAATGCTAATCGCGGTTAGCATTTCCCCATTGGCGGTAATGTTAAAATTAGCTTAGAAGCTAGCGAGTCTTTTCCCTAAAAGATGGAGCAAATGCCCTAATGAATTGATAGAGGGCGAAGATGATGTCCCTGTTTTTTCTGCTGGGTGACCCAGCTTATCCCCTAATGCCGTATCTCATGAAGGAATACCCCGATGGAGCTAACGTTACATTCATCAGCCCCACGGCAACAACACATGGAAGCGAGTGATCGACGTGTGTTGACCACATTTATGGACCATAATCGAGTAAACGTTTCCGTCTAAGTGTTGATTTTAAAGTAAAGTTGATGTGAGAGAGAGAGAGAGAGATATAGACAGACAGACCCGCAGCGCTGTAACTACGTCTGAAAAATAAAACTTGTAAAACTTTCCACGAACTGTGTCTGTTTGAGTTTATAGAGGAATATCTTAAGTATAAAATACAACCTTTCATTATTAAAGACTACTTTATTACTCAATTATTAATTATTTTTTTTTAACTAAGCAAGCAATCCACTTCCTGTTTACACCATCACGCGCATGCCCAGTGTACGTTAATGGTCACGTGCTGTCCGCCTTCGACGGCTGCCGTGTGGATGCAGATCAACTTGCGAATAATGCTGAAAACTCCCGCGTGGACGGAGATCAGTTCTATTTGAGAACTCTGCATCCAACGAGACACAGACTAATGTGGATATGGCCTTAGACTGGTGCTGAGGGAGTGGCTGAGTTAGACTGGTGCTGAGGGAGTGGCTGAGTTAGACTGGTGCTGAGGGAGTGGCTGACAGGTAGAGTGAGGAGCTACAGAACACAGAAGGCAAAGCCTGATCGTGACATGTTGTATGCATGATGGTAATCCAAAGGGGTATAAAGAAAATATTAACAAATATTCCAAAATCAGAAACCAAATACCTACCAAACATGCTAAAAGTCCAGCAGTCCAACATTATGGTCCAGCCATACACATTTCCCAGTTGGTCCGAAACTTGAAGTGGTTTCACGCTTGGAAAAATCAAACTGGTGTGTGTGCAAAGCATCCTGTTTCCATACTGTCGTGTTGTTGACATACAAAATGAAGGTGAGATGTTTATAATTAGGATTGGGTATCGTTTGGGTTTTTTACGATACCGGTGCCTAAACGGTGCCTGAATTGATACTTTTTTCTTCAAATTGAACAATATATTAACTGTTAAAGTATACTATAAATATAAATAAATACAAAACACTTGGCTTCAAACTACAGCTTCAAACTTTTTAACTATGAATATGTTAACTGTTAACAGTTTACAGTATACTTAAATAAATATAAATAAATACAAAACACACACTCTGTACACACGCTTTATTACAATTATTTTGCAGAAATATGAGCATATTTTCCTTCTCTGGCAAAATACGACACGTCTCATGACTTATTTTATTTTACCAGTAGGTGGCGGTAATGCGCCAATTCGTCGTTTGTCAACCGCCAGTTGGTCTCAAAGGAGGAGAAGAAGAAGCTTTGGCGTGCCTGTGTTGTTGTGCTTATGAGCGACAGCGCTAAGTTCCCCGTTGTAATAATACTATGAGTGAAGAGCGGAGGACCGAGTCCTGCTGCCAGGATGGAGTCATCAGAGTAGTGTCAAAAAAGTATTTCAATCGGCTCAGGCACCGAAACGAAGCACCGAAATCTGCGTTACGTTTCGGTCCGGTAGGTACTGGACGTATAGGAACCGGTTCCATACCGGCACCGTTTTTCGGTACCCAACCCTATTTATAATACACCCAGGGCCCACACTCACTCTCCCTGAAGGACAGCCATGTCCTGGTGTTATTCATAGATGAATATGGCACAGCTACTGTAGGAACACTTGGTTGAGATGGAAGGAATCAGGATGCAGAGAGAAAGGTTTGCATCAACAGTAGACATGGACCAATAACAGTCATTGAAGGAAAATAAGAGGATATATTGTAGAAGAAACATTGATTTTTGTCATATTCACTACATCAGATTTATTCAAATCTGCATCAGCCAGTTTATCAAAGTACTTAATTTCAGATGCAGATAATAGACAGAACACACTGATAAACAGTGTGAATGCTCGGTGTTGACCATAAATAATGCTAATGTGTCTGAAACAGAGAAGCCAGCAGCCTGCTCAACAGACTAAAGTTAGTCTCGTGCCACTTTCCTCTCCAAACACTCAGATGAGCCGTCTATAAATAGACTAAAAGGAATGTCAATGTGAAT